>CM033725.1:44347901-44715401 GCA_019671005.1 Hibiscus mutabilis
TATACAGTGGATTTGAAGTTCGGTTAAAAAATGATCAGTTTTAAAATTTATTTCAAAACCTTAAAAGAGTTAAATTTTTGTAACATTTTAGGTTGATTTTTTTTTTTATAATTTTTGACAAATTTTGATACTTATTTTTATTAACATTTTAGGTTTTTAGATTGGACAAGCAGTGACGGAGCCATAATTTTTATTTAGTGGGGTCAATAATAAGATATAAAGTATGAAAATTTCACATACCACTACAATAAATATTGATGACCTCATACTCTAACAAATTAAGTAAGGTCAAATTTAATATTTCTTATAAAAAAAATTATATTATCACATTAAAAACTCTATACTCAACAAATCAAATGAAATCAATTATTCCACTTTTTATGCTATATCCGCTCATGTAGACAAATTTTAAGACATCTATTTTTTAATTTATCGCAGCTCAAATTCACCTTAAAAATATGACAATCAATCAACCGAGAGGATGGAAGTAGGGACTATGCCGTAACTTGCTAATACAAATCTTGAATAAGGCGAACTAAAAAATATAGGTGAGTCTAATATACAGCAAATTTGAAGTGCAGTTAAAAAATGATAAGTTTTAAAATTAATTTCAAAACCTTAAAAGAGTTAATTTTTTATAATATTTTAGGTTGATTTTTTCATAATTTTTGACAAATTTTGATACTTGTTTTTTAATAACATTTTAGGTTTTTAGATTGGACAAGCAGTAGCGGAACTATAATTTTTATTTAGTGGGGTCAAGAATAAGGTATAAAGTATGAAAATTTCACATACCACTACGATAAGTATTGATGACCTTATACTCTAACAAATTAAGTAAGGTCAAATCTAATATTTCTTATAAAAAAAATATATTACCACATTAAAAACTCTATACTCAACAAATCAAATGAAATCAACTGTTCTCCACTTTTTATACTACATCCGCTCATGTAGACAATTTTTAAAACATCTATTTTTTAATCGTACCCTGAACTTATCGCAGCCCAAATTCACCATAAAAATATGACAATCAATCAACCGAGAGGATGGAAGTAGGGACGTTAGTGAAGACCGAATCTTGAAATTCTGGGATGAAATCATCCTAGTCATGTTACCACCAAGTTACTTTTTCAAAAAATCCATATAATCACAATGTACCAACTGATTATTATTTATTTAATGGTGACCCGGTGGCTCACTATTACTTTGATTCTTTCACACTTTCATCTTTTTTCAGCGGAGAAAAAAAGAAAGAAAGTGAAGAATCTGATGAAAACCAGCTAAACTCATACGGAAATCTAGGGTTTTGATAAGGTGATCGGGCTTGGAAGATGGCGAGTCCGTTCACGCAGGGTACTAGTAGGGCGTTGTCGATTACTCCGGGATCTAGGGTTTTGAAGAGTCCTCTTGGTGACGAAACGATCTGGAAGCGGCTCAAGGAAGCTGGATTCGATGAAGAATTCATCAAGAAGAGAGATAAAGCTGCTCTAATTGCTTATATTGCAAAGCTTGAAGCAGAGGTTTGCTTCAAATGTTTAAATTGATCTTCTCAAATTATTTTCATGAATGTGTTCCTTTTTTAGGGCATTGTTTGGTTTTTGGTGCAATAGGTAAAAGTATATTTTTGAACATTTAAATTTTTAACTGTAAAGATAGATACCAGAACAACAACTTGTAAGGTTTCAGTTTGAGTTGTAAATTTTCAAATGAAAATGAAAGTGAAAATGATATATCTAAGTTTAAATAGAAATGCTAGGTAGTGGGAACTGATCTTTAACAGATTTCTGCATAAAAAGATAATGGTTTTTGAAAGTACTTTAGCATGTTGTATAGAAAATTGTTCTAATATTTTTGAATATGTGATTTATGGGGTTAATTTTCAATGTTGAACTACCTAATTAAGTGGTGAACATTGTTTCTGGTTAGAACTTATGTGTTTCGCGAAAATGCCAATTTAGTGGCATACTATGTGTTTTCATTGTATGAGCTTTGATGGAACAAACTTGATTATTTACCTATCTGTTTGCATTATTTCTATAGACGTGTTGTTTCATTTGTGGTAGCCGTTAGGCGTTTGACAGTTCAGGCATGCAAATGACACCATTGAATAGAGTTGTAGGTTTATAAGAGCATGTAGGAGCATTTATTTATTTATTGGTGGTTCCTTTTATCTGTTTCATTGTTTTTGGTCGGCTTTTCTTGGCTTTTCTGTCATTACTATGCTATTGAGTGTTTTTATATGGACATTTTTTCCTTACGAGTGTTTCCACTTGTTAGTTCCAATGCATGGCACATTAGTAGGCTGTGATCTTTACCTAGCTTGATGTGAAAATGACTGGCTTTGTACAAAGGATAAGTGTGTGGAGTGATGACAGTCTTGGTTTAGCATATGGCGATCCTTGCATTGTTCACATGTTGCTCATAAGTTCATGTTGTACATCATCATTCATTGTCTGCTTCTTGTCGCATAGCTAGTATTACTAACATATGTACAATATTTATTTATTCTTGTATGTAGCTCTCTGTCCACCAACACCACATGGGCCTTCTTACATTGGAAAGAAAGGAGTTAGCTTCCAAGTATGAACAAATTAAAGCCTCTGCTGAAGCAAGTGAACTAATGCATAAACGGGATCAAGCTGCACATATATCTGCTCTTGCAGAAGCAAAGAAGCGTGAGGATGGTTTGAAGAAAGCTTTAGGAGTTGAGAAAGAATGCCTAGCAAGCGTATGGTTATAATCTGGAGCCTCTCTTTCATGTAGTTATTTTCTTTTTTTACTTCTCTTTTAGCATTTTTATATGTTTCTTTGGACCTTGTTGTTTTGATTTTATAGATTGAAAAAGCTTTACATGAGATGCGTGCTGAGTCTGCTGAAACTAAGGTTGCAGCTGAAAGTAGATTAGCTGAAGCACGTTTTAAGATTGAGGATGCTGGGAAAAAAATTTCAGAGGCAGAGGCAAAGTTTCATGCTGCAAAGTCTTTACAGGCAGAAGCTACCCTCATCCAACGCGATGCTAAGAGAAAGGTCCAAGAAGTTGAAGCACGTGAAGATGACCTTAATAGACGTATTGTATTGTTCAAAAACGAGTATGTCACATGCATTGTGTTTTCCTTCTTCATGTTGTTTGTACCGTTGTTTTCTTCTTTTTTTACCGTTTCTCTGTTTTTCCCCATTGGTTTGCAGTTGACATGCTATTGTTTCCCAGGAGGAAGTACTTGTGCTCCATATATCTTGTCTTTATTCATGCAATGTAGTCTTTGCTTTGCTGGATCATAATATGAATTAGGTCTTGTAATGAAAAGTTCCTATAACTAAGAATCCACAACATGATTGATAGTAGTCTATTTAATCTGTTTATATGAGACAGACATGATTGAATCGCCTGCGGCTGAAAGTGAACAAGTAAATACCAATTGGCTTGGTCCGGGTAGTTTTCTGCAGATATGTGCATGCTTTGTTATATTTATACTGTTTTCTGGTGATAATATAATTCATACAACAGTTTTTACCATGATTTCAGACTGCAACAAGTCTATCAATTCAAATAGAATTTTGGTTCAATGAGTGTTAATTATTTGGTTCTATATTTTAGTTCTGATGCAAAAGAGAAAGAGATGACCCGTGAACGGCAGTTGCTGAGTGAGAGGCAGAAGATTGTACAGCAAGAACATGAAAGACTGCTTGATGGACAAGCTTCCCTGAATCAAAGAGAGGAGTATATTTTCAGTCGAACTCAAGAACTAAATCGACTTGAAAAGGAGTTGCAGGCTTCAAAATTGGATATTGAAAAGGAAGGGAGAGCTTTGAAGGATGAGAAATCCAACCTTGAGTTGACTTTAGTTTCTCTGTCGAAAAGAGAGGAGGTTGCATATTTCATTTGCCCAAAAGAGTTTCTGATTTGGAGTGCTGTTTCATGTGAATTTGTTGCTTTTACCTCATTGAAAGTCATAATAATTCAGTTCCTCTCTTGTGCATGCAGGCCATTATTGAGCGAGAAGCTTTGCTTAACAAGAAAGAGAAAGAGCTACTTGTTTCTCAAGAGAAACTTGCAAACAAGGAATCTGTGAGTTACTTTGTTGAGCACTATTTAGTATGTTCACTTTGTTTCTGTTTCTTTTACCGAAAATTTATTCTTTTTACTCAATGATTCAGGGTGAATTTCGCAAGGTTATTGCTAGTCATGAAAATGCATTGAGAACCAAAAAGTCTGAGTTTGAGGCTGAGCTTGAGCTCAAGCGCAAAATGGTGGAAGATGAAATTGAAACGAAGAGACGGGCATGGGAATTGAAGGAGATAGATATAAATCACAAGGAGGATCAAATTTGTAAAAGAGAACATGATCTTGATGTCCAATTGAGGATATTAGCAGAGAAGGAAAATGAAGTGGCTGAGAAGTCAAATCTCATAGGTGTGAGAGAAAACAATGTGAGTGCTTTTGAAAAAGAACTTGAGTTGAAGAAAGCCCTTTCAGAAAAGGAAAAGGAAGAGATCAATAAAACAAAACTAGAGCTTCAGAAGTCACTGTTGTTATTGGAAGATAAAAGAAAACAGGTTGATCATGCAAAGGAGAAACTAGAAGCTCTGAGAAGTGAGGCACATGAATTATCAACTTTAGAATCAAAACTGAAGGAAGAACTTGACATGGTTAGGGCTCAAAAATTGGAGCTGATGGCTGATGTTGATAGGTTGGAAGTAGAGAAGGCAAAATTTGAAACTGAGTGGGATTCGATTGATGAAAAAAGAGAAGAATTGCAAAAGGAAGCAGCGCGAGTTTGTGAGGAGAGAGAAGCAATTTCGAAGTTTCTCAAGGATGAGCGTGATAGATTGAGAAGGGAGCGCGATATGATGCGAGAGCAGCATAACAAGGATGTTGAATCATTGAATTGTGAGAGAGAGGACTTCATGAAAAAGATGGCGACTGAGCACTCTGATTTGTTCAACAAGATTCAACAAGAGCGTGCTGATTTCTTGTTAGGAATCGAAACCCAAAAGAGGGAGCTGGAAAATTGTATTGAGAAAAGGCGTGAAGAATTGGAAAGTTCTTTGAAGGAAAGAGAGGCAGCATTTGAGCGAGAAAAAAAAAGTCAACTTGATCACATTAACGCTCTAAAGGAAATAGTGGAGAAAGAGTTGGAACAAGCTAATTTAGAAATGAGAAGGCTTGATGCTGAGCGGTTAGAAATCAAGTTGGATCGTGAGCGAAGGGAACATGAATGGGCTGAGTTGCACAAGTCTATTGAGGAGCTTAAGGTGCAAAGACAGAAATTGAAGCAACAGAGGGAATTATTGCATGCTGATAGAAAAGAGATACATGTTGAGATTGAAGAGCTAAAGAAGTTGGGGGACTTGAAAGCTGCCTTGGATAAGATGACAGTGGCTCAAATGCAGTGCTCTATTGTTGAGATTAGCCAGCAGAAAGCATCTGGAAGAAAGAAACTTAAGCAGCAAGCTGTTGTGCAAAATGTTGAATCTGGTTCGGAAAAAAATAAGGTTGTTGCTCTGAGTGGCAATGGATTCAACTCTCCAATGTCAAAACCAGATAGTACTCCTAGCTCAGTCCGTTCCTCTTGGATCAAGCGTTGCAGTGATCTGATATTCAAACATACCCCTGACAGGGCCCAAATGAAGCCTGAAGAAAGATCTTCGATATCTGACCATGAAGATGGATGTTTGACCTTAGCTGGAAGGAAAAGGAGAGTTGACGACATACCTTCAAATGGCACTAAAAATAGTAGACAAAAGAAAGAGGCTTCTGTAACTGCAGAGGATAGTACCCTCTGGTATCTACTTCTGTAGTTAAATTGATTTATTCTTTGAATGTTCTCAGCATGTTCTCTTTACAATGTCATTTGTTATTTTTTCAGCGAAAATTCCATTGAACCAAATACAGTTCTGGATCAGCCTGCATTGATGTCATACAAGCAAAGTCAAAGTGGGGCTGATGAGTCCAATGTTATAATTGTTGATAGAATAGTTGATATTTCTGAAGTAGTCCATGTAAAAGAAACTGTAGATGATTTTTCCAATCTAGGAAATATTCATGGAAGTGCTACAGGAGATCATGGTCAATCCGGAGAAGCATTTTTGGTGCAAAAAGCACACATGGGGAATGCTTCTCATGTTACCAAGCCCTCTCAGGTAATTTCTGGTTGTACTTGTCTGCAAGTTTCTTGCATGCTTATGACAATATCAAACATTTTACTAGACCCTTATTTACAATGTGGATTCTTTGCTTATTTTTTCCTTACGGATGTTGCATCTCCTTTTTTAACAGTAGCATTCCCTGTTTTTGAGCAAGTTAATAAAATTTTCTCATATTAGGTATACAAGTTGATGACTTTCATCTTGTAGGAAGCGATCCATGGCATTTCGTCAGAGCAAAGTCTCCCATCTTATTTCTGTCAATTTTCTTAATTTGATATATTCTTCATAACTCGCTTGCATGTCAGTCTTTATTCTGTATTCCTAAGGTTTATGTAATTTCTGATTTTGTAGCCAATGGAAGACAAGTCAGGAAAAGCTGAACAGAAATTTGAAGATGCTGCCGCTGCCAAACCAGATGAGAATGAGAAAACCGAATTGAGGGCAGGGCTGAGACAGTTGTAGCAATATAATTTATTTTTAGCTGCTAAAGTCTATTGATGTTAAACTATTTTGCACAAAGGTACTCCTTTCTTTCCAGTCTTGCATCCTTGTCTTACTTGAAATCATGAATTATATAGAAGTGATAAATCATTGAATTTGAAGCAGCCTTCTAATTACTCTTTTTTGATATATTGCAGAATAGCATAAGTGACTAGTATATACTTGGGAAGGGGTGAATCTGCCTTGCAGTAACTAAAATCAGCAAACCTTTAACTAGCTCGGATCTTGTTAAAGAAAAAAAGAACATGTAAATTCCTGTCCATCCTCCTCCTTCTTTTGGCGTTGGTTTTTGTTTAGTAGATGGGTTTGTGATATATTCTTGGTTTGCGTAGAGTAGTGGTAGTGGTGCGATAGGTTTCGGTTAAGAGTGTATTGTTGTGATGGTATGATGGGTGATACGATGACATTTTGTGGGAGTTTGGTGTGGTGTTTGAAATTGTTGGGACGGGTTGATGCTTTTGTTTCTTCCCTGGAGGTAATGAGGTTTGTTTTATTCGAACTTCGAAGTGTTGCTATTACTATTACTACTACTATTATTAGGGTTCTTATAAGGGTTGATCATGTTTTGTTTTTGCGTGAATCTTTTATGCCGGAAAGAGAAGCTGAAGGTGATTGCTCACTTAAGAGTGTCTGGATGATGAGTTATTTGGATTGGGTGAAAATAATATAGAAATTTTAAATGAGATTTTAGTACTTAAATCTGCATAACTAAGTGTTTCTTTAACGAGAGATTGTCTGGAATCGAACTTGGGTTCTAGTGTCAATCAAGATTAAAGTGACGAAGTGATGTTTGATGCCTCTATCACAGGGTATGAATGCCTCATGGTGAAGAATAAGTTATACTAATACTTAACATTTAAGATGAGTTTGGCGATCTCAAGTGAAAGGATAGTTGCACAATCAATATGATGAGATTCATTCATTGAGATAGCCCATAGGTTGTGTCTCCATGTAAATATTCTCATTCTATTGAATTTGTTTTCTTAATAAGATTCATCCACATGTTAACTTGCATCACATTACCTACCACTTTGGCAAAGAGATATGAGTAGTTGGTTGAGAGCTTTTTGTATACCCTTTTGTTACTATTGCTCAGCCTGTTGTTGCTGCTAAACACTATGGAACCAATCTGGATGGATGTGGATTTGACCTCCCTTCATACTTTATCTTGTGATCTTTGATGCCACATGACATGTATTAATAAATGGGTCTGGCCAAGGAGTGTGCATGTTCATATATTGAATCGAACTGATTCGAAAACTAAATTTGATTTTTTAGATCGATGAAATAGTGATTAGTATCTAATCTGGAATGATTGAATATTTGATTTTTTGAAAATCAAATTTTTAGTTTTTAAGATTGGATATTCGATTTTTAAATTACTAGTAATAAAATTAATTTAAACAATAAACCAAAAGATAATAGTAACCAACCATTATAGTAAAAATTAATAATATGTATGATAATATAAAATGGTCACAAAATTATCCTTAAAATATAAAATATCACTAAACTTTTAAAAGTTATATAATGTATTAAATTTTAATTTTTGTTACAAAATGGTCATTGAGCCGTTAATTGTTTTTAATCGAGAGATGTTGCAGTTGCGAAAATTTATAAAATAACACATTTAATCCTTAATATTTATACATTCAATCAATTTAGACATTAATAATGGGTTAAATTAGAAATAAATTGTTTTAATATGTAAATATGGAGGATTAAATGTTCTATTATTTAAATTTTTGTAACTGTTACGTTACCCGCTTAGCGACAGTTAACAGCTCAGTGACCATTTTGTAATAAAAAATAAAGTTTAATGTCCATAATGTAACTTTTGAAAGTTTGATGATCATTATATATTTTTAAAGATAGTTTAGTGACCATTTGTATACTTTAGCTTAACGAAAATAATAATAATATAAATAATCATAAAAATATAATATTGTAGAAGAAAATATTTTATAAAATAATGTTAATTATTATAATAAAAAGGTATGCTAACTACCAAGAAAAATAATTACGGTGTTTTATAATAATAAATTAAAAATATAATATTAATAAATATACAATATAATAAATAAATGTCAAAATAATAATAAACATGTTGAGACATCAAATTGAGTAAAATAAAATTTGAAAGTGTTAAAATAGTAAGTAATCATACAAAATTAGAATGAGGAAGGACCAAGATAAAAATTAACCCCAATGCTACAAAAAGCCTTTTTTTTTTCTTTTCAAAATTTTGATAATTCGAAATTAGAATTTAGGCGATTTGTATTCGATCAGTTATCCATTTTTTTTTTTCAGATATTCAATCTAAAAAATCTGAAAATTAAAAGATAAATAGAATATCTAAACTTTTAGATTGATTTATCGGATAAACAAATTCGTTATTCAATTCAGATTTTTAGCACCCTTAATCGAAAGAAAGTGGAGTGGATGATTGAGATCTGATTTGGTGTCTACTGCCATATCTATGATGTTAGGGAAGTGGAGAGGCATAGATGTAGGTGTAGATCGGAAGAGGTAATTGAGAACATAATATTAGTTATCGTTTGGGCATTAATCTAATCAAAATAAAAAAGGCATACATGAGAAATTTGAATTATCTAAATATCAAATATGAGAAATCTAAAGTAAAAAAATCTGGATAATTCTGAATATGTATTGCTTGTTCTATATGTTTCTATGTCTTTTAACTACCAAATCAAGTGAAAAGTGAAAACCATGGAAGCTTTTAGTAAGAACTAGGAAAATATAAAAAGAATCTCTCTAGTATATTCTTCAAGCCTTTTGCTTTTCTTTTTTTCTTCAAGTCCCCGACAACAAAATCTCCCAACATTAATATGCTTTTTGCTTTCTTAAATTCAGAATGTGGTGACGAGAACAACCAAATTTTGGTACTGCAAACCCCGTAAACTCTCAACCTTTCCACTAATTAAACCCTAAAAAAGTTCTTTATAGATTTCTTACAAGCAACTCTTGGTTCTAAAGCTACGTAGTTGGTGACGGCTTTGAGACAAAAACAAAAACAATTTTGAATAAAAATTGTCTCTCTATTTTTGGTGCTCTTATTTTTGTCTTGTACTGTAAAATTAAGAATTTACGGTTAAGGTTTAAAGTTGGGATTTAAAGAATTAGTTTGTATGATGTATTTTTAGAGTTTATGGTTTAAGATTTAGAATTTAAGATCAGGTCTTATAATTTAATTTTTAGTGTTGGGGCATAGAAAGGAACATAAGATTTTTGTTCAAAACTTGAATCTTAAACCATAAGAAATACATTTAAACTCTAACCTTAAATCTTTAATCTAATTTTTTTAATACGAGACATAAATAAAGGTACCGAAAAAAAGAGTATTTCTATTGAGCAGTTTTAGCTTTTATTCACATCTCATTCTCCACAATGTTGCTTTTGGTTGAAAAATGTAATACGCGTAAGTAAAAGAAGGAAGTGAAGGAGACAATCGTTTATAATAATATATAATCTTTTTCTAGATATGATCATCCATGGTGGTAACGTAAATTTTTTACAAGTGAGCCTAAATACACTGCATGCAAATCCCACATGAATGGAGTGCAGTTTCTCTCTCTCTTACAATTAAGAACTAGCTTAAAGAATCGTTATATAATTTCAGAAGGAACTATCAACAATGTGTTCACACTAGCTAAAAATTATACTAGCTTAAATAGCTTCATCGTTCGTCTTGCTCCCGGTCATGGAAGGATTGGAACGGCAGCCGGAAAATCCATTTATCGATGTGGGACTCTCTTCTTAAGTTCTTCAACTCTTGGTGGCTCTTGTTGTTACTGCTGGTGGTAAAATTAACGAAGGATTTTAACCTTTTCATAGCGAGTTTCAGGGTGTCTTCCGACATGTTAGCGAAGCAAACTCGGAACCACCCTGGTTCACTGCAATGGCACGAAGAGCCGGGAGAAATGTTCAGTTTAACATCGTAAACTATTCTTTCCCAAAACTCCATTTCAGCTTCGAATGTGTTGGAGCTCAAAAGGTGCCTCATATCAACCCAACAGAACAGCCCGGCATTGCTTTCTAAGCAGCCGATACTGGCTTTTTCGAGGCCGGAAACCAGCTTCCTCTGTCGTTTTTGAAGCCTCTTCTTGTTTTTTGCAATGTAATACTTCCTAAATTTCTTGTCGGATAACATAACTGAGAGAAGATATTGAGTTTGTGAAGAAACTAGGCCGAAACTGGACATTTTTGTGGCGGCGGCTACAACAGTGGGATCGTTGGAGTAAATTGCTCCAACTCGAAAACCGGGGAGACCCAGATCCTTGGAAAGACTGTAAACATGATGAACTCTATCCCACACCTCAGTTTTCTCGAGGTTTCTCTCTTTCAAAACTTCCATGATACTCACGAAGTCTGGGGAGCTAAAAACAGTTCCCGAGTATATTTCGTCGCTTATTAAATGAATTTCTTTGTCCGTAATGAAGTTAATGAGAAGGTCCAGCTCGGGTCTTGTCATTGTTGTGCCCAATGGATTTGAAGGGTTGGTGATTAAGATCCCTTTCACCCTTAGGTTCTGTTTTTGTGCATGTTGATAAGCTTCTTCAATGGCGGATGCAGTGATTTGAAAATGGTTGGAGCTGGTACAGTGGATTGGTACAATCTCAACACCAGTTCTCCACTTGAGATCTCTATCAAATCTGTGAATATATCATTTATCAGAACGTGTTGATTTCATGCAGAAAATTAAGTATTTTTGTTCTTAATATAATTAAAATACCCTGGGTAATATGGTGTAGGAAGAAGAAAAACATCGCGTTGTTCAGCGAGGCAAAACATGAGCGTTTCATTGGCAGAAGTTGCACCGGCGGTGAGGACTACGTGGTTGGGATCAAAAGTTACTTTGTTTCCTCTGATTTCAGCCATGAAATCCACCAATGCCTGTTGATAATAGAAGATCATAAAAAATATCGTTTTTTATGTCATAAAATGAATCATACTCCCGGTTTTTTGAGCATTTAAGCCTACCTTTTTGAATGCAGGAAGGCCATGGTAATCTTGGAAAAGAGCAAGCTCTCTGAAAATGGATTGGCCGTCTCTCTTGCACCCAACAGCGTCTGGGTTTTTGGCCAGCCATGACTCAAGAAGATCAAAAGAGAGCTGCAAAAATAAATAAAAATAAAACCTCTTTAACAGTTTAACAAGCTACGTAAGAAGAGATTCCATTGTTAATTAGTTACTTGATTCTCTGCAAGACCCATTTGAATGATTCCTTTAGGGTTGTGGAGTGGATGGTAAGGGTTTTTCTCGTATTCCAGCCATTCCAGGAAGTATGAAGAATCTTGGCCATGAGAGTTGCACGTGGCTTTTCTTGACAACAACCCCATTTTCTCTTCACAAAATCAAAAAAGAGAGGCAATGAATTGATCTAAAACGATAGCTTTGTGTTTTCTGTTGAAAGAAAATTTCTTTTGATTGTTGTTGTTAATGGCGATCGATATTTGGCCTGCCAATGGGGTATATATAATATAAATTTATTTAAAATGCTTGAGAAAATAAATAAATTAAACTAGAAAAAAATACTAACCGACCCCATAAAGTCGATGCTGACTTGGACTCGATGGTTTGCAACTGTGGTCCATATGTTCCCTTTCCTGTCTTCCCTGCTAAGTGCTAACCCCATGTCGGCCACTTTGTTTAATGTCCCTCACTAACCAGCTTAACTTGTATTAAATGGTCTTTGGCTCAATTTTATTTTTTTAACCAATTTTGGACATAAATTGAAGATATTAACCACAACATGGACGGTGGGAATTGGTACTAAAATCTGGGTTCCTCAATGATAAAGCAAAATAAATAGAAAAAGGGATAGACATAGATTCCTTTAATTTGATTATAACATATTTCCGTAATATATACGGGTAATTCATCATATTAATTAAATACATTTGTCTGGCGGAAAATAATCTCCATAGAAATAATAAAAGAGTTAATATGATGCATTGTTAGTGTATTTTTTATATAAGTTTATTTGTCTAAACATCACAACATAAAATTTAAATCTTTTATCTCTAAATTTAAAATCTTAAACTTTAACTTATAAACTCTAATATTAAACATTAAATTATAAAATTTAAAAATCTTAAACTAAACCTCTAAACTTGCATGTGGGAAACAAGTCTTCCACTATGATGCATGAAATATTTTTTCATAAATATCTATTACAAAGATGATATGAGATATAATGAAAAACATTATACGAAAAATATATAGGTTATATTTTGATATATAGCCCGTATAATTTTTTTGTACAATCCTTTAAAATCTAAAACTTAAAACCCTAACACCCTAAATTCTAAACTATAAACACTAAACTTTAAACCATAAATTTAACTGTTTTGCATTGCTTTTGAAATGGATCAGTTAATCACTTATCTAATATATAATTGAGTGTTCTATTTTAAAGTTACGAGAAATTATAATAAGAATGAAATGCAATTATTGTGTTTATAAAATTTTAAACAATTAATTTAAAACTGACAAACCTTAATATATTTGAACAACTCATTATAATAAATTTGAACCAGACCAACATATTGAATTTAAATTTTAAAATTCTAAAAACCTGAGTGCTGAAAATTTATATAATGGACAAAAGAAGAGGATAGTTATTCGTTTCTGTGTTGCATTTGTTTTGCTGTAAATGAAACCGACATTGTACCCCTTGACAAGTTGCACAAAGGCAACATCAATTTTGTCTCATCCTTTCTTTGAAATTCCTTCATTTGATTTACCGTTAGTGTTTTCGCTTCCATGTTACGACCTCCAATTCTTCTTTTGTATTTTTTAGTCATCCTAGAGATGAATAATAGTAGTAGTAATAATTATAATAATATTGAAGAAGGCCACGTGGTTTTGTAGGAGAGAGTTATTAGGGCATGCCGTTATGTGAAAGTGAAAACCCTTGCTTGCATGTCCCCACTAGGAGCCAGCAACAAGTGGCCCCCTTTCTCTACATAAAGAATGTAGTTTCCGACCGGTCGGGGCCGGTGGGTGACTAGCTAAGTCTAAAGACAAGTAACATGACGTTGCGTTTTAGTCAATGGACCAATCGGTGCGTTTGTGTAACCTTTTCCACAATAACGTAGGCCACTCTCCAATCCTCCATCATCTCTTCTTTTTGACATTGATGCCTTGACGTAGGTAAAAATCCAATATCAATAGGTCAAGCCCTAATTTTAAAAAAGCATAACACGTATAAAATTATCAGCCAGGCAAAAATAAATCATGTTATTTTTCGGTGTCCTTATTTATGCTCCCATATTAAAACTTAAATTTAGGGTTTAAGGTTAATATTTAAGGTTAGGGTTTAGTTTTAGAATTTAGGGAATTCGGGGTATGATGTATTTTTTAGGGCTTAAAGTTTAATGTTTAAGATTTAAAATTTAAGGTTAGAGCTTAAAATTTAAATTTTTGAATGTCGGGGCATAAAAAGAGTACCGAAAGGGTAGATAATTTTGGTCCCAACCAGACAAATATCGTAAAGGTGATGATAAAAGATCTCATTTTGATTGAAGTCTTGGCACGGAAGAAAGACAATATTTATTGTAGAGAAAATAGGGAAGACAAGTCGTGGAAACATTGAACTATGGAGTTGAATTTTCTAAGGTGGGATGTTGGGGTTTTTCGTGTGCAATTCAAGGATTATGGTTTTTAGGATGTTTGTAGGAGTTCTAGGTCAAATTTGCATGGGAATTGTATATATAAAAAGGATAACTTGATATTAGGCATTATTTTATTCAAAATCGTTTTCTTGATGCTTCAAAATGGCTTGGACGGTTCTTATCCAAATTGGTCTGATGTTTACGAAAACCTTAGTGTTGAAGCGATGGGGTGCTCATGTTTTTCTAGGCCAAATTAACCTTATCAAATTTGTATGATTCATATGGCAACTTAAACTTAGCTAAAATCTTGTTCCATTGTATCAAATCAGACAAACTTCAGTTTCAAGCTAGGTTTCGTTTAGACCATGGGCCCGTTACGTTTGAAGACAGTTGATATAGTTGTTGTCTGTTAATTATATACCCAAGTGGATCGAGATGGTTGCAGAAGATGAGCATGGAGTGTAGCTTACTCTCAGACATTACAGGGGTCTCTCAGTACCTATGAGCCTGCTTTTTAATAATGTGGGCGCAGTGGTTTCATATGAAAACAATGACAGCCAGGCCATGCGGTTTGCCCCGATTGATCAGCCCATAGAGACTCGATTGTCTCCACCCTGGCTTGAAAGTGATTGTTAAATTTTATTGTCTGAAATGAAAGTCCACTTGGATATCAGAGGTTCTTGTTCCATATACCAGAAGGGGCATTTTATCCGAATAGAAATTTTCTGTCCTTTTTATGTTCTCACACTAAAAATATAAGTTTAGGGTTAAAGTTTAAAATTAAGGTTTATGATTAAACTTTAGAGAATTTGGGATATAGTGTATTTTTTAGGATTTAGGGTTTAAAGTTTAAGATTTAAAATTTAAGGTTAAAGCTTAAAATTTGACTTTTTAGTGTTGAAGCATAGAAAAAGGCACAAAAAAAGACAATAAGATTTTTATCCATTTTATATGGGGAATGAAGATTTCTTTTTCATTATTTTTTTAACTTATCACTTACCATATTCTGAGACTCTTACAGTAATTATTCCATACACAAGTGGTAAAAACAAGAAGTTTGTGGAAATTTTATGTTTCCACCGCGTGGGTATGGAATATAAATCCTATCATGTTTAGATAATTTGGTGGAAATATAAGAATTTACTATTTGCTTAAAGAAATATTAGATTATTTTTAAAATAAAAAATCAATTAATCAAATAGTTAAGATTGCGGTAACTAAACTCTACTTTGTTGCACTGATGACGAATTTTATTTCTTAGTTAATTGATTATTTTTCTCTTCAACTGTTTCGTTTTATATTTAATTATTTAATCAGCTTCGTCCTTATTTAATTTGCTTGCCTAGCCAACAAGTTGTATTAATGGGATAATCTTAATTTATAGGTCCTAATCAACCCAATAGGTTTATACTTGACGGATTTGCCCCACTTACCTAGCATAGTAATACAACTTGTGGGGAATGGACAATAACTTAACTAGAAAGGTCTAGCTGATATCATTGAATATTGATTTAGTAATTATACAGATCCGATAATACCCAAGTTTGAATTCTATATTCAGAATTTAAAATTTTGAATTTTTTTGAAAGATAAGTTTTGTACAATTATATTATAGAAATCATACAAATCAAGACACAAATGTAGGCCTTATTAAAAAACATCATTAAGCTTAAATGAAAAAAAAATAGAATTTGTGCCGATAAACAACGGTCATTCAAATCCACAGAACACGACGGAAAGTCCTGAGCATGGTCACGTTCTTTTATTGTCAAATCTCTTTACATTGAGGTAAATCCCAAAGGCACCTCCTAGTTAGCTGATGGTGACCGAAGCATCCAATCCAGTGCAGTTCCTGTACGATCAATCTTCTCTTAACAAAAACAGCCTGTGAATCACCAAAATCACTAAAAACCACAAGAACTTATATGATTTTAATCCCAAGCCCATCACCTATTACGAATCCCTCTTAGTCAAACAATTTCAGAATTTAGAGAATAATCACACTAGCACTCGAATTAAAAGGATCCAATTAGGACCCATCCCTCCTCTCGACAGACCAAACATAGTCCACAACCCTATCAATTCCCTGCTTTGCTAACATGTGAGCAAGACAGTTCCTTTCCCTGTATTCAAAGAAAACTTTCCAATCTCGATTGCAACAAAACGACTTTACCTTCGACAGAAGTTCAACAAAAGCTTGAGGAGCCTCGCACGGTCGATTGATTCAGTTGACAGCCGATAGCAATATGTCTCGATGTGCAAGGAAAATGACTTCGACCATTCCAGTTGAGAGAAAACGATACATGCTTCAAGAATAGTCAGAAGTTCAGCTCTAGTTGGACCAGATAGCCCGATGGACTTAGAAAAGCAGAACAAATGTGTCCCCTTACTGCCATGAATGATGCCCCCAATACCGGCTACTCCGAAACTCCCTTTAACGACTACATCGACATTGAATTTGAGAATACCAGCTGGAGGAGCCACCAAAGACTAGGGGTGTGCAAAAAAATTTGATCCGATTATCCGTTGATCCGATCCGAAATTTCGGATATCCGGTCTGTTTTTTTATTTTTCGGATAATTCGAATCGGATATCCGAAAATTTCGGATCGGATATCCGAAAATTTCAGATCAGATATGGATAGTTATTTCATATTCGGATCGGATATTCGATTATCCGAAAATTTAAATTTTTTTATAGGTATGAATCTTGTTATTTTCGATATTTTTACTTGTTATATATGAAAAATTGAAATTTTCATGGATACAAATATTGTTATATTCAATAATTTGTTGATTTTTATATTCGAAAACCTAAAATTTTCATGGATAAGAGCCTCAAATTAAAAAAAATAATCAAATAAAGTCATAAATTTCAGAGATTCAGATATTCGAATATTCGATCTGAAAATTCGAATACTGAATTTTTAGATATCCGTTTTTTTAGATCAGATACGGATCGCTATTTAGGTGATCCGAATTTTTCGAATATCCGAAATTTCGGATCAAGTCCGATCCGATATTCGAAAATGAACACCCTACCCAATACCCCATCGGTGGTCTATGTTTCTGCTCCGAACTTATCACAAACGAACTTGGATAGCGGCAGAAGTTCTCAATAGAGGAAAAAGACAATGGGCACTTACTTTTGCACCAGAAACCAATTCTCAGTAAGGCCAGTTCGAAGATTTGATTTTCAATAAATCTCTTGTTGTTGAACGTAATCTCATTTCGACACAGCCACAAAGTCCAAACAATCCCGAAGAATGCAAGGTTCCAATTTGGTTTGACTGAAGGCTTTAACATAGAGCTTTCCCAAATGGTTAACATGGACTTGATATTTCTTGGGACAACAAGATGGATATTCTACAGATTGGACCACCTCTGTCAGGTTCTCCACGTAATCTCGCAATGGCAAAGAAGGTGATTTACAAATTTAGATTCCTTGGCACACAACGCACAAACAGATGAATCCAAAACATGAAGAAATTATATCATTGGTCATTCCCGTCATGTCATCCATGAGACCAACCAATAAAAATCACTCATCTCATCATTTTTTCCATGTCATATTTTTATCAAGTGAATCTTCACTCATATTTACTGTATATCAATTTTAAAAACAATTTTTACCAAGTGAAGATTCACTTGGTAAAAATATAACATAAAAAAATAATGAAATGAATGATTTTTATTGGTTGGTCCCATAGATTACATGGCGGGAATGACCCATAATATAATCTCTCCAAAACATGCATGCCTCGCTTTGCAAGCTTAGTAGAGGTGAGTGTTAAGTGTTCAAAAGTACTATTTTATAACCCTTTTTACTCATATTATTGTTAGACTTAGGCTCATTTTAGTTGCATTATTATGCATTCATGCATATTTTCATGATTTCCTTCACCGTCATGCTTGATCTCATAATTTAGTTGATTTTGTGGAAAAAAATACTCCCGTTGTGTGTTATTTTGTGCAGGACTAGATTGTCGTGGCAATCAGGAATTGCTGTGGAGATTAAGGAAGAAAATTCAAGGGTCTGCCAAGGCAATCGAAGCTGTCTTCTACATGCCAAGCTGAGCAGATTGTTGAGGCATGTCGGGACAAATCCACCTCATTAGGGATAAGCACGAAAAGCAAGGGATAAATTCCAAAGATTTGGATTTCCAAGAAGCATTTAATGGAGATCAAAAGGGAATTAAATTCCAAGAGTTTTAGGAGAAGTTTTTGTTGGAATAAATATATAATAAAAGAGATCTATTTTTTATTCTATTTAATTCTAACTTAACTTCCTCCTCAAGAAAGACTTTGACCTAGCCATATCTTATAAATAGAAGACCTAGCCGCCTACCTAGGGTTGTAATCACTAATTTTGTCCGGGGTGAACCCACATTTATTTTTGTTTTATAATAATGGGCTTATATGGACTGTTATTAAAATTCAAAAAATATTACTAGTAGTGTGTGTCTTAATTATAACTATATATGTATGTGTGTTGCTACTCTTGAAAAAAAAAACCCAAAACATTATAGAAGTATGTTTTATTGCCTTACCTTATTACATGTTATTTTAAAATCCCAAAAAGAATTATTAAGTGATATGTGTATACATATGTGTTATTGTTATTATACGTGTTAGTATACCATTTCCTTTATGTTATCTTATTACTACCTCTTATTATTATCGTATTTATCACTAAGGTTAATATATTATTATCTTATGTTATGTCATTATAATTAAAACCAGAAAATACAATATATATATATATATATATATATATATATATATATATAAACCAATCAATTTAATAAATAAAACCCAAGTTAGTTTTTATCATCAACCCATATACATATAATTACCAATCTAAATAAAAGCCCACATATAATTAAAATTCAGTCCATTTTATTATACATATCTTACACGGCCCAATAAAGCCAAAACCCAAATATGATAATGATTAAAAAACCCTAATTTCTCATTGTTGTTGCGCAGCTCCTTCCCAGCCGTCAAATCCGGCCAGATCTAACGGTCCATGATGAAGCAGGAAGGGGCTCTTCATATCGTCATGCACCGCACGCGCGGCTCTTCATATCGTCACGCACGCGTGCAATTCAATCGCGCCTCTTCAGGTCTCGTGACCGTCTGCATTCTGGCCACACCAGTGCCACCTCGATGCCACGGCAGCTGCTGCTCTCCACGACGACCACCACGCTGGCAGATACACTGGTCCCCCTTCCAACCGCTCGGCCACAGTAGCACACCCAACAAAAAGGATGAGATTAGTAGAAAATCAAAAATGCAAATAGCACAAATGTTAGGGAGCGAAACGAATTAGGGGACAGACCGACAATTGCAGAGATGCACAACGATTTCAGAGAAAATAGCAGCAACCAATAGGATTAATTCATGCAATTTCCCTGTATTTTGGAATTTCATGTAATCCCGGCTATAAAAGCCGAACTAAAAGCAAATGTAAACCCTAGTAAGCAAGAAGGGGAATATTGAGCGAATCAATAGAAAACAGAATAGGCTATAAAAGTATAGATGATGTATTTTTATTATGGTATATGTTTTTGAAATTAAAATATTTATATTATTATAAACAAGGTTTTTTCTTTAAATGCTAGTTTTATATAATGAAAAGATAGTAATATATGTAATTTCTTTTTAATATAATATATAATTTTTGAAAGTGTATAATATATATAGTTTTTTTTATAAAAAAAGTCTATAATATTTATAGTTTTAAAGTTTATAATATAATATCAAATTATATTTTGATAATATATGTATGAAAATGTTTTGGGCCTTAGGTTTTTGGGTTTAGTTTTAATAGTTTGGGCCTTTTGCTTTGGGCTTAGATTGTAGGGCATAGTTAGTACCTTTTGGGCTTAGGTTAGGAATGGTCAAATTAATTCGAATAAATCGTGTGCTTGTCTTATAGGGGCACGATCTTAGAATTAAATTAGCCTTAGTTTTTTAGAGCCTTAATTAGATTAGTGTTCGGATTAATTTAATGAATTTAAATTTATCCTTGACTTATCGGGGTAAATGATAAATTCATTAAATTAATTGAACATTTCTTAATTACTTTAGGGGAAAAATCAATATTAAGTTTAACTTAACATTAAATTACAAACTAGACACCATAATTTAGGATTTCTAGTTTTTAGGGCTAATTAATTTAGGGTTAAATATTAGAGTCATCTAATTAATAGACAGATCACTAATTGGGCTTTCTAGTGAATTGGGCCTTCTTTTGTGTGCTTATGCTTATGCCTTTAATTGTCATACTTTAATTGACATCAATATAATCTTTAATCTTAATTGCATCTCTAATCAATCTAAATCATAAAGGGAAGACATTTATTAATTCTAATATTTATGTCGTAACAGTTTGAGCTTAAAGAATGTTGACCAAATATTCGAATTAATCCTTACCACCCCGGGGTAAATGGATTAAAAATTAACAAAATCATCACATCATACTTAAATGTTAGAATCATGCATAAATGTGACGTACGGGGGTCGAACCATAAATTAACACGATAGTCGGGCTTATTCGATGTTGGTTTAATCTATGGTTCGACATATCGTCAACCTTATTAATTAAATGTCTAATTAATTTGAATCCACTAATTCGATAAAGCCCGTGCAATCAAGGTTAATTTTCATCTAAAAACTCCGAATTAAATTCAATGTAAATTCAATAATTTTTATCCTTTTAAGGGCAACAAATGTTTTGGTACTGAGTTCCGGGCGTGATGGGGGTGCTAATCCTTCCCCACGCGTAACCAACTCCCAGACCCTTTCACGACGAATCTCTGGTTTCTTATGGTGTCCGGCCTACCTTACCCAAGTGGCCGGTGGCGACTCCAAGTTTTTATCATTTTCAAAAATTTATGGTTTTTTTCAAAAGAAATCCCAATCTTCCAAAATATTTTCATTAATAATTTAAGGGATAATTAGTAGCCGACTTATTTTCTAAACAAACGCCCTTAACGCAGCAAAAATTCCTTTTTTCAAAAAGAAAGAAAAAATGTCACTACAGCTTAGAAACTCTGATGGGGACTGTTTTTGTTTTTTTTTAAAAAAAGAGAGTTAGGCTAAAGAAAAAATTGTTGCTTTTAAATAATGAAAATTATTGGGATTTTAATTGATTTTAACCAGGAAGATTCGTTTTTGAAAATGTGATCGAGATTTAATGGGCTTTGATAATTGGTGGTCCTCAAATTAATTTTTCATTTAATTTCTAAAGAGTCATCGACATGTGTTGCATCATATCATTAACCTCTATACCCGAGCTTCTTCCCTTAAGTGGGAGTGAAACGCTACATACCCACGTGAGTAGCCCTCAACGGGTCGGTAATTCACTTCTGGAATCCTCACATTTTAACATGTGAGTAGCCCTCTACGTTATTAGGTCGTGCTTTCCCTTGAACCGAAACCAATTCGCAAGCTTATAATGGGCCAGAATTGGGTTCTTGTTGCCTTAGTAGGAAATAAGATAGGTTAAGGTACCCTTAATTAGAACCAAACCCATGTGTGAGAATTTAATAAAACCACCCCTATTAGATCCATGTAGATAACCTTAGCGAATTAGAACTCATGAGGATAGGTTACTTTCTTTGTATAAACTGTTTATATTTACCTTTTCATGCTTTTGCGTTTTTATCTCACGACTAACTCTTTTCTTTCTTTTTATTGCTTTTCTTTTGTTTTGCATATTATCGTCATATCATAAAGAGCACATTGAGTTGGAAATAGTCTGAAGTTAAAGACTAGATTGATGGGAGACCTAGTTCGTAGCAATGATGAAAAGAACTCCGACGTACAAATATGGTTCGAAGGGGAGCAGTTGCATGAGGGAGGCAATATTCCTGCTGGGTTTAGGTCAACTTTGGCAGTATAGACATTCATGAATACAGAATACAATGACACTTCCAGGCTGAAGACAGTGTGGAATAGTTGGGACTAGGAAACAAGGTGCACTTTTAGAAAAGAATATGGAGACATTGGATATTTAC
This sequence comes from Hibiscus mutabilis, assembly GCA_019671005.1. Taxonomy (NCBI): domain Eukaryota; kingdom Viridiplantae; phylum Streptophyta; class Magnoliopsida; order Malvales; family Malvaceae; genus Hibiscus; species Hibiscus mutabilis. Next base: position 44,370,213 of record CM033725.1, read on the forward strand.
TATATGTTCCGGTGGATCAGGCAATGCTGCAAGCCTTGGTGAGATTTTGGAATCCCGCCTACAGTTGTTTCACGATCGATAACTTCGACTTGACTCATACGATTGAAGAATATCAAGACCTTTTAAACTGTGAGAAGATTGACGAAACTCAGGTATACTCGAAGCCTAGTAAGAACAAAGCCTTCCGGGGCAAGCTCAAGAGATTTTCGGACATGTTGTAATCCTGGGTCGAGTATCAGGTCATTACCTGGAATGGTAAGGAGTATCTCAGATGGGATGTGATTCTAGCCCTGGCTTCTGTACATCTGGTAGGTCGAGTTCAGCGGGATCTCTTTGCATTGTTAATTTATGGGTTAGTGTTCTTTCCCCGGGCACGAGGGCTGATTGATTCGGTGCTTGTTTGATCGTTTGATTGGCGGGACCAATCCAGTGCCTGTGATTTTAGCCGAAACTTTTTGATCTTTAAAGTTTTGCCAGGAGCATAGTAGGGGCCGTTTCCATGGTTGCTCATAGCTTTTGACATTATAATTTTATAGCCACCTATGGTCGGATGCTAATTTCTTGAAGCCTCTCTACAATGGCAGCTTCTCACCTTTAGAAGAATTTCTGCGAAAGGAAGATTGGCCCACCAGAAGATCTGAGGAAGTTTGGGTGGCTGTTCTTAGCAACTTGAAGGAGGAAGATATAGTTTGGAGGGCTCCGTGGCTTTCTACAAGGAGTATCCTCTACAGGTGCGGGATACACTCTTGGGTGCCATTGCTTGGACTTTGGGGGCATACTGTTTATGCTCCTCTTATGGTTTTGAGACAATATGACTCGAAGTAATTTGTTCCGGCTACCAATGGCTTGAATGAGTTCAATATGAATTATGATAAGTAAAAGGGCTACAAGGCAGTGGTGTACGATGTTTCTTCGGCTTGGAACATTGTGAGGCGGGTCACAGTCATGAGTGCTACCCACATGACCACTCCCGAGTACAAGGCATGGAGATTCAGCTGCGTCAATGACAATATTCCCCAAATGGACCCCGATAGGAAGAGGACAATGGAAGAAAGGTTGGCCACATTTCCTACTAGGTATCTTAAGCTCGAGGAGAAAGCTCGCCAAGAAAAATTCAACTTTGAGTTGGAGAAGATACAATTCGAAGGAATGGTTAAAAGTCTGCAAAATAGAAATGATGAATTGGAACTCAAGCTCAAGTTAGAAAAGGAAGAGATTCAGAAACTTAAGAGGCTAAAAAAGGCAAGAGAGTTGTGGAAGGCGGATCAGACGAAGGGATAGAGTTTCGAATCAGGGAGGAAAAAGCGAGAGCCGAGAATTATAAGAGGATGTATTGTGAAAACATGGACTAGATGTTCACTTTAACACAAGAAATGAAGAACTTGCACACTTCTCACTCTAGACAGCTCGAGAAAGAACGTTGCGAAAATGAAGCCTTGAAGGATCAGGTTAAGTGTCTGGAGAAGTCTATTTTCAAGAACAACAAGTTGAAAGTAAGCAAGACGGAGAACCAGGCCTTAGAGGCTCGCATTGAAGAATTGGAAACCGAGGTTCAACAACTCAAGGATCATGTGGCAAGTTTTAGGGGAGCAATTCAAGTACACCCAATGCCGAGTTTGGAGCAACTACAGTTCGCTGCCTACACCATTTGGAAACAAGAATATGAGTTAGCACAATAGATGGTTTGGATGAAGGGAGTTGCCCAGAAGATACAGCTCTTGGCAGAGGACGCTACTGAACTTCATGATTATGTCGATGATTACTCTGAAAAAGGAGAGAGGTTTTTTTGGATTTTGAGAGAGATCATTGACCTCGATACTACCCTGAAGTCATATGTTTAGGTGGTTTTCTTTGGTTATTTTACCAAGACTATGTTTCTATTGATGAAATTCAGTTAACGATGATATTCGCCAAACTCAGTGTTGCTCATTGCATTCATGCATATTTCATTTATTTGCATTCTTTGTGTTAATAACAAATGATTGAGTAAAATACTTCATGTTTCAGAAACAAAAAGATTGCATTTTGTTTCTTTAAAATTACCATCATTCCACATCCACATCATACTCGTTTACAAACAAAGCAAATGGAGGAAGGTTTTGCGAAGCTGGAAGCCAATCTACGTAGTCAAATGGAATAAACCCAACATGAATTAAGGGAAACCATTCTCAAGTCCCAACAAGACATGATGAAGGAAATATCTCAACTGTTGCATGCCCAAATAAGGCAAGAGTCAAGAGACAAGGGTACCGTCGAGAGCCCTATCCAAAACTTGGGGGATTACCTTTATGCCCAAACCGTCAAGAGTCCTTTGCTCATTGAACCTTCATCGAATCCTACACAAGGTGCATCTGCTTCTCATGCTAGTGTCCCAGCTCCAACTTAACCAAGGGTGACCTTTGGGAATTTCGAGATTATCGGGGATGACATCTCGAATTTTGATGAATTAGAAAAACTGAACCAAATGAAAGCAGAATTCACTAAACAACTAGAGGATACTCGGAAAGACTTAGAAGAAAAGCTCCGAGTGAAGGAAGACGAGGATGACCCTTATGGGTTAAGTGCTGGGGAACTTAGTTTTGTTCATGATGTGGAAATCCCATACAAGTTCAAGGCCCAGACTTTGAGATGTTCGACGGAAGTACCTGCCCGTCTGCTCATATAGTGATGTTTTGTCGGAAGATGACTGGTTTTACCAACAACAAGAAACTCTTGATTCACAGTTTTAGGATAGTTTAGTAGGGTCTGCTTTGAAATGGTACAACCAACTGATCAGGGCTCAAGTTAAGTCGTGGAGAGATCTGGCGAAAGCTTTTACTAATCAATATAAGCATGTAACCGACATGGTTCCCAATCGACTGCTGTTACAAGGCATGGAACAGAAGTGCAATGAGACATTTCGTGAATATGATCAAATGAGGTGCGATGTGGCAGCCCAAGTCCAACCACCGCTTTATGAGCATGAGATCTCCCCTATGTTCGTGGATACGCTAAAAGAGGCACTTTATGATCGGTTGATCAGTAACCCTATTAGTAACTTTGCAAAAATGGTCATGACTGGCGGACGCATTGAAGCGGCCATCAAGAGCGAAAGGATCGATAGAGGGGATCATTCATGAAAGCAATTTAAGAAGAAGGATCATGAAGTGAACAACACCAACGCTTTTGAGAAGACCAAGAACTTCACCATCTCCCAGCCGCAGGCTCCAGCAGGGAATTCTAGGAACTTCAACAAGAGAGAAGATAAGGGACCTAAGAAGGAAATGGATGATAGGTCTTTCACACATTTGCTAATTAACTCTAAGAAACTCTACTCGCAGTTGTACAAGGCTGATCTGGTCCGACTGTAACACATTACTCCTTATAACCCACCGTACCCGGCTTGGTATAACTTTAAAGAGCATTGTGAGTATCATGCCGATGTCCCAGGACACTCAAATGAGAATTGTATAGCTTTCAAAAAGTTTGTGCAGAATCTGATTCGAACTGGAGTATTATAGTTAGGGGAACCCAGTACGGCCAATAACTCGTTGTCGAATCATGGGGGACAGGGTGTGAATGCCATTGAAAATGAGTGCATCAAGAGAGCCAAAAAGAGTGTGTCTGAAGTCCAGTCTCCCTTGAGATGTGTCTTTCAACAATTATGCATGGCGCGTCTCATTAATAAGGGAATGGCGTTGGTCAGAGAAGGATGTGGTCTGTACTTTGAGTACCATCAATTAGAAGATCATTATATTCATTATTTTGAGGAATTCTGTCATTTGCTTCAAGCTATGATGGATAACAAGGAGATAGAGTTTTTTGAGAAAGAGAAAAGAGTAAAAGAGTTTGAATTCTATGCATCAGAAAGTCAAGAAACCAGATACAGTGCGAAGAGACCACTTATCCTCGATTTCAGGGTGAGTGAGGCAAGTGAACCAAAAGTGGCTCCCAAAATCATAATTGCTATCCCAAAGTCGTTTCCTTTTAAAGACACCAAGATGGTCTCGTGGAATTACTCCGCAAGTATTTGATTTTGGGATCTTCTAGTGCACAAGAGGAAAAGAAGACGATGAAGACAGAACCTGCACAACCAGGTAGCAGAGAAGTAAGTGATGTGGGACATCTAACAAGAAGTGGTCGATGCTACATTCTAGAAAACCTGAAGGATCCAAAGGAGAAAGCCCAGGAAGTTGGAGCAGGACCTGAAAAGTTGTTCAAAGAAGACCCACCTTCAAAGATCAAGGAGCCCGTCACAGAAACGCAAGTACAAGAGTTTCTGAAATTTCTAAAGCACAATGAGTATAATGTTGTTGATCAACTCTGGAAACAACCAGCTTGCATTTCGGTACTCGACCTGTTACTCAATTTTGAAAAGCATCGTGATACATTGTTAAAGGTTTTGAATGAGACCTTCGTTACAAAAGACATTTCTGTAGGGATATTGGATCAGATTATCAGTCACATTACTAATGTCAATCACATTACTTTCATTGATGAAGAAATTCCTAGGGAAGGCACAGGGTCCGTCAAGGCATTAAAAATCACTACCCACTGTAAGGGTTATGTGTTGCCAGGCATTTTAATTGATAATGACTATGCATTTAATGTTATGCCGTTAGCCACGCTACAACGACTATTAACCGACAGCTCGCACATGAAACCGTGTCATAATATGGTACGAGCCTTCAACGGGACTCAAAGAGATGTGGTCAAAAAATAGAAGTACCCCTGCTCATTGGTCCTACTGAATATGTGGTCGATTTCGTGGTCATGGATATCTAGCCATCTTACAACTTGCTGTTAGGAAGGCCTTTGATACACTCGGCCGACGCCGTTCCGTTCTCACTCCATCAAAAGTTGAAGTTTGTCACTGAAGGGAAATTAGTAACAGTAAATACAAAGGAGGACATCATCGCTTCAATAACTCTAGATACACCAAGCATCCCTACTGATGAAGAAGCAATGAAGTGTGCCTTTAGAGCCTTGGAACTTATCAATGCTATTTTTGTTGCTGAGGGGATCAAAGTTCCATGCCCTAAGTTGTCAAACTGCACTAAGATAATGGTATTCGAAACCTTGGGAAGAGGAGCAAGAAAGAATAAAGGTTTAGGGAGAAATCTACAAGGGTGTCTTCGTCCCGTTAGTGTAGTTCACAAGGTGGACCACTTTGGACTTGGCTATAAGACTAACTTTCTGCAAAAAGAAACAAGAGTGGAAAAAGAGACATGAGCAGAGGAAGACCAGGTTGAGAGGGGAAGATATTCCCTGGGCTCCCATAACCTATTCAAACTTTAGAGGGATCTTCGTATCTGGGGGAATTCAAAATTCGGAGGAGAACATCCAAAGGGCAAACCAAGAGGGTGAAAGGCGCCTCCAAGAAGAGCTAATCAGTGAAGCTTTAGAAGAAATGAATGTAAACATAATTGGTGACGGGAGCAAGCCTAACCGGTTTCTAGCTAGAATTCGCCTGTGCCTCCCAGGAGAAGAGCTCAACAACTAGATCATCAGGGTCGTTCCAGCACTCAATAGGGATAAATCAAAGTAATGCCTAGAACCACTCCGTTGCTTTGGCCCGAAAGTAACAAACAACTTTTGTAAAAAGGGCAACTATGTCATGTTCATCTGCAATGAAATATATCTACCTTTTCTTTCTCTCAAATGGAAAACATGGCATTCATCCCATTCATTCCATTTCATTTATTATTTATTCATTTAACTATTTATTTATTTATTAGTTAATAATTTATTTATATCATAAACTACACCATTATTTTCCCAATACGTACTTTCGAAATTGTGCAGGCCCCTTAATGTAAACTGTATGAACAATGCGGAACCTAATCCTAAAGTAGATTTCGAACGACCCATATACTTGGTGGAGGTAGAGGAAGAAAATGATGTTATTCCCGAAGAACTGCTAAGAATGATGGCCGATGAGGAAAAGCATATCCTTACGTATAAGAGAAGCTAGAGATCCTGAATTTGGGGACTCACGAAGAAAGGAAAGAAGTAAAGATCGGGGGCACCTTGTCTCCAGAAGTCAGACAAGGGTTAGTAGAATTGCTTGTAGAATTTAGAGACATATTCGCATGGTCGTACCAGGACATGCCAGGCTTAAACACGGACATTATAACACATAAGCTCCTTATTAGGCCAGAATGCAAGCCCGTTCAGCAAAATCTTCGAAGAATGAGAACAAACATGTTACTGAAAATCAGGGAAGAGGTTAAGAAACAGTTTGAGGCCGAGTTTCTGGAAGTCTTTAAGTATCCAGAATGGGTAGCCAATATCGTGCCGGTACCAAAGAAGGATTGGAAAGTGCGTATGTGCGTGGATTATAGAGACCTTAACAAGGTGAGCCCCAAGGACAACTTTCATTTTCCCTATAATGCTACTTTAGTGGACAATACTGCGGGGCATGGTTGGTTCTCGTTCATGAATGGTTTCTCGGGGTACAACCAGATCAAAATGCACCCCGAAGACATGGAGAAAACCACTTTTGTAACCATGTGGGGCACATTTTGTTACAAAGTGATACCCTTCGGATTAAAAAATGCTGGGGTAACTTACCAAAGAGTCATGGTAACCTTATTCTATGATATGATGCAAAAAGAAATCGAGGTGTACGTAGATGACATGATAGCCAAGTCTAAGACCAAGGAGGAGCATATCCAGAACTTGCGGAAACTCTTCCAAAGGCTAAGAAAATTATGGAGGCCCCTTAATATAAACTGTATGAACAATGTGGAACCTAATCCTAAAGTAGATTTCGAACGACCCATATACTTGGTGGAGGTAGAGGAAGAAAATGATGAGATTCCCGAAGAGCTGCTAAGAATGATGGCCGATGAGGAAAAGTATATCATTCCGCACCAAGAGAAGCTAGAGATCCTGAATTTGGGGACTGACGAAGAAAGGAAAGAAGTAAAGATCGAGGGCACCCTGTCTCTAGAAGTCAGACAAGGGTTAGTAGAATTGCTTGTAGAATTTAGAGACGTATTCACATGGTCGTACCAGGACATGCCAGGCATAAACACGGATATTATAACGCACAAGCTCCTCATTAGGCCAGAATGCAAGCCCGTTCAGCAAAAGCTTCGAAGAATGAGAACAAACATGTTACTAAAAATCAGGGAAGAGGTTAAGAAACAGTTTGAGGCCGAGTTTCTGGAAGTCTTTAAGTATCTAGAATGGGTAGCCAATATCGTGCCAGTACCAAAGAAGGATGAGAAGGTGCTATGTGCGTGGAGTATAGAGACCTTAACAAGGTGAGCCCCAAGGACAACTTTCCTTTGCCCTATATTGCTACTTTAGTGGACAATATTGCGGGGCATGCATGGTTCTCGTTCATGGATGGCTTCTCGGGGTACAACCAGATCAAAATGTACCCCGAAGACATGGAGAAAACTACTTTTGTAACCAGGTGGGGCACATTTTGTTACAAAGTGATACCCTTCGGATTAAAAAATGCCGAGGTAACTTACCAAAGAGTCATGGTAACCTTATTCCATGAAATGATGCAAAAAGAAATCGAGGTGTACGTAGATGACATGATAGCCAAGTCTAAGACCAAAGAGGAGCATATCCAAAACTTGCGGAAACTCTTCCAAAGGCTAAGAAAATTGTGCAGGCCCCTTAATATAAACTGTATGAACAATGAGGAACCTAATCCTAAAGTAGATTTCGAATGACCCATATACTTGGTGGAGGTAGAGGAAGAAAATAATGAGATTCCCAAAGAGCTGCTTAGAATTATGGCCGATGAGGAAAAGCATATCCTTCCGCACCAAGAGAAGCTAGAGATCCTGAATTTGGGGTCTGACAAAGAAAGTAAAGAAGTAAAGATCGGGGGCACCCTGTCTGCAGAAGTCAGACAAGGGTTAGTAGAATTGCTTGTAGAATTTAGAGACGTATTCGCATGGTCGTACCAGGACATGCCAAGCTTAAACACGAACATTATAACGCACAAGCTCCTCATTAGGCCAAAATGCAAGCTCGTTTAGAAAAAGCTTCGAAGAATGAGAACAAACATGTTACTGAAAATCAGGGAAGAGGTTAAGAAACAGTTTGAGGGTGAGTTTCTGGAAGTCTTTATGTATCCAGAATGGGTAGCCAATATCGTGCCGGTACCAAAGAAGGATAGGAAGATGCGTATGTGCGTGGATTATAGAGACCTTAACAAGGTGAGCCCCAATGACAACTTTCTTTTGCCCTATATTGCTACTTTAGTGTACAATACTGTGGGGCATGCTTGGTTCTCGTTCATGGATGGCTTCTCTGGATACAACCAGATCAAAATGCACCCCAGAGACATGGAGAAAACCACTTTTGTAACCATGTGGGGCATATTTTGTTACAAAGTTATACCCTTCGGATTAAAAAATGCTGGGGTAACTTACCAAAGAGTCATGGTAACCTTGTTCCATGACATGATGCAAAACTAAATCGAGGTGTACGTAGATGACATGATAGCTAAGTCTAAGACCAAGGAGGAGCATATCCAGAACTTGTGGAAACTCTTCCAAAGGCTAAGAAAATTATGCAAGCCCCTTAATATAAACTGTATGAACAATGCAAAACCTAATCCTAAAGTAGATTTCGAACGACCCATATACTTGGTGGAGGTAGAGGAAGAAAATGATGAGATTCCCCAAGATCTGCTAAGAACGATGGCCGATGAGGAAAAGCATATCCTTTCGCACCAAGAGAAGCTAGAGATCCTAAATTTGGGGACTGACGAAGAAAGGAAAGAAGTAAAGATCGGGGGCACCCTGTCTCCAGAAGTTAGACAAGGATTAGTAGAACTGCTTGTAGAATTTAGAGACGAATTCGCATGGTCGTACCAGGATATGCCAGGCTTAAACATGGACATTATAGCGTGCAAGCTCCTCATTAGGCCAAAATGCAAGCCCGTTCAGCAAAATCTTCAAAGAATGAGAACAAACATGTTACTGAAAATCAAGGAAGAGGTTAAGAAACAGTTTGAGGCTGAGTTTCTGGAAGTCTTTAAATATCAAGAATGGGTAGCCAATATCGTGCCGGTACCAAAGAAGGATGGGAATGTGCGTATGTGCGTGGATTATAGAGACCTTAACAAGGTGAACCCCAAGGACAACTTTCTTTTGCCCTATATTGCTACTTTAGTGGACAATACTGCGGGGTATGCTTGGTTCTCGTTCATGGATGGCTTTCCGGGGTACAACCAGATCAAATTGCACCCCGAAGACATGGAGAAAACCACTTTTGTAACCATGTGGGGTACATTTTGTTACAAAGTGATACCCTTCAGATTAAAAAATGCTGAGGTAACTTACCAAAGAGTCATGGTAACCTTGTTCCATGACATGATGCAAAAGAAAATCGAGGTGTACGTAGATGACATGATAGCAAAGTCTAAGACCAAGGAGGAGCATATGCAGAACTTGCGAAAACTCTTCCAAAGGCTAAGAAAATTGTGCAGGCCCCTTAATATAAACAATATGAACAATGTGGAACCTAATCCTAAAGTAGATTTCGAACGACCCATATACTTGGTGGAGGTAGAGGAAGAAAATGATGAGATTCCCCAAGAGCTGCTAAGAATGATGGCCGATGAGGGAAAGCATATCCTTCCGCACCAAGAGAAGCTAGAGATCCTGAATTTAGGGACTAACGAAGAAAAGAAAGAAGTAAAGATCGAGGGTACCCTGTCTCTAGAAGTTAGGCAAGTGTTAGTAGAACTGCTTGTAGAATTTAGAGACGTATTCGCATGGTCGTACCAGGACATGCCAGGCTTAAACACGGATATTATAACGCACAAGCTCCTCATTAGGCCAGAATGTAAGCCCGTTCAGCAAAAGCTTCGAAGAATGAGAACAAACATGTTACTAAAAATCAGGGAAGAGGTTAAGAAATAGTTTGAGGTTGAGTTTCTAGAAGTCTTTAAGTATCCACATTGGGTAGCCAATATCGTGCTGGTACCAAAGAGGGATGAGAAGGTGCGTATGTGGGTGGAGTATAGAGACCTTAACAAGGTGAGCCCCAATGACAACTTTCCTTTGCCCTATACTGCTACTTTAGTGGACAATACTGCGGGGCATGCTTGGTTCTCGTTCATGGATGGCTTTTCAGGGTACAACCAGATCAAAATGCACCCCAAAGACTTGGAGAAAACTACTTTTGTAACCATGTGGGGCACATTTTGTTACAAAGAGATACCCTTCGGATTAAAAAATGCCGAGGTAACTTACCAAAGAGTCATGGTAACCTTATTCCATGACATGATGCAAAAAGAAATCGAGGTGTACGTAGATGACATGATAGCCAAGTCTAAGACCAAGGAGGAGCATATCCAGAAATTGCGGAAACTCTTCCAAAGGCTAAGAAAATTGTGCAGGCCCCTTAATATAAACTGTATGAACAATGCGGAACCTAATCCTAAAGTAGATTTCGAATGACACATATACTTGGTGGAGGTAGAGGAAGAAAATGATGAGATTCCCAAAGAGCTGCTAGGAATTATGGCCGATGAGGAAAAGCATATCCTTCCGCACCAAGAGAAGCTAGAGATCCTGAATTTGGGGACTGACAAAGAAAGGAAAGAAGTAAAGATCGGGGGCACCCTGTCTCTAGATGTCAGACAAGGGTTAGTAGAATTGCTTGTAGAATTTAGAGACGTATTCGCATGGTCGTACCAGGACATGCCAGGCTTAAACACGAACATTATAACGCACAAGCTCCTCATTAGGCCAAAATGCAAGCCCGTTCAGCAAAAGCTTCGAAGAATGAGAACAAACATGTTACTGAATATCAGGGAAGAGGTTAAGAAACAGTTTGAGGCTGAGTTTCTGGAAGTCTTTAAGTATCCATAATGGGTAGCCAATATCGTGCCGGTACCAAAGAAGGATAGGAAGATGCGTATGTGCGTGGATTATAGAGACCTTAACAAGGTGAGCCCCAATGACAACTTTCTTTTGCCCTATATTGCTACTTTAGTGGACAATACTGCGGGGTATGCTTGGTTCTCGTTCATGGATGACCTCTCGGGGTACAACCAGATCAAAATGCACCCCGAAGACATGGAGAAAACCACTTTTGTAACCATGTGGGGCACATTTTGTTACAAAGTGATACCCTTCAGATTAAAAAATACCGAGGTAACTTACCAAAGAGTCATGGTAACCTTGTTCCATGACATGATGCAAAAGAAAATCGAGGTGTACGTAGATGACATGATAGCCAAGTCTAAGACCAAGGAGGAGCATATCCAGAACTTGCGGAAACTCTTCCAAAGGCTAAGAAAATTGTGCAGGCCCCTTAATATAAACTGTATGAACAATGTGGAACCTAATCCTAAAGTAGATTTCGAACGACCCATATACTTGGTGGAGGTAGAGGAAGAAAATGATGAGATTCCCCAAGATCTGCTAAGATGATGGCCGATGAGGAAAATGATATCCTTCCGCACCAAGAGAAGCTAGAGATCCTGAATTTAGGGACTAACGAAGAAAAGAAAGAAGTAAAGATCGAGGGCACCCTGTCTCTAGAAGTTAGACAAGGGTTAGTAGAATTGCTTGTAGAATTTAGAGACGAATTCGCATGGTCGTACCAGGACATGCCAGGCTTAAACACGGACATTATAGCGTGCAAGCTCCTCATTAGGCCAGAATGCAAGCCCGTTCAACAAAAGCTTCAAAGAATGAGAACAAACATGTTACTGAAAATCAAGGAAGAGGTTAAGAAACAGTTTGAGGCTAAGTTTCTGGAAGTCTTTAAATATCAAGAATGGGTAGCCAATATCGTGCCGGTATCAAAGAAGGATGGGAAGGTGCGTATGTGCGTGGATTATAGAGACCTTAACAAGGTGAACCCCAAGGACAACTTTCTTTTGCCCTATATAGCTACTTTAGTGGACAATACTGCGGGGTATGCTTGGTTCTCGTTCATGGATGACCTCTCGGGGTACAACCAGATCAAAATGCACCCCGAAGACATGGAGAAAACCACTTTTGTAACCATGTGGGGCACATTTTGTTACAAAGTGATACCCTTCAGATTAAAAAATACCGAGGTAACTTACCAAAGAGTCATGGTAACCTTGTTCCATGACATGATGCAAAAAGAAATCGAGGTGTACATAGATGACATGATAGCCAAGTCTAAGACCAAGGAGGAGCATATCCATAACTTGCGGAAACTCTTCCAAAGGCTAAGAAAATTGTGCAGGCCCCTTAATATAAACTGTATGAACAATGCGGAACCTAATCCTAAAGTAGATTTCGAATGACCCATATACTTGATGGAGGTAGAGGAAGAAAATGATGAGATTCCCAAAGAGCTGATGAGAATTATGGCCGATGAGGAAAAACATATCCTTCCGCACCAAGAGAAGCTAGAGATCCTGAAGTTAGGGACTGAAGAAGAAAGGAAAGAAGTAAAGATCGGGGGCACCCTGTCTCTAGAAGTCAGACAAGGGTTAGTAGAATTGCTTGTAGAATTTAGAGACGTATTCGCATGGTCGTACCAGGACATGCCAGGCTTAAACACGGACATTATAATGCACAAGCTCCTCATTAGGCCAAAATGCAAGCCCGTTCAGCAAAAGCTTCGAAGAATGAGAACAAACATGTTACTGAAAATCAGGGAAGAGGTTAAGAAACAGTTTGAGGCCGAGTTTCTGGAAGTCTTTAAGTATCCAGAATGGGTAGCCAATATCGTGCCGGTACCAAAGAAGGATGGGAAGATGCGTATGTGCGTGGATTATAGAGACCTTAACAAGGTGAGCCCCAATGACAACTTTCTTTTGCCCTATATTGCTACTTTAGTGGACAATACTGTGGGGCATGCTTGGTTCTCGTTCATGGATGGCTTCTCTGGATACAACCAGATCAAAATGCACCCCGAAGACATGGAGAAAACCACTTTTGTAACCATGTGGGGCATATTTTGTTACAAAGTGATACCCTTCGGATTAAAAAATGCTGGGGTAACTTACCAAAGAGTCATGGTAACCTTGTTCCATTACATTATGCAAAAGTAAATCGAGGTGTACGTAGATGACATGATAGCTAAGTCTAAGACCAAGGAGGAGCATATCCATAACTTATGAAACTCTTCCAAAGGCTAAGAAAATTGTGCAGAGCCCTTAATATAAATCTGTATGAACAATGCGAAACGTAATCCTAAAGTAGATTTCGAACGACCCATATACTTGGTGGAGGTAGAGGAAGAAAATGATGAGATTCCCCAAGATCTGCTAAGAATGATGGCCGATGAGGAAAAGCATATCCTTTCGCACCAAGAGAAGCTAGAGATCCTGAAGTTAGGGACTGAAGAAGAAAGGAAAGAAGTAAAGATCGGGGGCACCCTGTCTCTAGAAGTCAGACAAGGGTTAGTAGAATTGCTTGTAGAATTTAGAGACGTATTCGCATGGTCGTACCAGGACATGCCAGGCTTAAACACGGACATTATAATGCACAAGCTCCTCATTAGGCCAAAATGCAAGCCCGTTCAGCAAAAGCTTCGAAGAATGAGAACAAACATATTACTGAAAATCAGGGAAGAGGTTAAGAAACAGTTTGAGGCCGAGTTTCTGGAAGTCTTTAAGTATCAAGAATGGGTAGCCAATATCGTGCCGGTACCAAAGAAGGATGGGAAGGTGCGTTTGTGCGTGGATTATAGAGACCTTAACAAGGTGAGCCCCAAGGACAACTTTCTTTTGCCCTATATTGCTACTTTAGTAGACAATACTGCGGGGTATGCTTCGTTCTCGTTCATGGATGGCTTCTCGGGGTACAACCAGATCAAAATGCACCCCGAAGACATGGAGAAAACCACTTTTGTAACCGTGTGGGGCACATTTTGTTACAAAGTGATACTCTTCAGATTAAAAAATGCCGGGGTAACTTACCAAAGAGTCATGGTAACCTTGTTCCATGACATGATGTAAAAGGAAATCGAGGTGTACGTAGATGACATGATAGCCAAGTCTAAGAACAAGGAGGAGCATATCTAGAACTTGCGGAAACTCTTCCAAATGCTAAGAAAATTGTGCAGGGCCCTTAATATAAACTGTATGAACAATGTTGAACCTAATCCTAAAGTAGATTTCGAACGACCCATATACTTGGTGGAGGTAGAGGAAGAAAATGATGAGATTCCCCAAGAGCTGCTAAGAATGATGGCCGATGAGGAAAAACATATCCTTCCGCACCAAGAGAAGCTAGAGATCCTGAATTTAGGGACTAACGAAGAAAAGAAAGAAGTAAAGATCGAGGGTACCCTGTCTCTGGAAGTTAGGCAAATGTTAGTAGAATTGCTTGTAGAATTTAGAGACGTATTCGCATGGTCGTACCAGGATATGCCAGGCTTAAACACAGCCATTGTAATGCACAAGCTCCTCATTAGGCCAGAATGCAAGCCCGTTTAGCAAAAGCTTCGAAGAATGAGAACAAACATGTTACTAAAAATCAAGGAAGAGGTTAAGAAACAGTTTGAGGCTGAGTTTCTGGAAGTCTTTAAGTATCCAGAATGGATAGCCAATATCGTGCCGGTACCAAAGAAGGATGGGAAGGTGCGTATGTGCATGGATTATAGATACCTTAACAAGGTGAACCCCAAGGACAACTTTCTTTTGCCCTTATTGATACTTTAGTGGACAATACTGCTGGGCATGCTTGGTTCTCACTCATGGATGGCTTCTCGGGGTACAACCAAATCAAAATGCACCTCGAAGACATAGAGAAAACTACTTTTGTAACCATGTGGGGCACATTTTGTTACAAAGTAATACCCTTCGGATTAAAAAATACCGGGGTAACTTACTAAAGAGTCATGGTAACCTTGTTCCATGACATGATGCAGAAGGAAATCGAGGTGTACGTAGATGACATGATAGCCAAGTCTAAGACCGATGAGGAGCATATCCAGAACTTGCGAAAACTCTTCCAAAGGCTAAGAAAATTTCAATTAAAACTCAACCTGGCCAAGTGCACCTTCGCAGTTACAGCAGGAAAGCTTTTGGGATTTGTGGTAAGTTAGAAGGGCATCGAGATCGACACCAACAAGGTGAAAGCAATTCAAGATCTTCCACCACTGCGAACACAAAAAGAGGTTCGAAGTTTTTTAGGAAGGTTAAACTACATCTCCCGGTTCATATCCCAATTGACTAATAAGTGTGACCTCGTCTTCAGACTGCTCTGAAAGAATAATTCGGGGGTCTGGGATGAAGATTTCCATGAGGCACTAGAAAAGATCAAGAATTATTTGACTATTCCCCCGATTCTAGTAGCACCAATGTCGAATAGAACATTGATCCTGTACCTGACAATCTTTGAAAATTCTCTGGGAAGCATACTTGGACAACATGATGACTCGGGCAAGAAAGAAAGGGCAATCTACTATTTCAGCAAGACGTTCACTGATTGTGAAACGAGGTACCCGCCAATTCAGAAGTTATGTTGTGCCTTGGTATGGGATACTAAACGGCTATGACAATACATGTTGTATCATACCACCTATTTAATTTCCCAAATGGATCTGCTAAAATTTCTAATGGAAATGCCAGCATTGACCAGAAAGGTGGCTCATTGGCAAACGCTATTGTCGGAGTTTGATATCGTTTACATGAACCAAAAGCGATGAAATGAAGCGTCATGGTAGATCTTTCGGCAAGTCACGCCTCGATTGACTATGAACCGTTGGATTTCCATTTTCCGCATTTAAGATTTTATATGTGGTGTAACTAAAGGAAAATCTGTTACCGAGAAAGAGGGATGTAGGCTCTATTTCGACGGGGCATCGAATGCCCTAGGTCATGAAATAGGGGCAGTATTAATTTCCTTGGAGGAGGACCACTACCCTTTCACAAGTAGGCTGGAATTCTTCTACACCAACAATATAGCTAAGTATGAAGCTTACGTCATGGGACTTCGAACAGCCATTGAGAAGAAGATCAAGGTACTCTAAGTTTTCAGAGATTCACCTTTAGTACTCCACAAACTTCTAAAGGAGTGGGAGACCAGAGATCCGAAGCTGATCAAGTATCATGATTTGATCCAAAATTTGGTCAGAAATTTTGAAGAAGTCAGTTTCACCTACTTGCTATGGTAGGATAACCAAATGGCCGACGCTCTAGCCACCTTGGCTGTCGTATTTAAAGTAAATAGGACAACCACAATGAAGCCTATCTAGATGCAAACTTTTGAGGTGCCGGCCCACTGCTATAGTCTGGAAGAAGAAAAGGATGGCAATCCATGGTATTATGACATCCTTCAGTATATCAAGTACCAAACTTACCCAAAAGACGCTAATGATAATGAAAAAAGAACTATCAAAAGGTTGGCATCGGGGTACGTCCTTGATGGAGAGGTTTTGTATAAAAAAAGCAAAGATCAGATACTGTTGAGATGTGGCAACGCTCGGGAGGCCGAAACTCTCCTAGTAGAGGTCCATGGAGGTTTATATGGAACCCGCGCAAGTGGCTTCTCGATGGCTAGGAAAATCATGAGATACAGCTACTTTTGGTTAACAATGGAGGGAGATTGCATCAATTATGCAAAGAAATGCCATAAGTGCCAAATCTACGCTGATAAGATAAATTCCCGCTAGTACCACTTCACGTCATGAACTCACCTTTGCCTTTTGCTGCCTAGGGAATAGACGTCATTGGGCAGATACACCCCAAAGCTTCTAATGGGCATCATTTCATCCTAGTGGCCATCGACTACTTTACCAAATGGGTAGAAGCTGCTTCATATGCCAACATCACAAGAGCGTCAGTTTGCAAGTTCTTTAAGAAAGAAATTATATGTCTCTATGGTCTGCCTGAAAGGATCATCACCGAAAATGCTTTCAACTTGAATAACAAAATGATGACTGAGGTGTGTGAACAGTTCAAAATTGTACATCATAATTCCACTGTTTATCGCCCCAAGATGAAGGGAGCAATGGAGGCGGCAAATAAGAATATAAAGAAGGTCATAGCAAAAACCACAGAAAATTGCAAGGATTGGCGTGAAAAGCGACCTTTTGCCCTGTTTTCTTATCGGACCTCTGTGAGGACCTCCACCAGGGCAACGCCATACTCTTTGGTATATGGCACGAAAATAGTATTACCCATCAAGGTAGAGATTCTGTCACTCCGAATTTTGAATAAAGTGAAGTTGGACGAGGCTGAATGGATACAAGCCAGAATTGATCAATTGAATCTCATTGAAGAGAAAAGGTTGAAGACCATCTGTCATGGCCAAATGTATCAGAAAAGGATGATGGGAGCCTATAACAAAAAAGTTCACCCTAGAGAGTTTCAAGAGGGGGATATGGTGCTAAAAAGATCTTACTTAACCAAAAGGACTTTCGAGGGAAGTGGATGCCTAATTGGGAAGGGCCTTATGTGGTAAAGAAGGTTTTCTCTAGAGGGCTTTAATCCCGCCGAGATGGATGGGAAAGAGTTGAGCAACCTAGTAAACTCAAACTCGTAAAAAATATTATACAAAAAAAATAAAGAAGAAAAAAAAAAAAAAAAAGAAGAAGAAAAAAAAAGAAAAGAAAAAGAAGAAGAAAAATGAAGGTTTAGGAGAAAAACCCAAAATGGGCATCTTAAAACCAATGGGGTGATCTGAATTGAAAATATGAAAAGGACGGTTCAAATATCGTGAATTCGGCATACGACTAGTAAACTTCGTCGGGAACGATGTTTCAATCCTTACGTCGTCAAAAGTTGTAACCCAAGATGGCAAGTGAAATATCTATTATGGTTGATGGGTTCTTATTATTCATGCAATGATATTATTCATATCTTTTATTTCTCATGTTTGCCATGACTTTCAAATTTTTGTTAATGTTTCTCTAAGTATTAATAAAATATTAGTCTCATTTCATTGTCCGTCTCATAATCATCTCGCAGATGAATTGGCATAGATCACAGAAAGCAAAGGATTTCTTGGTATTACTATGATTTAACCTATTGAGTGCAGGTTGTTCCAAGATAGAGGGCGAATCGCCAAGGTTAAGGCAAAAAGATCATTAGGGGTGAAATTGATGAGATTTGCCAAAGAAAGACAATGATTACCTCACATATTATTAAAGGAGCTAAAGATGAAAACCAGTAGAGGGCGCCTAAAAGAAAAAGAAAAAGAAAAAGAAAAGAAAAAGAAAAGAAAAGAAAAAGAAAAAAAAAAAAAAAAAAAAAAGAAAAAAAAAAAAAAAAAAAAAAGAGAAAGAAAACTGAAGCAAAAGCCCGTAAAGGGCGCTTTGGGGAAGTATGAGCCTAAATTGAAAACCTGAAAAGGCATTTTAGAACAAAAATCAAAAATTCAAAATGGGGTATAGAGGGTGAACCCGAGCCGTCACAAGAAAGAGATGAAGAAAGCAAAGGAAAGTTGAAATCAAGGGACCAAGAAGAAGAAGTGTCCGAGTGAATTATTGTTATCCATACATCATATTTAGTTAGACATTCCTAGGTTAGGAGCATGCTAACTCATACCATCGTAGCATTTCGTCTCTTTTTACAGGATAAAGGGAGACCTCTTAAAAAGAGAAACATACATGAAAGCGAAAACTTGGAGAGAATTTCCAAGCAAAGGATTTTGAAAACACTACTTCTCGGCGAAAAGGCGAGATAATAGAACATTTCGTAAAAGGAGAAGAAGAAGTTAGCCTATCCGTTTAGGCTCACAAAGAGCGGAAGCCTTCATGGAACCCTCATTTGAAGAACTCCCATTTGTTGTTTGTCGCTGGAGGAACATGTCGTCTTCGTTGGGTTATGTCTCTCGCCATTTCGGAGGGACATCCCAACGCAACTGTTTTCTTTTCGCCACTTCGGGAAAGCAAAGTTATTCGGATTCATTCAATACCATTTCAGAAGAATGAGTCGTCTAAAGTATATTTGGATTCGTTCGCTGCCGCATCGGAGGAATGAGTCATCTAGTAACTGGTTTGTTCGTTGCCAATCAGAAAGGCATGCAGTGCTACTATTTGTTTGTTTTCTGCCGTTTCGGGGAAACAAGTTATCTCAATTTGCTCACTGCCATTTCGGAATAGCAAATCATCCGACAGTGAAGTAGGACAAAATTAGTGCTTATGTTTTTTATTTTTTTATTTTTTTGTAGTATTTGCTATTAAATGTCGTATAATACATGCATCTTATATGTTACCTGGTATTTAGATTGTACATAAAGATTTAATATTTAGTTTATATAATATATACTATATATATGTATTTTCATTCAAATATGTGACCCCTCTAATATTAATATATTTTATAAAGGCTCTAGTGTATGTATTATAATGTTTGTATATATATATATATATATAATGAAACATTTACAACATATAATATACAAATTGTTAACATAATATAAGACATATGCATATAATATTTATAAAATGTACTATACATAGTTTTTTTAAATATAATATATGTCTTATATAATGTAAATTTCTTTTGTACAATATATGTCCTATAAAATTCTTAAATATATGGTTTCTACAAATATAGATGATGTATTTTTATTATGGTATATGTTTTTGAAATAAAAATATTTATATTATTATAAACAAGGTTTTTTCTTTAAATGCTAGTTTTATATAATGAAAAGATTGTAATATATGTAATTTCTTTTTAATATAATATATAATTTTTGAAAGTGTATAATACATATAGTTTTTTTTAAAGGATATAATATTTATAGTTTTAAAGTTTATAATATAATCTCAAATTAAATTTTGATAATATATGTATGAAAATGTTTTGGGCCTTAGGTTTTTTGGTTTAGTTTTAATAGTTTGGGCCTTTTTCTCTGGGCTTAGATTGTAGGGCATAGTTAGTACCTTTTGGGCTTAGGTTAGGAATGGTCAAATTAATTCGAATAAATCGTGTGCTCGTCTTGTAGGGGCACGATCTTAGAATTAAATTAGCCTTAGTTTTTTTAGAGCCTTAATTAGATTAATGTTCAGATTAATTTAATGAATTTAAATTTATCCTTGACTTATTGAGGTAAATGTTAAATTCATTAAATTAATTGAACATTTCTTAATTACTTTAGTGGAAAATCAATTTTAAGTTTAACTTAACATTAAATTACAAACTAGTCTCCATAATTTAGGATTTCTAGTTTTCAGGGCTAATTAATTTAGGGTTAAATATTAGAGTCATCTAATTAATAGATAGATCACTAATTGAGCTTTCTAGGGCCTTCTTTTGTGTGCTTATGCTTATGCCTTTGATTGTCATGCTTTAATTGACATCCATATAATCTTTAATCTTAATTGCATCCCTAATCAATCTAAATCATAAAGGGAAGGTATTTATTAATTCTAATATTTATGTCGTAACAGTCCGAGCTTAAAGGATGTTGACCGAATATTTGAATTAATCCTTACCACCCCGGGGTAAATAGATTAAAAATTAACAAAATCATCACATCATACTTAAATGTTTACTTCATGCATAAAGGTGACGTACGGGGGTCGAACCATAAATTAACACGACAGTTGGGCTTATTAAATGTCGGTTTAATCTATGGCCTGACATATCGTCAACCTTATTAATTAAATGTCTAATTAATTTGAATCCACTAATTTGATAAAGCCCGTGTAATCAAGGTTAATTTTCATCTAAGAACTCCGAATTAAATTCAATGTAAATTTCAATAATTTTTATCCTTTTAAGAGCAACAAATGTTTTGGTACCGAGTTCCTGGCATGATGGGGGTGATAATCCTTCCCTATGCGTAACCAACTCCCGAACCATTTCACGACGAATCTCTGGTTTCCTATAGTGTCCGGCCTACCTTACCCAAGTGGCCGGTGGTGACTCCAAGTTTTTATCATTTTCAAAAATTTAAGGTTTTTTTCAAAAGAAATCCCCAATATTCCAAAATATTTTCATTAATAATTTAGGGGATAATTAGTAGCCGACTTATTTTCTAAACAAATGCCCTTAACGCAACAAAATTCCCTTTTTTCAAAAAGAAAGAAAAAATGTCGCTACACGGGATATTAACTCGTTTTTATATTTTTATAATAAAGGGCTTTGTTTACCGTCTTTATCTATGTAGTATAATTAAAACTAAAAGAAGAGAAAAGATTAGTATTGTTTGCTTATTATAAGCATATAAATAATGCTACCTCTTATTATCATCCACTTGAAAAAAAGAAAAAGGGAGAAAAAAAAAAGAAAAAACCTAAACATTATTACTGCATTTGTTCTTTGTTGTTCGTATATCTTTGTATCATTAGTAGTATTATTACAGTAGTTATATTATTGACATGTTACTATCATTATAGTATTATTATTACCGTTATTACTATCATTATTAAACTAAAACAAAGTATCATAATTAAATAAATAAAGCCCAATATTTAATAATAAATAAAAGCTAGTCTATTAATATAGTCAATGTACAAAGCCCAAAAAAATTATTATTATTATTATTATTATTATTATTATTATCATTACATAAATACATTTGGCCCATTTGGGCCCATAAATAAAATAAATCCTAATTGCATTAGAAAATCCTAATGCCCTCCATCTTTCCTTGCGCAGCCAAAAAACGGCCGATAGATCAATCTTGATCAAATGGTCCAGATTACATTCGAGTGAAACCCTAGTTGCTATCCTTGTCTTTTTGCCCCGCATCAACCGGCCGTTGGATCGGGAGTACATCGTGCCGAGATCCACGCGGAGAATGTTCTAGAAGTTCCCACGCGCCCACTAAGCCAATAAGACATGAGTCAAGAGACAAGGGTACCGTCAAGATCCCTATCCAAAACTTCGGGGATTACCTTTATGCCCAAACCGTCAAGAGTCCTTTGTTCATCGATCCTTCATCGAATCCTACACAAGGTGCATCTGTTTCTCATGCTGGTGCCGCAGCTCCAACTCAACCAGGGATAACCTTCGGGAATCCCGAGATTATCGGGGATGGCAACTCAGATTTTGATGAATTAGAAAAACTGAACCAAATAAAAGCAGAATTCACTAAACAACTAGAGGATACTCGAAAAGACTTAGAAGAAAAGTTCCGAGTGAAGGAAGACGGTGATGACCCCTATGGGTTAAGTGCTAGGGAACTCAGTTTGGTTCCTGATGTGGAGATCCCATACAAGTTCAAGGCCCCAGACTTTGAGAAGTTCGACGGAAGCACCTGCCCGTCTGCTCATATACTGATGTTCTGCCTAAAGATGGCTGGTTTTACCAACAATGGGAAACTCTTGATTCATTGTTTTCAGGGCAGTTTAGTAGGGTCTGCTTTGAGATGGTACAACCAACTAACCATGGCTCAAGTTAAATCATGGAGAGATCTCGCAAAAGCTTTTACTAATCAATATAAGCATGTAACCGACATGGTTCTCAATCGACTGCTGTTACAAGGCATGGAATAGAAGCGCAATGAGACCCTTTGTGAATATGCTCAAAGGTGGCGCGATGTGGCCGCCCAAGTCCAACCACCGCTTTATGAGCATGAGATCTCCCCTATGTTCATGGACACGCTAAAAGAGGCACTTTATGATCGGTTGATCGGTAACCCTATTAGTAACTTTGCGAAATGGTCATGGTAGCTAACGCATTGAAACGCCATCAAGAGCGGAAGGATCGATGAAAGGGATCATTCACAAAAGTAGTTTAAGAAGAAGGATCATGAAGTGAACAACACTAACGCTTTTGAGAAGTCCAAGAACTTCACCATCTCTTAGCCTTGCAGCTCCATGAGGAATTCAGGGAACTTCAACAAGAGAGAATATAAGGGACATAAGAAGGAAAAAGATGATAGGTCTTTCACACCTTTGCTAATTACCTATAAGGAACTCTACTCGCAGTTTTACAAGGTTGATCTGGTCTGACCGTACCACGTTACTCCTTATAACCCACCATACCCGGCTTGGTATAACCCTAAAGAGCACTGCGAGTATCATGCCAATGTCCTAGGACACTCATTTGGAAATTGTATAGCTTTCAAAAAGTTCGTGCAGAATCTGATTTGAACTGGAGTATTACAGTTAGGGGAACCCAATACGGCCAATAACCCGTTACCGAATCACGAGGGACAGGGTGTAAATGCCATTGAAAATGAGTGCATCGAGAAAGCCAAAACGAGCGAGCACTGAAGTCCAGTCTCCCTTGAGATGGATCTTTGTGATTATGCATGGCGCATCTCATTAATTGGGGAATGGTATTGGTCAGAGAAGGATGTGGCCTGTACTGTGAGTACCATCAATTAGAAGATCATGATATTCAGCATTTTAAGGAATTCCGTCATTTGCTTCAAGCTATTATGGATAACAAGGAGATAGAGTTTTTTTAGAAAGAGAAAAGAGTAAAAGAGTTTGAAGTCTATGCATGAGAAAGTTAAGAAACCAGATACAGTACGAAGAGACTACTTGTCCCCGGTCTTAGGGAGAGCAGGGCAAGTGAACCAAAAGTGGCTCCCAAAATCATAATTGCTACCCCAAAGTCTTTTCCTTTTAAAGACACCAAGATGGTCCCGTGGAATTACGCCGCAAGCATTTTGATTATGGGATTGTCCAGTCCACAAGAGGAAAAGAAGACGATGGAGACAGAACCTGCACAACCAGGTAACAGAGAAGTAAGTGATGTGGGTCATCTAACAAGAAGTGGTCAATGCTACATTCCAGAAAACCTGAGGGATCCAAAGGAGAAAGCCCATGAAGTTAGAGCAGGACCTGAAAAGTTGTTCGAAAAGGACCCACCTTTAAAGATCAAGGAGCCCATCACAGAAACGTAAGCATAAGAGTTTCTAAAATTTCTAAAGCACGGTGAGTATAATGTTGTCGATCAACTCTGAAACAACCAACTCGTATTTGGTACTCGACCTATTACTCAATTCGAAAAGCATCGTGATGCATTGTTGAAGGTTTTGAATGAGACCTTCGTTACAAAAAGACATTTTTTGGGAGATTGGATCGGATTATCGGTCACATTATCGATCACATTACTTTGATGATGTGAAATTTACGAAGAAGGCACGGGTATGTCAAGGCCTTGAAAATCACTACCTTTGTCAAGGGTTATGTGTTGCAGGCATTTTAATCGATAATGGCTCTGCATTGAATGTTATGCCATTAGCCACACTACAACGACTACCAATCGACAGCTCGCACATGAAACCATGCCATAATACGGTGAGCCCAGAGGAAGGCGAGGTTGAGAGGGGAAGACATTCCCACAGGCTCCTATAACCTATTCAAACTTGAGAGGGATCTTTGTATCTGGGAATTCAAATTCGAGGAGGAGGACATCCAAAGGGCAAACCAAAAGGGTGAAAGGCGCCTCCAAGAAGAGCTGATCAGTGAAGCTTTAAAAGAAATGAATGTAAACATAATTGGTGATAGGAGCAAGCCTAACTGGTTTCTTCCCAGAATTCACCCGTGCCTCCCAAGAGAAAAGCTCAACAACTAGATCATCAGGGTCATTCCAAGACTCAATAGGGATAAATCAAAGTAATGCCTTAACCACTCCGTTGCTTTGGCCCGAAAGTAACATACATCTTTTGTAAAAAAGGCAACTATGTTATGTTTATCTGCAATGAAATATATCTATCTTTTCTTTCTCTCAAATTGAAAACATGGCATTCATCATATTCATTCCATTTCATTCATTATTTATCCATTTACCTATTCATTTATTTATTAGTTAATAATTTATTTATGTCATAAACTACATCATTCTTTTCCCAATACGCACTTTCAAAATTGTATAGGCCCCTTAATATAAACTATATGAACAATGCAGAACCTAATCCTAAAGTAGATTTTGAACGACCCATGTTCTTGGTGGAGGTAGAGGAAGAAAATGATGAGATTCTCTATGAGTTGCTAAGAATGATGGCGATGAGGAAAAGCAAATCCTTCCGCACCAAGAGAAGCTAGAGATCTTGAATTTGGGGACTAACGAAGAAAGGAAATAAGTAAAGATCGGGGCACCCTATCTCAGGAAGTCGGACAAGGGTTAGTAGAATTGCTTGTAGAATTTAGAGCGTATTCGCATGGTCGTACCAGGACATGTCGAGCTTAAACACGAACATTATAATGCACAAGCTCCTCATTAGGCCAAAATGCAAGCCTGTTCAAAAAAGCTTTGAAGAATGAGAACAAACATGTTCTTGAAAATTAGGGAAGAGGTTAAGAAACAGTTTGAGGCCGAAGTTTCTAGAAGTCTTTAAGTATCCGAATGGGTAGCCAATATCGTCTTTGGTACCAAAGAATGATGGGAAGACGCGTATGTGCGTGGATTATAGAGACCTTAACAAGGTGAGCCCCAATGACAACTTTCTTTTTACCCTATATTGATACTTTAGTGGACAATCTTGTGGGGCATGCTTGGTTCTCGTTCATGGATGGCTTCTCTGGATACAACCAGATCAAAATGCACCCCGAAGACATGGAGAAAACCACTTTTGTAACCATGTGGGGCATATTTTGTTACAAAGTGATACCCTTCGGATTAAAAAATGCTGGGGTAACTTACCAAAGAGTCATGGTAACCTTGTTCCATTACATTATGCAAAAGTAAATCGAGGTGTACGTAGATGACATGATAGCTAAGTCTAAGACCAAGGAGGAGCATATCCAGAACTTGCAGAAACTCTTCCAAAGGCTAAGAAAATTGTGCAGGCCCCTTAATATAAACTGTATGAACAATGCGAAACCTAATCCTAAAGTAGATTTCAAACGACCCATATACTTGGTGGAGGTAGAGGAAGAAAATGATGAGATTCCCCAAGATCTGCTAAGAATGATGGTCGATGAGGAAAAGCATATCCTTTCGCACCTAGAGAAGCTAGAGATCCTGAATTTGGGGACTGACGAAGAAAGGAAAAAAGTAAAGATCGGGGGCACCCTGTCTCCAGAAGTTAGACAAGGGTTAGTAGAATTGCTTGTAGAATTTAGAGACGTATTCGCATGGTCATACCAGGACATTCCAGGCTTAGACACGGACATTATAGCGCGCAAGCTCCTCATTAGGCCAGAATGCAAGCCCGTTCAGCAAAAGCTTCGAAGAATGAGAACAAACATATTACTGAAAATCAAGGAAGAGGTTAAGAAACAGTTTGAGGCCGAGTTTCTGGAAGTCTTTAAGTATCAAGAATGGGTAGCCAATATCGTGCCGGTACCAAAGAAGGATGGGAAGGTGCGTTTGTGCGTGGATTATAGAGACCTTAACAAGGTGAGCCCCAAGGACAACTTTCTTTTGCCCTATATTGCTACTTTAGTAGACAATACTGCGGGGTATGCTTCGTTCTCGTTCATGGATGGCTTCTCGGGGTACAACCAGATCAAAATGCACCCCGAAGACATGGAGAAAACCACTTTTGTAACCGTGTGGGGCACATTTTGTTACAAAGTGATACTCTTCAGATTAAAAAATGCCCGGGGTAACTTACCAAAGAGTCATGGTAACCTTGTTCCATGACATGATGTAAAAGGAAATCGAGGTGTACGTAGATGACATGATAGCCAAGTCTAAGAACAAGGAGGAGCATATCTAGAACTTTGAAACTCTTCCAAATGCTAAGAAAATTGTGCAGGCCCTTAATATAAATGTATGAACAATGTTGAACCTAATCCTAAAGTAGATTTGAACGACCCATATACTTGGTGGAGGTAGAGGAAGAAAATGATGAGATTCCCCAAGAGCTGCTAAGAATGATGGCCGATGAGGAAAAACATATCCTTCCGCACCAAGAGAAGCTAGAGATCCTGAATTTAGGGACTAACGAAGAAAAGAAAGAAGTAAAGATCGAGGGTACCCTGTCCTCCTGGAAGTTAGGCAAATGTTAGTAGAATTGCTTGTAGAATTTAGAGACGTATTCGCATGGTCGTACCAGGATATGCCAAAGCTTAAAAACACAGCCATTGTAATGCACAAGCTCCTCATTAGGCCGAATGCAAGCCCGTTTAGCAAAAGCTTGAAGAATGAGAGAACAAACATGTTACTAAAAATCAAGGAAG
Source organism: Hibiscus mutabilis (assembly GCA_019671005.1). Classification (NCBI taxonomy): domain Eukaryota; kingdom Viridiplantae; phylum Streptophyta; class Magnoliopsida; order Malvales; family Malvaceae; genus Hibiscus; species Hibiscus mutabilis. The sequence continues at coordinate 44,397,150 of CM033725.1, forward strand.
AGGTTAAGAAGCAGTTTGAGGCTGAGTTTGGAAGTCTTTAAGTATCCAGAATGGATAGCCAATATCGTGCGGTACCAAAGAAGGATGGGAAGGTGCGTATGTGCATGGATTATAGATACCTTAACAAGGTGAACCCCAAGGACAACTTTCTTTTGCCCTTATTGATACTTTAGTGGACAATCTTTCTTTGGGCATGCTTGGTTCTCACTCATGGATGGCTTCTGGGTACAACCAAATCAAAATGCACCTCGAAGACATAGAGAAAACTACTTTTGTAACCATGTGGGGCACATTTTGTTACAAAGTAATACCTTCCGGATTAAAAATACGGGGTAACTTACTAAAGAGTCATGGTAACCTTGTTCCATGACATGATCTGAAGGAAATCGAGGTGTACGTAGATGACATGATAGCCAAGTCTAAGACCGATGAGAGCATATCCAGAACTTGAAAACTCTTCCAAAAAGGCTAAGAAAATTTCAATTAAAACTCTTTGGCCAAGTGCACCTTCGCAGTTACAGCAGGAAAGCTTTTGGGATTTGTGGTAAGTTAGAAGGGCATCGAGATCGACACCAACAAGGTGAAAGCAATTCAAGATCTTCCACCACTGCGAACACAAAAAGAGGTTCGAAGTTTTTTAGGAAGGTTAAACTACATCTCCCGGTTCATATCCCAATTGACTAATAAGTGTGACCTCGTCTTGGTGCTCTGAAAGAATAATTCGAAGTGCAGGATGAAGATTTCCATGAGGCACTAGAAAAGATCAAGAATTATTTGACTATTCCCCCGATTCTAGTAGCACCAATGTCGAATAGAACATTGATCCTGTACCTGACAATCTTTGAAAATTCTCTGGGAAGCATACTTGGACAACATGATGACTCGGGCAAGAAAGAAAGGGCAATCTACTATTTCAGCAAGACGTTCACTGATTGTGAAACGAGGTACCCGCCAATTCAGAAGTTATGTTGTGCCTTGGTATGGGATACTAAACGGCTATGACAATACATGTTGTATCATACCACCTATTTAATTTCCCAAATGGATCTGCTAAAATTTCTAATGGAAATGCCAGCATTGACCAGAAAGGTGGCTCATTGGCAAACGCTATTGTCGGAGTTTGATATCGTTTACATGAACCAAAAGCAGTGAAATGAAGCGTCATGGTAGATCTTCTGGCAAGTCACGCCTCGATTGACTATGAACCGTTGGATTTCCATTTTCCAGACGAAGATTTTATCTGTGGTGTAACTAAAGGAAAATCTGTTACCGAGAAAGAGGGATGTAGGCTCTATTTCGACGGGGCATCGAATGCCCTAGGTCATGAAATAGGGGCAGTATTAATTTCCTTGGAGGAGGACCACTACCCTTTCACAAGTAGGCTGGAATTCTTCTACACCAACAATATAGCTAAGTATGAAGCTTACGTCATGGGACTTCGAACAGCCATTGAGAAGAAGATCAAGGTACTCTAAGTTTTCAGAGATTCACCTTTAGTACTCCACAAACTAAAGGAGTGGGAGACCAGAGATCGAAGCTGATCAAGTATCATGATTTGATCCAAAATTTGGTCGAAATTTTGAAGAAGTCGATTTCACCTACTTGCTATGGTAGGATAACCAAATGGCCGACGCTCTAGCCACCTTGGTCGTATTTAAAGTAAATAGGACAACCACAATGAAGCCTATCTAGATGCAAACTTTTGGTGCCGCCCTTTGCTATAGTCGGAAGAAGAAAAGGATGGCAATCCATGGTATTATGACATCCTTGGGTATATCAAGTACCAAACTTACCCAAAAGACGCTAATGATAATGAAAAAGAACTATCAAAAGGTTGGCATCGGGTACGTCCTTGATGGAGAGGTTTTGTATAAAAAGCAAAGATCGAATCTTGTTGAGATGTGGCAACGCTCGGGAGGCGAAACTCTCTAGTAGAGGTCCATGGAGGTTTATATGGAACCGCGCAAGTGGCTTCTCGATGGCTAGGAAAATCATGAGATACAGCTACTTTTGGTTAACAATGGAGGGAGATTGCATCAATTATGCAAAGAAATGCCATAAGTGCCAAATCTACGCTGATAAGATAAATTCCCGCTAGTACCACTTCACGTCATGAACTCACCTTTGCCTTTTGCTGCCTAGGGAATAGACGTCATTGGGCAGATACACCCCAAAGCTTCTAATGGGCATCATTTCATCCTAGTGGCCATCGACTACTTTACCAAATGGGTAGAAGCTGCTTCATATGCCAACATCACAAGAGCGTCAGTTTGCAAGTTCTTTAAGAAAGAAATTATATGTCTCTATGGTCTGCCTGAAAGGATCATCACCGAAAATGCTTTCAACTTGAATAACAAAATGATGACTGAGGTGTGTGAACAGTTCAAAATTGTACATCATAATTCCACTGTTTATCGCCCCAAGATGAAGGGAGCAATGGAGGCGGCAAATAAGAATATAAAGAAGGTCATAGCAAAAACCACAGAAAATTGCAAGGATTGGCGTGAAAAGCGACCTTTTGCCCTGTTTTCTTATCGGACCTCTGTGAGGACCTCCACCAGGGCAACGCCATACTCTTTGGTATATGGCACGAAAATAGTATTACCCATCAAGGTAGAGATTCTGTCACTCCGAATTTTGAATAAAGTGAAGTTGGACGAGGCTGAATGGATACAAGCCAGAATTGATCAATTGAATCTCATTGAAGAGAAAAGGTTGAAGACCATCTGTCATGGCCAAATGTATCAGAAAAGGATGATGGGAGCCTATAACAAAAAAGTTCACCCTAGAGAGTTTCAAGAGGGGGATATGGTGCTAAAAAGATCTTACTTAACCAAAAGGACTTTCGAGGGAAGTGGATGCCTAATTGGGAAGGGCCTTATGTGGTAAAGAAGGTTTTCTCTAGAGGGGCTTTAATCCTGGCCGAGATGGATGGGAAAGAGTTGAGCAACCTAGTAAACTCAAACTCTGTAAAAAAATATTATGCCTGAAAAAATAAAGAAGAAGAAAAAAAGAAAAAAAAAGAAGAAGAAAAAAAAGAAAAGAAAAAGAAGAAGAAAAATGAAGGTTTAGGGAGAAAACCCAAAATGGGCATCTTAAAACCAATGGGGTGATCTGAATTGAAAATATGAAAAGGACGGTTCAAATATACGTGAATTCTGGCATACGACTAGTAAACTTCGTCGGGGAACGATGTTTCAATCCTTACGTCGTCAAAAGTTGTAACCCAAGATGGCAAGTGAAATATCTATTATGGTTGATGGGTTCTTATTATTCATGCAGTCGATATTATTCATATCTTTTATTTCTCATGTTTGCCATGACTTTCAAATTTTTGTTAATGTTTCTCTAAGTATTAATAAAATATTAGTCTCATTTCTGTTGTCCGTCTCATAATCATCTCGCAGATGAATTGGCATAGATCACAGAAAGCAAAGGATTTCTTGGTATTACTATGATTTAACCTATTGAGTGCAGGTTGTTCCAAGATAGAGGGCGAATCTGCCAAGGTTAAGGCAAAAAGATCATTAGGGGTGAAATTGATGAGATTTGCCAAAGAAAGACAATGATTACCTCACATATTATTAAAGGAGCTAAAGATGAAAACCCAGTAGGGCGCCTAAAAGAAAAAGAAAAAGAAAAAGAAAAGAAAGAAAAGAAAAAGAAAAAGAAAAAAAGAAAAAGGAAAAAAAAAGAAAGAAAAAAAAAGAAAAAAGAAAAAAGAGAAAGAAAACTGAAGCAAAAGCCCGTAAAGGGCGCTTTGGGGAAGTATGAGCCTAAATTGAAAACCTGAAAAGGCATTTTAGAACAAAAATCAAAAATTCAAAATGGGGTATAGAGGGTGAACCCGAGCCGTCACAAGAAAGAGATGAAGAAAGCAAAGGAAAGTTGAAATCAAGGGACCAAGAAGAAGAAGTGTCCGAGTGAATTATTGTTATCCATACATCATATTTAGTTAGACATTCCTAGGTTAGGAGCATGCTAACTCATACCATCGTAGCATTTCGTCTCTTTTTACAGGATAAAGGGGAGACCTCTTAAAAAGAGAAACATACATGAAAGCGAAAACTTGGAGAGAATTTCCAAGCAAAGGATTTTGAAAACACTACTTCCTGGCGAAAAGGCGAGATAATAGAACATTTCGTAAAAGGAGAAGAAGAAGTTAGCCTATCCGTTTAGGCTCACAAAGAGCGGAAGCCTTCATGGAACCCTCATTTGAAGAACTCCCATTTGTTCGTTGTCGCTTCGGAGGAACATGTCGTCTTCGTTGGGTTATGTCTACTGCCATTTCGGAGGGACATCCCAACGCAACCTGTTTTCTTTCTGCCACTTCGGGAAAGCAAAGTTATTCGGATTCATTCAATACCATTTCAGAAGAATGAGTCGTCTAAAGTATATTTGGATTCGTTCGCTGCCGCATCGGAGGAATGAGTCATCTAGTAACTGGTTTGTTCGTTGCCAATCAGGAAAGGCATGCCAGTGCTACCTATTTGTTTTCTGCCGTTTCGGGGAAACAAGTTATCTCAATTTGCTCACTGCCATTTCGGAATAGCAAATCATCCGACAGTGAAGTAGGACAAAATTAGTGCTTATGTTTTTTATTTTTTTATTTTTTTGTAGTATTTGCTATTAAATGTCGTATAATACATGCATCTTATATGTTACCTGGTATTTAGATTGTACATAAAGATTTAATATTTAGTTTATATAATATATACTATATATATGTATTTTCATTCAAATATGTGACCCCTCTAATATTAATATATTTTATAAAGGCTCTAGTGTATGTATTATAATGTTTGTATATATATATATATATATAATGAAACATTTACAACATATAATATACAAATTGTTAACATAATATAAGACATATGCATATAATATTTATAAAATGTACTATACATAGTTTTTTAAATATAATATATGTCTTATATAATGTAAATTTCTTTTGTACAATATATGTCCTATAAAATTCTTAAATATATGGTTTCTACAAATATAGATGATGTATTTTTATTATGGTATATGTTTTTGAAATAAAAATATTTATATTATTATAAACAAGGTTTTTTTCTTTAAATGCTAGTTTTATATAATGAAAAGATTGTAATATATGTAATTTCTTTTTAATATAATATATAATTTTTGAAAGTGTATAATACATATAGTTTTTTTTAAAGGATATAATATTTATAGTTTTAAAGTTTATAATATAATCTCAAATTAAATTTTGATAATATATGTATGAAAATGTTTTGGGCCTTAGGTTTTTTGGTTTAGTTTTAATAGTTTGGGCCTTTTTCTCTGGGCTTAGATTGTAGGGCATAGTTAGTACCTTTTGGGCTTAGGTTAGGAATGGTCAAATTAATTCGAATAAATCGTGTGCTCGTCTTGTAGGGGCACGATCTTAGAATTAAATTAGCCTTAGTTTTTTTAGAGCCTTAATTAGATTAATGTTGATTAATTTAATGAATTTAAATTTATCCTTGACTTATTGAGGTAAATGTTAAATTCATTAAATTAATTGAACATTTCTTAATTACTTTAGTGGAAAATCAATTTTAAGTTTAACTTAACATTAAATTACAAACTAGTCTCCATAATTTAGGATTTCTAGTTTTCAGGGCTAATTAATTTAGGGTTAAATATTAGAGTCATCTAATTAATAGATAGATCACTAATTGAGCTTTCTAGGGCCTTCTTTTGTGTGCTTATGCTTATGCCTTTGATTGTCATGCTTTAATTGACATCCATATAATCTTTAATCTTAATTGCATCCCTAATCAATCTAAATCATAAAGGGAAGGTATTTATTAATTCTAATATTTATGTCGTAATGATCCGAGCTTAAAGGATGTTGACCGAATATTTGAATTAATCCTTACCACCCCGGGGTAAATAGATTAAAAATTAACAAAATCATCACATCATACTTAAATGTTTACTTCATGCATAAAGGTGACGTACGGGGGTCGAACCATAAATTAACACGACAGTTGGGCTTATTAAATGTCGGTTTAATCTATGGCCTGACATATCGTCAACCTTATTAATTAAATGTCTAATTAATTTGAATCCACTAATTTGATAAAGCCCGTGTAATCAAGGTTAATTTTCATCTAAGAACTCCGAATTAAATTCAATGTAAATTTCAATAATTTTTATCCTTTTAAGAGCAACAAATGTTTTGGTACCGAGTTCCTGGCATGATGGGGGTGATAATCCTTCCCTATGCGTAACCAACTCCCGAACCATTTCACGACGAATCTCTGGTTTCCTATAGTGTCCGGCCTACCTTACCCAAGTGGCCGGTGGTGACTCCAAGTTTTTATCATTTTCAAAAATTTAAGGTTTTTTTCAAAAGAAATCCCCAATATTCCAAAATATTTTCATTAATAATTTAGGGATAATTAGTAGCCGACTTATTTTCTAAACAAATGCCCTTAACGCAACAAAATTCCCTTTTTTCAAAAAGAAAGAAAAAATGTCGCTACACGGGATATTAACTCGTTTTTATATTTTTATAATAAAGGGCTTTGTTTACCGTCTTTATCTATGTAGTATAATTAAAACTAAAAGAAGAGAAAAGATTAGTATTGTTTGCTTATTATAAGCATATAAATAATGCTACCTCTTATTATCATCCACTTGAAAAAAAGAAAAAGGGAGAAAAAAAAAAAAACCTAAACATTATTACTGCATTTGTTCTTTGTTGTTCGTATATCTTTGTATCATTAGTAGTATTATTACAGTAGTTATATTATTGACATGTTACTATCATTATAGTATTATTATTACCGTTATTACTATCATTATTAAACTAAAACAAAGTATCATAATTAAATAAATAAAGCCCAATATTTAATAATAAATAAAAGCTAGTCTATTAATATAGTCAATGTACAAAGCCCAAAAAAATTATTATTATTATTATTATTATTATTATTATTATCATTACATAAATACATTTGGCCCATTTGGGCCCATAAATAAAATAAATCCTAATTGCATTAGAAAATCCTAATGCCCTCCATCTTTCCTTGCGCAGCCAAAAAACGGCCGATAGATCAATCTTGATCAAATGGTCCAGATTACATTCCGAGTGAAACCCTAGTTGCTATCCTTGTCTTTTGGCCCCGCATCAACCACAGCCGTTGGATCTGGGAGTACATCAGCGGCCGAGATCCACGCGGAGAATGTTCTAGAAGTTCCCACGCGCCCACTAAGCCAATAAGACATGAGTCAAGAGACAAGGGTACCGTCAAGATCCCTATCCAAAACTTCGGGGATTACCTTTATGCCCAAACCGTCAAGAGTCCTTTGTTCATCGATCCTTCATCGAATCCTACACAAGGTGCATCTGTTTCTCATGCTGGTGCCGCAGCTCCAACTCAACCAGGGATAACCTTCGGGAATCCCGAGATTATCGGGGATGGCAACTCAGATTTTGATGAATTAGAAAAACTGAACCAAATAAAAGCAGAATTCACTAAACAACTAGAGGATACTCGAAAAGACTTAGAAGAAAAGTTCCGAGTGAAGGAAGACGGTGATGACCCCTATGGGTTAAGTGCTAGGGAACTCAGTTTGGTTCCTGATGTGGAGATCCCATACAAGTTCAAGGCCCCAGACTTTGAGAAGTTCGACGGAAGCACCTGCCCGTCTGCTCATATACTGATGTTCTGCCTAAAGATGGCTGGTTTTACCAACAATGGGAAACTCTTGATTCATTGTTTTCAGGGCAGTTTAGTAGGGTCTGCTTTGAGATGGTACAACCAACTAACCATGGCTCAAGTTAAATCATGGAGAGATCTGGCAAAAGCTTTTACTAATCAATATAAGCATGTAACCGACATGGTTCTCAATCGACTGCTGTTACAAGGCATGGAATAGAAGCGCAATGAGACCCTTTGTGAATATGCTCAAAGGTGGCGCGATGTGGCCGCCCAAGTCCAACCACCGCTTTATGAGCATGAGATCTCCCCTATGTTCATGGACACGCTAAAAGAGGCACTTTATGATCGGTTGATCAGTAACCCTATTAGTAACTTTGCAGAAATGGTCATGACTGGCGAACGCATTGAAACGGCCATCAAGAGCGGAAGGATCGATGAAAGGGATCATTCACAAAAGTAGTTTAAGAAGAAGGATCATGAAGTGAACAACACCAACGCTTTTGAGAAGTCCAAGAACTTCACCATCTCTTAGCCGCAGGCTCCATCAGGGAATTCCAGGAACTTCAACAAGAGAGAATATAAGGGACATAAGAAGGAAAAAGATGATAGGTCTTTCACACCTTTGCTAATTACCTATAAGGAACTCTACTCGCAGTTTTACAAGGTTGATCTGGTCTGACCGTACCACGTTACTCCTTATAACCCACCATACCCGGCTTGGTATAACCCTAAAGAGCACTGCGAGTATCATGCCAATGTCCTAGGACACTCATTTGGAAATTGTATAGCTTTCAAAAAGTTCGTGCAGAATCTGATTTGAACTGGAGTATTACAGTTAGGGGAACCCAATACGGCCAATAACCCGTTACCGAATCACGAGGGACAGGGTGTAAATGCCATTGAAAATGAGTGCATCGAGAAAGCCAAAACGAGCGAGCCTGAAGTCCAGTCTCCCTTGAGATGGATCTTTCAGCAGTTATGCATGGCGCATCTCATTAATTGGGGAATGGTATTGGTCAGAGAAGGATGTGGCCTGTACTGTGAGTACCATCAATTAGAAGATCATGATATTCAGCATTTTAAGGAATTCCGTCATTTGCTTCAAGCTATTATGGATAACAAGGAGATAGAGTTTTTTTAGAAAGAGAAAAGAGTAAAAGAGTTTGAAGTCTATGCATGAGAAAGTTAAGAAACCAGATACAGTACGAAGAGACTACTTGTCCCCGGTCTTAGGGAGAGCAGGGCAAGTGAACCAAAAGTGGCTCCCAAAATCATAATTGCTACCCCAAAGTCTTTTCCTTTTAAAGACACCAAGATGGTCCCGTGGAATTACGCCGCAAGCATTTTGATTATGGGATTGTCCAGTCCACAAGAGGAAAAGAAGACGATGGAGACAGAACCTGCACAACCAGGTAACAGAGAAGTAAGTGATGTGGGTCATCTAACAAGAAGTGGTCAATGCTACATTCCAGAAAACCTGAGGGATCCAAAGGAGAAAGCCCATGAAGTTAGAGCAGGACCTGAAAAGTTGTTCGAAAAGGACCCACCTTTAAAGATCAAGGAGCCCATCACAGAAACGTAAGCATAAGAGTTTCTAAAATTTCTAAAGCACGGTGAGTATAATGTTGTCGATCAACTCTGGAAACAACCAACTCGTATTTCGGTACTCGACCTATTACTCAATTCTGAAAAGCATCGTGATGCATTGTTGAAGGTTTTGAATGAGACCTTCGTTACAAAAGACATTTTTTTTGGGAGATTGGATCGGATTATCAGTCACATTACTGATCACATTACTTTCAGTGATGACGAAATTTCTGAAGAAGGCACGGGGTATGTCAAGGCCTTGAAAATCACTACCCACTGTAAGGGTTATGTGTTGCCAGGCATTTTAATCGATAATGGCTCTGCATTGAATGTTATGCCATTAGCCACACTACAACGACTACCAATCGACAGCTCGCACATGAAACCATGCCATAATACGGTGAGCCCAGAGGAAGGCCAGGTTGAGAGGGGAAGACATTCCCTGGGCTCCTATAACCTATTCAAACTTCAGAGGGATCTTTGTATCTGGGAATTCGAAATTCAGAGGAGGACATCCAAAGGGCAAACCAAAAGGGTGAAAGGCGCCTCCAAGAAGAGCTGATCAGTGAAGCTTTAAAAGAAATGAATGTAAACATAATTGGTGATAGGAGCAAGCCTAACTGGTTTCTTCCCAGAATTCACCCGTGCCTCCCAAGAGAAAAGCTCAACAACTAGATCATCAGGGTCATTCCAGCACTCAATAGGGATAAATCAAAGTAATGCCCAGAACCACTCCGTTGCTTTGGCCCGAAAGTAACATACATCTTTTGTAAAAAAGGCAACTATGTTATGTTTATCTGCAATGAAATATATCTATCTTTTCTTTCTCTCAAATTGAAAACATGGCATTCATCATATTCATTCCATTTCATTCATTATTTATCCATTTACCTATTCATTTATTTATTAGTTAATAATTTATTTATGTCATAAACTACATCATTCTTTTCCCAATACGCACTTTCAAAATTGTATAGGCCCCTTAATATAAACTATATGAACAATGCAGAACCTAATCCTAAAGTAGATTTCGAACGACCCATGTTCTTGGTGGAGGTAGAGGAAGAAAATGACGAGATTCTCTATGAGTTGCTAAGAATGATGGCCGATGAGGAAAAGCAAATCCTTCCGCACCAAGAGAAGCTAGAGATCTTGAATTTGGGGACTAACGAAGAAAGGAAATAAGTAAAGATCGGGGGCACCCTATCTCCAGAAGTCAGACAAGGGTTAGTAGAATTACTTGTAGAATTTAGAGACGTATTCGCATGGTCGTACCAGGACATGTCAGGCTTAAACACGAACATTGTAACGTACAAGCTCCTCATTAGGCCAGAATGCAAGCCTGTTCAGCAAAAGCTTTGAAGAATGAGAACAAACATGTTACTGAAAATTAGGCAAGAGGTTAAGAAACAGTTTGAGGCCGAGTTTCTAGAAGTCTCTAAGTACCCAGAATGGGTAGCCAATATCGTGCTGGTACCAAAGAATGATGGGAAGACGCGTATGTGCGTGGCTTATAGAGACCTTAACAAGGTGAGTCGCAAGGACAACTTTCCTTTACCCCATATTGATACTTTAATGGACAATACTGCGAGGCATGCTTGGTTCTCGTTCATGGATGGCTTCTCGGGGTATAACCAGATCAAAATGCACCCCGAAGACATGGAGAAAACCACTTTTGTAACCATGTAAGGCATGTTTTGTTACAAAATGATGCCCTTCAGATTAAAAAATACTGGGGCAACTTACCAAAGAGTCATGGTAACCTTGTTCCATGACATGATGAATAAGGAAATCGAGGTGTACGGGGATGACATGATAACCAAGTCTAAGACCGAGGAGGAGAATATCCAGAACTTGCAGAAACTCTTTTGAAGGCTAAGAAAATATCAATTAAAGCTCAACCCGGCCAAGTGCACCTTCGCAGTTACATCATGAAAGCTTTTGGGCTTTGTGTTAAGTTAGAAGGGCATCGAGATCGACCCCGACAAGGTGAAAGCAATTCAAGATCTTCCACCACTGCGAACATAAAAAGAGGTCTAATGTTTTTTAGGAAGGTTAAACTACATATCCCGGTTCATATCCTAATTGACTAATAAGTGTGACCCCGTCTTCATACTGTCCCGAAAGAATAATCTGGGATGAAGATTTCCAAGAGGCTCTAGAAAAGATCAAGAAGTATTTGACTGATCCCCTGATTCTAGTAGCACCAGTGTTGGATAGACCATTGAACCTGTACCTAACAGTCTTTGAAAATTCTATGGGAAGCGTACTTGGACAACATGATGACTCGAGCAAGAAGAAAAGGGCAATCTACTATTTGAGCAAGAGGTTCATTGATTGTGAAACGAGGTACCCGCCAATTCAAAAGTTATGTTGTGCCTTGGTATGGGATGCTAAACGGCTACGACAATACATGTTGTATCATACCACATGTTTAATTTCCCGGATAGATCTACTAAAATTTTTTATGGAAGCACCAGCATTGACCGAGTAGATGGCCCGTTGACAAATGCTCTTGTCAGAGTTTGATATCGTTTACGTGAACCAGAAAGCAGTGAAAGGAAGCGTTGTGGCAGATCTTCTGGTAAGTCGCACCTCAGATAACTATGAACTGTTGGATTTCTATTTTCCAGATGAAGATTTGATCTGCGGTGTAACTAAAAGGAAATCTGTTACTGAGAAAGAGGGATGAAGGCTCTATTTCGACGGGGCATCGAAGGCCCTAGGTCGTGGAATAGGGGCAGTATTAATTTCCCTAGAGGAGGACCACTACCCTGTCACAATTAGGTTGGAATTCTTCTGCACCAACAATATAGTTGAGTATGAAGCTTGCGTCATGGGACTTTGAGCAGCCACTGAGAAGAATATCAAGATACTCCAAGTTTTCAGAGATTCATCTATAGTAGTCTACCAACTTTGAAAAGAGTGGGAGACCAGAGATTCGAAGCTGATCAAGTATCACGATTTGATCCAAGATTTGGTTAGAAATTTTGAAGAAGTCAGTTTCACCTACTTGCTAAGAGAGGATAACCAAATGGCCGACGCTCTAGCCACCTTAGCTGTCGTATTTAAAGTAAATGAGACAACCAGAATGAAGCCCGTCGGATGCAAACTTTTGAGGTGCTGACCCACTGCTATAGTTTGGAAGAAGAAAATGATGGAAATCCATGGTATTATGACATCATTCAGTATATCAAGTACCAAACTTACCCAAAAGACGCCAATGATAATGAAAACGAACTATCAGAAGTTTGGCATCGGGGTACATCCTTGATGGAGAGGTTTTGTATAAAAAAAACAAAGATCAGATACTGTTGAGATGTGTCAACGCTCGGGAGGCTGAAACTATCCTAGTAGAGGTCCATGGAGGTTTATTTGGAACCCACGCTAGCGACTTCTCGATGGATAGGAAAATCATGAGATACGGCTACCTTTGGTCAACAATGGAGGGGGATTGCATCAATTATGCAAAAAAATGCCATAAGTGCCAAATCTACGCCGATAAGATAAATTCCTGCCAGTACCACTTCACGTCATGAACTCACATTGGCCTTTTGCTGCTTGGGGAATAGACGTTATTGGGCAGATACACCCCAAAGCTTCTAATCGGCATCGCTTCATCCTAGTGGCCATCGATTACTTCACCAAATGAGTAGAAGTTGCTTCGTACACCAACATCACAAGAGCGACAGTTTGCAAGTTATTTAAGAAAAAAATTATATGTCGCTATGGTCTGCCTGAAAGGATCATACCGATAATGCTTTCAACTTGAATAACAAAATAATGACTGAGGTGTTTGAACAGTTCAAAATTGTACATCACAATTCTACTGTTTATCGCCCCAAGATGAACGGAGAAATGAAGGTGGCAAATACGAATATAAAGAATATCATAGCAAAAACCACAGAAAGTTACAAGGATTGGCATGAAAAGCTACCTTTTTCCCTGTTTGCTTATTGAACCTCTGTGAGGACCTCCACCGGGGCAACTCTATACTCTTCGGTATATGGAAAGAAAGCGGTATTACCCATCGAGGTAGAGATTCTGTCACTTCAAATTTTGAACAAAGTGAAGTTGGACGAGGCTGAATGGATACAAGCCAGAATTGATCAATTGAACCTCATTGAAGAGAAAAGGTTGAAGGCCATCTGTCATGCTCAAATGTATCAGAAAAGGATGATGCGAGCCTATAACAAAAAAGTTCGCCCTAGAGAGTTTCAAGAGGGGGATCTGGTGCTCAAAAAGATCTTACTTCACCAAAAGGACTTTTGAGGGAAGTGGATGCCTAATTGGAAAGGGCCTTATATGGTAAAGAAGGTTTTCTCCGAATGGGGCTTTAATCCTGGCCGAGATGTATAGGAATGAGTTGAGTAACCCAGTAAACTCAGACTCTGTAAAAAAGTATTATGCCTGAAAAAAGAAGAAAAAATAAGAGAAGAAAAGAAGAAAAGAAGAAAAAAAGAAAAGAAAAAAAGAAGAAGAATGAGGGTTTAGGGCAAAAACCCAAAATGGGCATCTTAAAACCAAGAGGGTGATCTGAATTGAAAATATGAACATGACCGTTCAAATATACGTGAATTCTGGCATACGACTAGTAGACTTCGTCGGGGAACAATGTTTCAATCCTTAGGTCGTCAAAAGTTGTAACCTAAGATGGCAAGTGAAATATCTATTGTGGTTGATGGGTTCTTATTATTCATGCAGTCGATATTATTCATATATTTTCTTTCTCATGTTTTCCATGACTTTCAAATTTTTGTTAATGTTTCTCTAAGTATTAATAAAATATTAGTCTCATTTCTGTTGTCCGTCTCATAATTATCTCGCAGATGAATTGGCATAGATCACAAAAAGCAATGGATTTCTTGGTATTACTATGATTTAACCTATTGAGTGCATGTTGTTCCAAGATAGAGGCAAATCTGCCATGGTTAAGGCAAAAAGATCATTAGGGGTGAAATTGACGAGATTTGCCAAAGAAAGACAATGAGTACCTCACATATTATTAAATGAGCTAAAGGCAAAAACCCAGTAGAGCGTCTAAAAGAAAAAGAAAAAGAAAAGAAAGAAAAGAAAAAGAAAAAGAAAAAAAGAAAAAGGAAAAAGAAGAAGAAAGAAAAAAAAAGAAAAAAAAAGAAAAAAGAGAAGAAAGAAAACTGAAGCAAAAGCCCGTAAAGGGCGCTTTGGGGAAGTATGAGCCTAAATTGAAAACCTGAAAAGGCATTTTAGAACAAAAATCAAAAATTCAAAATGAGGTATAGAGGGTGAACCTGAGTGACAAATGGGGCACCGCCGTCACAAGAAAGAGATGAAGAAAGCAAAGGAAAGTTGAAATCAAGGGACCAAGAAGAAGAAGTGTCCGAGTGAATTATTGTTATCCATACATCATATTTAGTTAGACATTCCTAGGTTAGGAGCATGCTAACTCATACCATCGTAGCATTTCGTCTCTTTTTACAGGATAAAGGGGAGACCTCTTAAAAAGAGAAACATACATGAAAGCGAAAACTTGGAGAGAATTTCCAAGCAAAGGATTTTGAAAACACTACTTCCCGGTGAAAAGGCGAGATAATAGAACCTTTCGTAAAAGGAGAAGAAGAAGTTAGCCTATCCGTTTAGGCTCACAAAGAGCGGAAGCCTTCATGGAACCCTCATTTGAAGAACTCCCATTTTTTCGTTGTTGCTTTAGAGGAACATGACGTCTTCGTTGGGTTATGTCTACTGCCATTTCGGAGGGACATCCCAACACCACCTGTTTGCTTTCTACCACTTCGGGAAAGCAAAGTTATTTGGATTCATATAATACCATTTCAAAAGAATGAGTCATCTGAAGTATATTTGGATTCTTTCGCTGCCGCTTCAGAGGAATGAGTCGTCTAGTAACTGGTTTGTTCGTTGCCAATTAGGAAAGGCATGCCAGTGCTACTTGTTTGTTTTTTGCCGTTTCGAGGAAACAAGCTATCTCAATTTGCTCACTGCCATTTCGGAAAAGCAAATCATCCGACAGGGAAGTAGGACAAAATTAGTGCTTATGGTCTTTGCTTTATTCTTGTTCCACAAGTATAAGCAAAGAAGGACAATTGTAATCACTAATTTTGTCTGGGGTTAACACGTTTTCTTTATTTTGCAATAATAGGCTTATATATGTTTATATTATTATTAGGTGATTATAAAATGGGCTCATATGTGTTAGTATATGTATTAAGTATATATCATAAGTGTGTGTTTATTATGTATATCTATTTAAAACATGAACATATATATGTTGTTTGTGAAAATTGTATGTAGTATATGTATGTGTTATTAGTATATTATATGTGTTTACTATTGTTAATATGAGTGTATATAGGTATTATGTGCATGTATAAATATATTTTCATTGTCACTTCAATATCATTAATACTTAAATAAGAATGTATATTGTATGTATAATTGTATGTATGTTTGTATGGTGCGCATGTATATGTGATTAGAACTATTATAATATGGGCTGACAATTAATTAAAAAAGAAAAAAATATAAATCTAAATATATATAAACATATTAAATAAAGAAAGCCCAAATGTTTTATTCCAATCCATTTACATAAATAATTATAATACATTATAAGCCCATTTCTGGCCCATATCCAATACAAACAAAAATCCCTAAAAATCTAATTACCCTTCTTCTTTTTCTTACAGTCGCCTCAAATCTGGCCGTTGGCTCAGATTTGATCCAACGGTTCAGATTAAACCGAAATTGGCCGTCCAGATCCACCAATCGCCCCATGCGTCGACGCGCCACCTTCCACGCGTTGCTGCCAACTCATCTCCTGGCTACGTGGCTTCATCGCCGGCAATCTCGCAATATCACCACCGACTCCCAACCACCAACATGGGAAGAAACAATAAAAAACCAAGGGTTAACAGAGCCTAATTGTAGACATAATCAGCCACAGTATTTTCAATTAAAGTTTGCTTGGAAATGTAAACATAGATTGGAAATAAAAAGTGTCTAATCAGATTGTAATGGATGCTTTTCCAGATTCAAGAAGGTAATAAAAAAACCTTTGAAAGTTTCCTCTTCTCATTTCGTATCCAACAATCAAAGCAATCAAAGAAGGTTCATCCATGTATATTCAGTCCATTATTATCATACTATGCATTTAAGTTTGAATAAAAAGAAAAAAAGATAAGAACGAAAGAGAAGAGAGAAATACCGTTCGGCGGTGGCGATTCCCGACGATTAGAGGCTCCAACTGATGATCCCAATGGTGAGGAGCTAGGTCTTAGTGCGAGGAGCAACATACTCTGACTTCACGACGATCCAATGGTCCTCGACGAAGATCTACCGAGGGGAAGCCGAAGGAGTTTCAGCCGATTTCGTGACGAACGGTCTGCTTTCTGGAGAGTCAACACTGGTAGAAAGGAAGAGGGGATCGAGGGGCTTTGGTTCACGGCAGCGACGCGCCAAACGGACGACGATTCGACGGCATTCGATTATCTAGAGCTCTCACTCTCTCTGTCGTGACGTTAAAAGAGAAATGGGGGGATTTGAATCTAGGGTTATAACCCTCTTTTTGTTATAACCGGTGGAACCGATTTCCTAATCGGCCAAATCGGTTACCTTCCCAAACCCAGCAATTCGACCAGACCCGCATACTAGACCCGCTCCAACAGCTCAATCAGCTTAGCAGGCTCAAATCCATTGGGCTTGGTATATCCTTTATCCTATTTATTTAATTTCAGCCCATATTTAGTCTTTTTTTAGCATAACATGTTTTGTTTTTTTGTTTTTTTTTCTAGTATTTGCTATTAAATGTCGTATAATACATGCATCTTATATGTTACCTGGTATTTAGATTGTACATAAAGATTTAATGTTTAGTTTATATAATATATACTATATATATATTTTCATTCAAATATGTGACCCCTCTAATATTAATATATTTTATAAAGGCTATAGTGTATGTATTATAATGTTTGTATATATATATAATAAAACATTTACAACATATAATATACAAATTGTTAACATAATATAAGACATATATGCATATAATATTTATAAAATGTACTATACATAGTTTTTTAATATAATATGTCTTATATAATGTAAATTTCTTTTGTATAGTATATGTCCTATAAAATTCCTAAATATATGGTTTCTACAAATATAGATGATGTATTTTTATTATGTTATATGTTTTTGAAATAAAAATATTTATATTATTATAAACAAGGTTTTTTTCTTTAAATGCTAGTTTTATATAATGAAAAGATTGTAATATATGTAATTTCTTTTTAATATAATATATAATTTTTGAAAGTGTATAATACATATAGTTTTTTTTAAAAAGGCTATAATATTTATACTTTTAAAGTTTATAATATAATCTCAAATTATATTTTGATAATATACGTATGAAAATATTTTGGGCCTTAGGTTTTTGGGTTTAGTTTTAATAGTTTGGGCCTTTTGCTTTGGGCTTAGATTGTAGGGCATAGTTAGTACCTTTTGGGCTTAGGTTAGGAATGGTTAAATTAATTCGAATAAATCATGTGCTCGTCTTATAGGGGCACGATCTTAGAATTAAATTAGCCTTAGTTTTTTAAGAGCCTTAATTAGATTAGTGTTCGGATTAATTTAATGAATTTAAATTTATCCTTGACTTATTGTTGGTAAATGTTAAATTCATTAAATTAATTAAACACTTCTTAATTATTTTAGGGGAAAAATCAATTTTAAGTTTAACTTAACATTAAATTACAAACTAGTCACCATAATTTAGGATTTCTAGTTTTCAAGGCTAATTAATTTAGGGTTAAATATTAGAGTCATCTAATTAATAGATAGATCACTAATTGGGCTTTCTATGGCCTTCTTTTGTGTGCTTATGCTTATGCCTTTGATTGTCATACTTTAATTGACATCCATATAAGCTTTAATCTTAATTGAATCTATAATCAATCTAAATCATAAAAGGAAGGTATTTATTAATTCTAATATTTATGTCGTAACAGTCAGAGCTTAAAGAATGTTGACCAAATATTTGAATTAATCCTTACCACCACGGGGTAAATAGATTAAAAATAAAAAAAATCATCACATCATACTTAAATGTTTGCTTCATGCATAAAGGTGGCGTACGGGGTCGAACCAGAAATTAACACTGCAGTCGGGCTTATTCGATGTCGGTTTAATCTATGGTCTGACATATCGTCAACATTATTAATTAAATGTCTAATTAATTTGAATACACTAATTCGATAAAGCCCGCGCAATCAAGGTTAATTTTCATCTAAGAACTCCGAATTAAATTCAATGTAAATTTCAATAATTTTTATCCTTTTAAGAGCAACAAATGTTTTGGTACCGAGTTCCGGGCATGATGGGGGTGCTAATCCTTCCCCGCCCGTAACCAACTTCCAGACCCTTTCACGATGAATCTCTGGTTTCTTATGGTGTCCGGCCTACCTTACCCAAGTGGTCGGTGCTAACTCCAAGTTTTTATCATTTTCAAAATTTTAAGGTTTTTTTCAAAAGAAATCCCCAATATTCCAAAATATTTTCATTAATAATTTAGGGGATAATTAGTAGCCGACTTATTTTCTAAACAAATGCCCTTAACACAGTAAAATTCCTTTTTTTTCAAAAAGAAAGAAAAAGGTCGCTACACGGGCTATTAACTCGTTTTTATATTTTCATAATAAAGGGCTTTGTTTACCGTCTTTATCTATGTAGTATAATTAAAACTAAAAGAAGAGAAAAGATTAGTATTGTTTGCTAATTATAAGCATATAAATAATGCTACCTCTTATTATCATCCACTTGAAAAAAAGAAAAAAAAGGAGAAAAGAAAAACCCTAAACATTATTACCGCATTTGTTCTTTGTTGTTGGTATATCTTTGTATCATTAGTAGTATTATTACAATAGTTATATTATTGACATGTTACTATCATTATAGTATTATTATTGTCGTTGTTGTTATTACCTATTTGAAGAAAACCCTAAACACTATTAATATTACTTATTATTATTGTATGTTACTATCATTATCAAACCAAAACAAAATATCAGAATTAAATAAATAAAGCCCAATATTTAATAATAAATAAAAGCCAGTCTATTAATATAGTCAATGTACAAAGCCCAAAAAATTATTATTATTATTATTACGTAAATACATTTGGCCCGTTTGGGCCCATAAATAAAATAAATCCTAATTGCATTAGAAAACCCTAATGCCCTCCATCTTTCCTTGCATAGCCAAAAAACGGCCGTTAGATCAATCTTGATCAAACGGTCCAGATTACATTCCGAGAGAAACCCTAGTTGCTATCCTTGTCTTTTAGCGCCGCATCAACCACAATCGCTGGATTTGGGAGTACATCAGCGGCCTAGATCCACACGGAGAATGTTCTAGAAGTTCCCACGTGCCCACTAAGCCATTCCGCATGGGATGTTACATAAATCCCCTCATAGGTCCCTCCACATGGGATAATTACGCCCATTAAGCCATTCCACCTTTTTTATTCACACCCGCAGTCCCTGGACTCATGAATTTCTTACCATATCACCCTTTTTATTATACATGTTTATTTTCTGCCATAAGTTTTGCTTCTTTTGCATCTCCCTAATGTTTTTAGATACGCTAAAAGGAATGCTTTATGACCGATTGATCAGCAACCCTATTAGCAATTTTGCGAAGATGTTCATGACTGGCGAACGCATTGAAGCGACCATCAAGAGCGAAAGGATCGACAGAGGTGACCATTCACGTAAGCAGTACAAGAAGAAGGACCATGAGGTGAACAATACCAACGCCTTCGAAAGAATTACACTATTTCTCAGCCCCAAGCTATGACGGGAAATTCTTAGAACTTCAGTGAGAGAGAAGACAGAGGACCCAAGAAGGAGAGGGAGGAGAGATCCTTGACCCCTTTGCCGATCTCTTACAAGAAGCTATACTCACAATTGTATAAGGCATATTTAGTTCGTCCTTATCATGTCACTCTTTACAATCCACCTTACCCCGAATGGTATGACCCCAAGGTACACTACAAGTACCATCTCGATGTCTCGGGGCATTCAATTGAAAATTGTTTGGCTTTCAAGAGGTTCGTTCAGAATTTGATTTGGACCAGAGTGTTATAGTTGGGAGAACCGAGCACAACCAACAACCCTCTGCCAAATCATGGAAGTCAATGTGTGAATGCTATTGAAACCGAGTACCTCAGGAGGGCTAAGAAGGATGTGTTTGAGGTCTGGTCTCTCTTGAGATTGGTCTTTCAGCAATTATGTATGGCACGCCTCATCGATCGGGGGATGGTGTTGGTGAAAGAAGGATGTGGCCCATATTGTGAGTACCATCAGTCGGGAGATCATGAGATTCAAAATTATGAGGAGTTCCGTCAGCTGATACAAGCTATGATGGATAAGAAGGAGATTGGGTTTTTTTAGGAAGAAAGAGGAATGAAGGAAGTAGAAGTTTGTGCGTCGAAATGCCAGGAGACCAAGTATAATGGCAAGAGGCCACTCATCCTCGACCTCAAGCTGAGCAAAACAAGCGCACCAAAGTTAGCCCCCAAGATGATAATCGCTTCTCTGAGGTCATTTCCTTTCAAGGATACGAAGATGGTTCCTTGGAACTACACTACAAGAATCACAATATCGGGTTCCTCTAGTTTGTCCAGAGTAGAAGACATTGAAGTAGGGAAAAAACCTGTTCGAGAAGAACCTTTGGAACCAGAAGACGAAGAGGCAAAATATATAGGGAATCTCAAGAGGAGTGGTCGATACTACGCTCTAAAGAACTTAAGAGCACCGGAGGAACCTAAAGAGAAAGACAATGAGGGCAGAGTTGAGCTAGAGAAGGTTTTTAGAGATGACTCACCACCAAAGATCAAATAGTCGGTCACAAAAACTCAAGCACAAGAGTTTTTGAGATAATGGAAGCACAACGAGTATAGCATCGTCGACCAGCTTCAGAGACAGCCAGCTTAAATCTCGGTACTTGATCTTTTACTGAACTCAGAGAAGCATTGTGAGGCCTTGTTGAAGGTTTTGAACGAAACCTATATTGTGAAGGATATCTCAATTAGGAGGTTAGATCAGATTTTCAGCCACATCACCGATGTTAATCACATTACCTTTGGTGATAATGAGATCTCGAGGGAAGGCACGATGTTAATTGCAATGGCTATTGGTTGACAGCTCACACATGAAGCCGTGTCATAGTACTGTGTGAGCTTTCGATGGGACCCAAAGAGATGTGGTCAGGAAAATAGAAGTACCTCTGCTCATTGGACCCACCGAATATGTGGTCGACTTTGTGGTGATGGATATCTGTCTGTCTTACAACTGTTTGTCAGGAAGACCATGGATACACTCAGCCGACAGTGTTCCGTCCTCACTCCAACAAAAGTTGAAGTTTGTCACCGAGGGAAAGCTAGTAATAGTGAATGCCGAAAAGGACCTCGTCGCTTCAGTAACTTCAGATACACCATATATCCACACTGATGAAGAGGCATTGAAGTGTACCTTTAGGGCCTTAGAACTTGTCAATGCTACATTTGTTGCCGATGAGAGAAAAATTCCATGCCCTAGTTTGTCCAATTGCACTAAAATGGTGGTGTACGAAACCCTGGGTAAAGGAGCGAGGAAAAAAAGGCTTAGGAAGAAATCTACAAGGATGCCTCCATCCCATCAAGGTGATCTACAAAGTTGACCGCTTCAGACTCGGTTACAAGCCAAATTACCTACAGAAAAGGAAAGAATGGAAGAAGAAGTAAGAGCAAAGGAAGGTCAGGCTTAGGGGGAGGACATTCCATGGGCCCCCATCACCTACGGAGACTTTGGAAGTGTTTTCATATCTGGTGGAATTCGAAATCTAGAGGTGGATGTCCAAGAGGTGAACCGGGAAGGCGAGAGGTTCATCCAAGAAGAGTTGATCAGTGAGGCCCTCGATGAGATGAATTTGGGTATAATTGGCGACGAAAGCGAGGCTAATCACTTTCTGGCCAAGATTCACCCTTGCCTTATGAGGGAAAAGCTCAACAATTAGACCTTTGGGGACATACTGACATTTTCTAAGAACAAGTCAAAGTAATGCTCAGAACAATCCCGTTACTTTTCGCCTGAAAGTAACGAACATCCTTTGTAAAAAGGACAGCTATGTCATATCTATCTGTCTTAAATGAAATAGACTATGTCTACATTTTCCTTCTCAATTGGAAAACATTGCATTCATTACATATTTATTTATTTATCCATTTATTTGTATAATTATGATTCTTATTTATCTATACCGTAAGCTGTACCTTTATTTTCCTAATACGTACTTTTAAATCATGCATGCCCCCTAATATAAACTGTATGAATGATGTGGAACCTAATCCTGAAGTAGATTTTGAATGACCCGCGTACTTGGCGGAGGTAGATGATGGGATTCCTGATGAGCTGTTAAGGATGATGGCCAGTGAGGAAATGCAAATCCTCCTACACCAAGAGAATATAGAGATTTAAATTTGGGTACTGATGAAGAGAGGAAATAAGTGAAGATTGGAGGCACCTTGTCACCAGAACTCGGGCAAAAGTTGGTTGGATTGCTTGTAGAATTTAGGGATGTGTTCGCCTGGTCATACTAGGATATACCAGGCCTAAACACAGAAATTGTAACGTACAAGCTCCCCATCAGGCCGGAATGCAAGCCTGTCCAGCAAAAGCTTCAAAGAATGAGGACAAACATGTTGCTAAAAATTAGAGAAGGGGTAAAGAAACAGTTTGGGGCCAAATTTTTAGAGGTTTCTAAGTACCCACAATGGGTGGCAAACATAGTGTTGGTGCCGAAAAAAGGATGGAAAGGTGCGTATGTGCGTAGATTATAGGGACCTTAATAAGGCGAGCCCCAAGGACAACTTCCCTTTGCCCCCATATTGATACTCTAGTTGACAATACTGCAGGGGATGCTTGGTTTTGCTTTATGGATGGCTTCTCGGGGTACAATCAGATCAAAATGCATCATGAGGATATGGAGAAGACCATTTTCGTGAGCATGTAGGGGACGTTTTGTTATAAGGTGATGCCTTTTGGGTTGAAGAACGCTGGGGCGACATATCAAAGAGCCATGGTGACCTTGTTCCATGACATTATACATAGGGAGATTGAGGCATACGTGGATGACATGATAGCCAAGTCTCGAACCGAAGAGGAGCACCTCCAAAATTTGTGAAAGCTCTTCCAAAGGCTAAAAAAGTATCGATTGAAGCTCAATCCCACCAAGTACACCTTTGCGGTAAAATCTGGATAGCTCTTAGGTTTCGTGGTAAGTTATAAGGGTATTGAGATTGATCCTGATAAGGTAAAGGCAATTCAAGATCTCCCGCTATCTCAAACTCAAAAGAAGGTCCGAGGATTTTTGAGGAGATTGAATTACATCTTCCGATTCATATCTCAACTGACCGATAAGTGTGACCCTATCTCTAGACTACTCTGGAAGAACAACACGAGAGTCTGGGATGAAGAATGTCAAGAAGTTCTAGAGAAGATCAAGAAGTATCTGACCAATCCTCCAATCTTAGTAGCACCAGTACCAGGCAGGCCGTTGATTTTGTACTTGGTAGTTTTTAAAAATTCCATGGGCTCTGTATTAGGACAACACGATGACTCGGACAAAAAGTAAAAATGTGATCTACTACTTGAACAAGAAATTCACTAAATATGAGACAGGATACCCGTTGATCCAAAGGCTGTGTTGTGCCTTGGTATGGGTTACTATGCGGCTTCGACAATACATGTTGTATCACACCACGTGCTTAATCTCTTAATTAGACCCGTTAAAATTTCTAATGGAGGCACCAGCATTAACCGAGAAAATGGCCCGTTGGCAAATGCTTTTGTTGAAATTTGACATCATTTATGTGAGTTAGAAGTCGGTGAAAGGAAGCGTGGTGGCAGATCTTTTACCAAGCCGTGCCTTGGACAACTATGAGCCATTGGATTTTAGTTTCCCAGATAAAGATCTAGTCTGCGATCTGTCGAAAATGACGTCTGCTACCAGGAATAAAGAATGGAGGCTTTATTTTGACGGGGCATCGAATACCCCAGTCTATGGAATATGGGCAGTTTTGGTCTCCCCTAGAAATGTCTACTACCATTCCACAAGTAGGTTGGAATTCTTTTGCACCAATAATATAGCCGAATATGAGGCTTGTGTCATGGGAATCTGAGCGGCCGTGGAGAAAAATGTCAAGGCGCTCCGGGTTTTCAGAGATTCTTCTTTAGTAATATCAGCTTCGGAAAGAATATGAGACTAGGGATCCGAAGCTGAACAAGTACTACAATTTAGTCCAGGATTTGGTCAAGGATTTTGAAGAATTCGGTTTCACTTACATGCCAAGAGAGAATAATTAGATGGCCGACGCCCTAGCAACTTTGACCGCCATATTCGAAGCAGGACAGACAACCAGGATGGGGCCAATCGAGATACAGACCTTTGAGGTACCAGCCCATTGCTATAGTTTGGAGGAAGAGGGGGACGGTAACCCCTGGTATTTTGACATCCTCTAGTACATCAAGTTCTAGACCTATCCGAGAAGGGCTAATGATAATGAAAAGGGGACTATTAGAAGGTTAGCATTAGGATACGTCCTTGACGGGGAAATCTTGTACAAAAGAGGCAAAGATCAGATACTGATGAGGTGCGTCAGTGCTCAGGAAGCCAAAACCATTTTAGCAGAGGTCCACAATGGCTTATGTGGAACACACACCAATGGATTCTCGGCGGCGAGAAAAATCATGAGATTGCATCGAATACGCAAAGAAATGTCACAAATGTCAAGTCTAAGCCGATAATATACACTCCCCGTCGGTTTCTCTCCACACCATGAACTCTCCATGGCCTTTTGCTACTTGGGGAATGGACGTCATCGGTCAAATACACCTGAAGGCTTCCAACGGACATTACTTCATCTTAGTGGCTATCGACTACTTCACCAAGTGGGTGGAAGCTGCCTCATACACTAATATCACAAGAGCAACAGTTTGTAAGTTTCTTAAGAAGGAAATCTTGTGTTGCTACGGTTTGCCTGAAAGAATCATCATCGATAACACTTTCAGTTTGAAAACAAGATGATGGCCGAGGTGTGTGAACAATTCAAGATCGTGCACCATAATTCCACCGTTTATCGTCCCAAGAAAAATAGAGCAGTAGAAGTGGCAAATAAGAACATCGAGAAGATCATAGCAAAAACTACGGAGACATTCAAAGATTGGCATGAGAGGCTCCATTTTGCTTTATTTGCCTATCAGACATACGTGAGAACTTCCACCAGGGCAACGTCGTATTCCTTAGTATATGACACCAAAGCAATACTACTCGTTAAAGTGGAAATCTTGTCACTATGAATTTTGAATGAAGTAAAGTTGGATGAAGCTGAATGGATGCAAGCCAAGTTTGACCAGCTGAACCTCATCGACGAGAAAAGGTTAAAAGTTATTTCCCATAATCAGATGTATTAGAAGTGAATAATGCAAGCTTATAACAAGAAAGTTCGCCCAAGGGAGTTCCAAGAGGGAGATCTGATGCTCAAGAAAATCATGTTGAATCAAAAAGACTTTCGGGGAAAATGGATACCAAGTTGGGAAGGGCCTTACGTTGTCAAAAAGGCCTTCTCCAGGAGAGCGCTAATTCTAGTAGAGATGGATAGGAAAGAATTGAGCAACCCAGTAAACTCAGACTCCGTCAAGAAGTATTATACCTAAAAAAGGGGGCAAAAACTCGTAAGGGCACTTTTAGAAGAAAAAACAGAAAATAAAAAAGAAAATGGGGTTTAAGGTGAAAACCCGAATTTGGGTACCTTAAAACCAAAGAAGAGTCTGAATTGAAAATCCAAAAAGGGACGGTTTAGACAAGCTTGAAATTCTGGGCATCCAGGTGACAGGCCTTGTGACAGTTGTAGTGTGGTGCGCTGGCCCTCTAATCGTGGGAGATAGCCAAGAGTGGTGAAGGAGAAATCCTCCGAAGTCGATGGGTTCTCATTATTCATACAGTCAATATTATCCATATCTTTGTATTTTTCTCATGTTTGCCAAGACTTCCAAATCATCCTGATGTTCCTTCAAGTTTCAATAAAGTTTTATTTTAGTCCCTATTGTCTGTTTCCCAAATAGATTGACATAGAATAAAAAGCAAAAGATTTTTTGGCATTACTATGATTTAACCTATTGAGTGCAGGTTTATTCCTGAATAGGAAAGGATTTCGTTAAATTTATGACAAATAAGCATTAGAGTCAACGTTGATGACCTATCGCTGAAAGGCATCGAACGCTGCTCATGATGAAGCCCGGGAGACTTGAGGCGAAAAACCCGTAAAGGCGTCCGAAAGAATAACCCCCTCTAAAGTGAAAACCTAAAAAGGTGTTTTAGAAGAAGAGGATCGAGAACTCAAATAGGGGCATGTGGGGTGAACCTGAGCGAGGGAAGAAGCACCACCATCACGAAGAAGAAAAATGGAGGACACAAGTGAAAACGGGGCAAGAAGAGGAATTTCCCAAGAAAGTTTTAAAATTGTCGTACTCATGCATCATCTTTAGATAGACATTCCTAGGATTAGGAGCATGCTAACTTATATCATTACGTACCTGGCATCCTTTTTTGTAGATAATCACAACAAAGATTGAGTACCTCATAAGAAGAGGAAAAAAGGGTAAAGAATTGCCATTTGCTCCTCACCATTTCGGAGGGACGCATCAGTACACTTTGTTTATACCATTTTAGGAATTGAGTTCACCTACCATTTGGGTAATTTGGATTTGTTCGTTGCCGCTTCAGAGGAATGAGTCATTCGCTATCTGGTCTGTCCATTGCCACTCCAGAAAGACATACTAGCATCACACAACTATTTTCCCGCTCTGGGAAAATAAGTCATTTGGATTCGTTTGCTCCCGCTTAGGAGGAATGAGTCATTTGCTGTCTGGCCTGTACATTGCCGCTCCAGAAGAACGCACCAGCGTTACCCAATCGTTTTTGCCGCTCTGAGATAACAAGTTATTTGGATTCGTTCGCTACCGCTTCGGATGAATGAGTGATTTGTTGTTTGGTCTGTCCATTCCCCCTCCAAAAGGACGCACCAGCATTACCCAATCATTTTTGTCGCTCCGGGAAAACCAGTTATTTGGATTTCTTCATTGCCGCTTTAGAAGGGCATACCAGAGTTACTCAACCGTTTTTACCGCTCTGGGAAAACAAATTATTTGGATTCATTCGTTACCTCTTCGGAGGAATGAGTCGTTTACTAACTGGTCTGCTTATTGCCGCTTCAGGAGGATAAACCAGTGCTACCCGTTCATTTTCATTGCTCCAGGAAAACAAATTATTCAGATTTGTTCACTGTCGTTTTGGAGGAACAGATCATCCAAACATGGAAGTGGGACAAAATTAGTGCTTATGGTCTTTTCTTTATTCTTGTTCCACAAGTATAAACAAAGAGGGGCAGTTGTAATCACTAATTTTGTCCGGGGTAGACCCTTTTTATTTTATTTTGTAATAATAGACTTATAGAGGCAGTTGGTTAATTATTAACTACTAGAGTTCTTATATATATATATTATGGTCTGACTCACTATCATATTATACTATTATATGTTTTACATTTAAAACCAAAATTAGTAAGTGATATGTATATGTTACCATATTTTTGTTATGTTCATATATGTTATTATCCAAATAAAAGAAAACTCCTAAATATTACTAGTTACATATATTCTACTATTATGTTATCAACTAATGTTTCCTATTACCTATTACATATTATATATTACTATTTTTATTATTGTTTTTGTTATTATTAAACTAAAATCGGAAAAGAAACAAGACAAAAGATTATAACTTATGTAATAAAAAGCCCAAATCCTTTATTATTAGTACATATACAGCTGAAAACCCCCCAAAAATAATAATACATATTACATATGTTTGGCCCGGTTGGGCCTATGACTAATTAAACCCTAATACTCATATTCTTCTATCTATTATAGCCGCCTAATACCAGTCGTCAGATCCGAATAGGATCTGACGGTCCAGATCAAGTGAGAGAGACCCTTCAGCTTTCCATACATGCCTCGTCATCTCCCTCCGCGCGCGTCGTCCAGTTTTTCAACCCCCTTGGTGAGGTTAGGGTTTGTTTCCTTTTTACCTTTGTGTCGAAAGCAGAGCAAAAAGCCTCAAGCAATTTTGAGGTATATCAATCTTTCTTCTCTTTTAATCGGAAGCAGATTATAAACAAAAAAAGAGGTTAGGGATTGTTTCCTTTTTACCTTTGTGTTTGCGTGTCCGCCATGTATTCGGCTCCCTTTACAGACAATAATCCTTTCAGCCTCTTCGAGTCTGCCCTTGGTGAGCCAGAGAGGGGAGTATCAAAGGGTTTTTGGTTTTGGTTTCTTCAAAAAAAAGGGTTGTTTTTCACTGCCTTTGGGGAGATTTGAGTTTGGATTTGGCTTTAAAAGATAAAAGGGCCTTTTTTGGGTGGTTTTGAGTTTGTCGGTTACCAGTGAGTGGCGGTGCGGCGGCCGGTTTCTGGAAATTGCGGCGGAGGGGGTTGCCGAATTTTGGGTTCGTGATGAACCCAAATGAAGATTTAAAGTGGGCGAGAGTTTTTTTTCTGGATTGATTATAAAGTGGCCAAAAAGATTTTTGTTTCGACCGAAATACCTCTTTTATAAACTGTTTATTTTAAAATAGGCTTATTACATTATAAATTCCTCCGCCCCTACGTAATAGTGCTTGCGATCCTTCTGCACGGGCTAATCACCTTATTAGTCCCTCTGTGTGGCATAATTACCGACCCAAGCTATTTCGTCTTTTTAAATCACTCCTCGGGTTCCTCACAGTTTTCTAAAGTCTTCAATCTCGTCCCTTTATTTCTTTTAATTCGTCTCCGAAGGTCTGTTTTCTTTCAATTTTATCCCTAATCCAGTGTCAAAAACCCCATTTTGTTTCATGCATATTTTTGTTAATTTAGTACATTCATTTGCTGTTTATTTCTAGTTTTAATTATTACTCTAGTTGTTGTTTAATGTATGTTTGGTTTGAGATTTATACTTGATTTGGTGTTTAATATATGAGTATTATATAGTATATAGCTTATGTATAATATATAGTATAGTTTTTAATACATTTAATGTATAGTTTTTATTGTAGATACAACATATAGTGTTTTTAAGTACAT
The DNA here is from genome assembly GCA_019671005.1 of Hibiscus mutabilis. NCBI lineage: Eukaryota > Viridiplantae > Streptophyta > Magnoliopsida > Malvales > Malvaceae > Hibiscus > Hibiscus mutabilis. The sequence continues at coordinate 44,426,634 of CM033725.1, forward strand.
TTAATACATAATTTCTATGTAATATATAATATAAATAGTTTCTATAATATACATATATAATATAATTTTGTTACAAAGTATAATGTATAGTTTCTTTTAAAAATGTGTAATATGTGTTTTATACGTTTTTTATAATATATATAATATAATATAGTTTTAAATATGTAACATATTATATATATACATATATATTATAGAGTATATAGTATACATATATATATATATATTTGTTTGTGTTTTTGGATATATATGTTTAGATAGTTTGGGCCTTGTCTTGCTTTGGGTTTAGGTTGCTTAGTTTAGTGGTTTAGGCCTTTTTGTGTGTTTGGGACTTTTGGGGTTTTAGGCTTATTAAGCTAGGCTTTAGATTAATTTAATTAATTTAAATCGTGCGCTCGTCTCATAGGGGCACGATTTTAAATTAATTAGATTAATTTAGGATTAGTGTTTTAGAGCCGTAGTTAGACTTAGAGTTTGGATTAATTTAGTGAATTTAAATTTATCTTTGTCTCATTGGGATAAATGTTATGTTTCTTAAACTAATCGAACATTTCCTAATTATCTTTAAGATGAAATTAATATGGAGATTGGGTTGACATTTAATTAAAAAAACCATGATTAATTAACTCGATTTATTTTAAATAGTATTCTTGATTTATTGGAATGCTAGTTTAAGATCAATCGAATTGATTATCATGATACAAGTTAACTCATAATTAATTAGTTTTTCCTAGTTTTGTAGGGTTAATTAATTTAGGTCTTAATACTAGATTCACCTAATTAATAACTAGGTCACTAATTGAACTTTCATAACTTGGACCTTTTTGGTTAGGGCCTTGGGTGGGCTTATGTGTGTTTATTTTTAAGCCTTTTGTTTGGCATCCCTTAATTGTCATTCATATGACCCAATTTAATTGCATTTAAATTAACTTAAATTATGAAAAAATAGGTATTTATTAATTTTTATATTTGTGTCGTGACAGTCCTACCTCAATGGACGTTGACCAAATATTTGGATTAATCCTTACCGACTCAAGATAAAATTAAAACTTGACAAAGTCATTACATCATTCTTTAATTGCTTGCACCATGCATAAAGGTGACATGCGGGATTCAAACCATAAACTAACACGACAGTCAGGCTTATATGATGTCGGTTTAGTCTATGGTCCGATGTATCTTCAACCTTATTAATTAAATGTCCAATTAATTTGAACCCACCAATTTGATAAAACCCATTCAATTAAGGTTAATTTTCAATTAAGGTCACCAAATTAAACCCTTTTCAAATTTCAACAATTTCATTCGATTAAAAGCAAAAAATATTTTGGTACCGATTTCTGGGTGTGATGGGGGTGCTAATCCTTCCCCACACGTAACCAACTCTCGAACCCTTTTAAAATGAATCTCTGGTTTTGTGGTGTCCGGCCTACCTTATCCAAGTGGTCGGTGGCGACTCCAAGTTTTTATCGATTTTCAAAAGAAAAATAATTTTCAAAAGAAATCCCTTTAAGCCAAGATTACAAAGAAATGATTTTGGGGATAACCCGTAGCGCCGAACTTATAATTTTCCAGAGTTTTTCAAAAAATGTCGCTACACAAGTTTATATTGACATCTAATTTTGAGCCATGGTTAATTAACTCAGATTGTCTTTTAAATAGCATTCGACTTATTGGTACAGTAGTTTAAAATCGATTGAATTAATTATCAGGTCACAAGATAACTCATAATTTGTTAGAATTTTCTAGTTTTTTAGGGTTTAATTAATTTAGGGTTAATACTAGAATCACCTAATTAGTAACTAAATCACTAATTGGATCTTCCATAACTTGGGCCTTTTAGTTTAGGGCCTTAGGTGGGCCTTTGTGTGTTTAATTTTTAAGCCCTTGTTTGACATTCATTTTATTTGTCATCATTTGGCCCATTAGGTTCAGATGTTAATTAATTTAAATCATAAAAGGAGGTATTCATTAATTCCAATATTTGTGTCGTAATAGTCCGAGCTTAAAGGATGTTGACCAAATATTTGAATTAATCCTTATCGACTCAAGGTAAAATTAAAACTTAACCAAATCATTACATCATATTTTAATTGCTTGCATCATGCATAAAGGTGACGCGCGAGATTCGAACTATAAACTAACACGGTAGCAGGCTTATATGATGTCGGTTTAGTCTATGGTCCGATGTATCGTCAATCTTATTAATTAAATGTTCAATTAATTTGAACCCACCAATTTGATACAGCCCATTCAATTAAGGTAACCAAATTAAATTTATTTCAAATTTTGACAATTTCCTTCGATTAAAAGCAACAAATATTTTGGTACCGATTTTCGGCCATGAGAGGGGTGCTAATCCTTCCCCACTCATAACCAACTCACGGGCCCTTTCAAAACAAATTTCTGGTTTCTCATGGTGTCCGGCCTACCTTACCCAAGTGGCCGGTGGAGACTCCAAGTTTTTATTGGTTTCAAAAGATTACGATATTTCAAAAGAAATCCTTTTAAACTAAGATTTCAAAACTAATTTATGGGATAATTCGTATCGACGGATTTTCTAAAAGAAAACCACGACCATATATTATAAAAAAAGGAAAAAGTGTCGCTACAGCATGACGACTCCGCTGGGGACCTTTGTTGTCACAAAACGAAAGAGAGTTAGGCCAAAAGAATATTTTTTGCTTTTAAATGATGGAAAATGTGGGAACTTTAATTAAGTTTAACGAGGTCGATCATTTCCTGAAATTGTGGCTAAGATTGAGCGGGCTTTGATAATTGGTGGTCTTCAAATTAATTTTTTATTTAATTTCTAAGAAATCATCAACATGTGTTGCACCATTTTCATCAAGCTCTATACCCGAGTTCCGTCCCTTAAGTGAGAGTAAAACGCCTATACCCACGTGAGTAGCCCTCTACGGGTCGGTAATGCACTTTCAGAATCCACACCTTTTGACACATAAGCAGCCCTCCACGTCACTAGGTCATGCTTTCTATCGAATCGAAACCAATTCGCAAGCTTGTAATGGGCCAGAATTAGGATTCTTGTTTCCTTAGCAGATAATGAGATAGGTTCAGGTACCCCTATCTAGAACCAAGCCCATGTGTGAAAATTTAGGAAGCCTACCCCAATTAGATCCATGCGGATAACCATAGCGAATTAGAATTCATGTGTTCAGGGTTTTCTTTATGTGCTTGTTTTTTTAACCTGTTGGTATTTATCATTTCTCGTTTCCAAGTTTATTTTTCACCTCATGACTATCTCTTTTTCTTGTTTGTTGGTCTTTTTTTTCTTATCTTTATTTGGCATATTGTGTCATATCATGAAGAGCACATTGATTTGGGAATAGTTTGAAGTTAAAGACTAGATCAATGGGAGACTTGATTCGTAGCAACGATGAAAAGAATTTTGAGGTACATATATGGTCGGAAGGTGAACAGTTACATGAGGGAGATAGTATTTCCACCGGGTTCAGATCAGCAATAGCATCCCATAAATTCATGAAGACAAAGTATAATGACATATCCGAGCTAAGACCGGTTTGGAATAGTTAAGATCTGGAAACGAGAAGTATTTTCAAGAAAGAGTATGGTGACATTGCATGTTTGCTAAATGTCCTGGTTGACCAGTCATTGCTGCAATCTCTGGTGGGTTTTGGAACTCAGCTTACAGTTGCTTTACAATTGGTAACTTTGATTTGACCCCTACGATCGAAGAATATCAACACCTTATAAATTATAAGAAGATCGACGAGAATCAGGTATACTCTAAGCCTAATAAAAACAAAGCTTTTCGAGGAAAGATTACTAGAATCTCGGACACGTTATTGTCTTGGTTCGAGTAACAAGTAACCACTTGGAACAACAAGGAGTATCTCAAGTGGGAGGGAATTCTAGCCTTAGCTTCCGTACAGCCTATGGGTCGAGTCCAGCAGGACCTCTTTGCTTTGTTGATTACGGGCTGGTGCTTTTTCCTCGAGCATTAGGGCTTATCGACCCGACAGTTTTAGACTTATTTGATCATTTGAGTGGCGGAACCAATCCTGTACCCGTGATTTTGCCTGAAACTTTCCAATCTTTAGGGTTCTACCAAGAGCATGGTAGAGGTCGCTTTCAAGGATGCTCGTAGCTTTTGACTGTATGGTTCTACAGCCACCTTTGGTCCGATGTCAATTCTCAAGGCCTCTCTATGATGGTAGGTTTTCACCGTTAGAGGAATTTTTACAAAAAAAGGAATTGGCCGATGCAAAGATCCGAAGAGGTTTGGTTGGATGTTCTCCAAAATTTAAAAGAGGAGGACATAGTTTGGAGAGCTTCGTGGCTTCTGACAAGAAACATCCTTTTATAGATGTGGGGTACACTCTTGGGTTCCACTACTTAGGCTTTGGGGGCATACGGCTTATGCACCTCTTCTAGTTCTGAGACATTATGGTTCAAAGCAATTCGTGCCGGCCACCAAAGGTTTAAATGAGTTCAACATGGATTATGAGAAGGAGAAAGGCTATAAGGCAGTAATATATAATGCTTCCTCAATTTGGAACAACGCGAGATGGGTCAAGACCGTGAACGCTTCCTACATGGTCACCCCCAAGTATGAAGTGTGGCGGTTTAATCACATCAATGACAACATCCTTTAACTGAATCCTGATGGAGGAAGATCTATGGAAGAGAGAGTCCACGCTCCCTACCAAAGCCGAGTTGATAAGGAAGCAACTGGAAGAAGAGCAAAAAAAGTACCTCAAGCTCGAGAAGAAGGCCCACCAAGAAAAGTTCGACTTCAAACTAGAGAAGACACAATTTGAATGAATAATTAAAGGACTACAAAGGAAAAAGGATGAGTTGGAACTTGAGCTCAGGTTGGAGAAGGAAGGGATTTAGAAACTTAAAAGACTAAACAAGAGCAAAAGAATCGCAGAAGGTGGACCAAGTGAGAGGTTAGAGCTTCGACTTAAGGAAGAGAAGGCATGAGCCGAGAACTATAAGAGGATGTATTACGAGCACAAAGATCAAGTGCTCGCTTTAACCCAATAAATGAAGAGTATAAGAACCTCCCATTCTAGGCAGATCGAGAAGGAACAACACCAAAATGAGGCCTTGAAAGATCAGGTGAAATGTTTGGAAAAGTCCCTTTTCAAACATAAGGGTTCAACTAGCAAGTTATAGGCTAGTGACTCAGAGAACCAAGCTTTGATGACACGTGTCGAAGAATTGGAAGTTGAGGTCCAACGGCTCAAGGATCATGTAGTAAGCCTTAGGGGAGCAATCCAAGTACGACCGACACCATGTTCAGAGCAATTACACTTTTCCGCCTACACAATTTACAGACAGGACCAAGAGTTGGCATGGTGGACGACTCAGATGCAAGAGGTTGCTCGAAAGATACATTTTTAGTGGAAGATGCCATTGAACTTCATGATTGTGTAGATGATGAATCTAAAGAAGGAGAAAGGATTGTTTGGGTTCTAAGACAGATTATTGAACTTGATACTACCTTGAAGCCATATGTGTAGTTAGGGTTCTCTAGTTATTGTAACAAGACAATGTTTCCATCAATGCAAGTTGTTTAACGATGATATTTGATGAACTCAATGTTACTTTTTGCATTCATGCATAACACTTATCTATATACTCTACTTAACTACTAAAATTAATTTAAAGATTTTTTATTTCAGAAAGATAGCATTTTGGTTTTTTATATTTCAATCATTCCACACAAATACCGTACTCGCTCACAAACAAGGCAAATGGAAAAAAGCTTTGCCAGGTTAGAAGCCGACCTTAGAGGCCAGTTGGAACGGGCTCAACAAGAACTAAGGGAGACCATCATCAAGTCCCAACAAGACATGATGAAGGAGATATTTCAACTGATACAGTCCAGTCCGAGAGGAAAGAATGCTGGCGAGAACCTAACTCAAGACTCGGGGAATCGCTCATATGCCCCGATGTTCAAGAACCCTCTCTTTATCAACCCTACACCAAACCTTTCACAAGGAGTGTCCTCATCCTATCAGGCTGGCGCCTCTTCCCCAGCTCAACCGGCGTGACGCTCAGAAACGTCAAAAATGTCGGGATAACATCCCAGACTTTTACGAGTTGGAAAAACTTAACCAAGTAAAGGCGGAGTTCTCAAAGCAATTAGAGGACACTCAGAAGGAACTCAAAGAGAAGTTTCTAGTAAAGGAAGACAAAGAATGACCTTACAGACTAAACGCAAAAGAGCTCAGCCTAGTCCCGGATGTGGAAATCCTACACAAATTTAAGACCCCGAAATTCAAAAAGTTTGACAGAACAACTTGTCACACTACCCACCTAACCATGTTTTACCAAAAATGGTGGGGTACACCGATAATGAGAAGATTTTAATCCACTATTTTCAGGACAGTTGGTGCGCGTAATAAGTGCTACGCAAATGTGCAAGTATACACGTCGCAAGTTATAGTATAAAAGATATCGTCTCCACAGGGATTGGTGCTACTTCAAGAATCTAGTCTCTTGCACTGTAAAAAGTAAAAACACAAGTAAAGGATTATAGGAGCTTAACTAATGACTAATCTAGAAAGCAATAAAGTAAAAGAAAAGATGAATTCAAATGAGAGAGAGATAGGCCAGGTTATCGTGAGTTGAGGTGTGATAGCCGATTGGATCGTCTTGGTAAAAGAGTGCACGGGCAACTCAGTTGCCGTGGCAACTTGCACAACGGGGTTGCCTTGGAAACTAATCGATGGTTGCCTGGGCAACTAGTTGGGCAACTACTTGGGCGTCTGGGCAGCAACCTTCAAGGTTCGGCAGAGCGTTCTTCAATGGTTTCTTCTTATCCCTAAGTCAAAAATCTAGCTACTTGTGCATGCCTTGATAATACATCCCTGCGTGAATCAAGGGTGAACAACAACCAATCTTGCGCTCCTCTTAGCCGTTGAAATCCTTAACTTATTCCTAAGCCGGATTAATCTTCACCATCAATAGATTGAATAAAGATCATATTCATTCGTTTCTTGAATCTAACTCTCCCAATATTAGATAAATAGATGAAATCACGAGATCCTCTCCCAATTCACTCGCAAACAAGAATAAGAACCAAGAATGAATAAACCTTGAAATAGAAAAGTGCAAACTCTTATTACCTAAACAAAAACCAATAGTTTCTCACAACCACAAAACATAATAACCATAGCCAAGTAAATTTAGTTCATGGCTAGGTTCCAAAGAAACACAAGATAAACAATCCCTAGCATAAACCCAATCGAACAAGAAAAAAAAGGATGAAGAAGGAGGCTTGTCGAAATCCTCCTTGCCCTAGATGCTTGTCAAAAATTCTCTCCTCTTTCCCTCCTTGGACTTGTCGAAATTTCCCTATTGCTCTCCCCCTGGATTGTCGAAATCTCCTTGCTATTTATAGGGCTAGGCCAAAGTCCTTCTTTGAGGAGGAGTTTAAGTTGGAATTAAATTATCTTTAAAGAATATAATTCTTTATTATAATTGTATTCCTACTAGAACTTCTCATATCTTCTTGGAATTTAATTCTTCTTTAATCTCTGCATGGAAATCAAATTCCTTTGGGTTTGGGTTTTGCTCCACGTCATTTGGGCTTGTTTAGTCATCAATTTCGACTACCATATCACCTTTGCTCTTGTCGACAATTGCCATGGCAACTAGCTCGGCGTCTCCTTCATGCATTGCCCTAGCAACTAGCTCGGTATTGCTTTGGCAAGTGATCCTGCACATACACACACAAAGCACACCAAAGCAGCATCTTTTCCATAAAAACTACCAAGTTATGTAATCAAGCTCAACGATTGAAGAAAACATGGATTAATGCATGAATAGCTAATTATGCAACTAATATGAGCCTAAGTCTAACAATAATATGAGTAAAAAGGGTAAGAAAAAATAGTACTTTTGAACACTTATCACACCCCCAAACTCGAACTATTGCTTGTCCTCAAGCAATGCAAACTCATAATTACCTGCCAAGACTTCAATTTTCACAAACTTAGCTTTGAACTTGATTTCAATTCTCTGAACCGGGGCACAAAGTATGATTGGCTTTTTATTTTTCGGAAAACTTAGGAGTTACTCAGAATCAAACTATAATGCTTCTGAGTGTGTGAGGAGTTGTGTGCAAGTTGATTTTTCGGATTCTATGCAAACAATAGGTTTTCAAATTACTTCATTGGGTTCTTTTTAACATGTTTTAACTAGAGCCAGTTTTGAGCACCTCAAGTGTTTTGTTTTTAGTTTTCTTAAGTTAATTTATTCGACTAGAGCCGGTTTCGGGCACCTCTAGTGATCAATTATTTTTAACACATACTAGAGCCAGTTTCGGGCACCTCTAGTGAAAAAAATTTTTTAGCACATGCTAGAGCCAATTTCGGGCACCTCTAGCATTCATCCAATTTTTATTCTAATCCCCCAATTTGTTAATTATCAACCTAAGTTTACTAGAATTCCTTAAATCAATCAAACCACAACAGTGTTTCATCAAATTTAGTATCATAGTAAAATTCTAAGTTTTTCCATGGTTATCCTAGAATAAAAATTCTATCAATTAAGTGCATTGGCAAAGTCATCATCGAATATTCATAAAATCTAAGCAATTCTTGTTCCAATTAAAGGTATGGCAAGCAATTTATGTATCCTAAATGTAATACTTAAGATGAATGTAACTAAACATGGTAACTACTAATAACAATCCCCCCCAAACTCGAGTGAGGCATTGTCCTCAATGCATGCATAAAAATAATGAAAAAATAAAAATAAAAATGCATACGAAGACTTACTCGAGAGTTCGTCATCGTAGATGATTAGTTTCCTTTTGGTCGGTGTCTTGATTCTCTTGCTTGAACACGATGGTTGTTTTCTTGTTGCCGGGATGTCTTTAGCTTTGGTTGCCGTGGCATCTTCAGGGTTGGTTGCCGTGGCGTCAGCTTGTGCAGGCATGATGTAGGTTGCCGCGGCATCTTCTTCATTGGTTGCCGGGGCAAGGATCTTAGCAGTAAATTTTCTTAGCATAGTAGTTGTGAGTCTTGTTGTGAAAAAGAAAACAAAGAAAACCTGAAAACTAAAGATAATGAAAAAATAAAATATCACCTAAAAATAAAAAATGAAAATATAAAGAAAAAGAAAATTTTGAAAGGAGAGCATGCTCATGCATCTCCTAAAGTGACCATTTCTTTGTTACGTTCCACATGGGCACCATTGTAATGCTTCAATCTTTGTCCATTAACTTTGAATTCATGGTTGTCAGAGATGGACTTGATTATCACAGCACCATGGGTGAATGGTTTGACGACTTCGAATGGTCCCGACCATCCTGATTTCAGCTTTCCCGGGAAAAGTTTTAGCCGAGAATTGAATAGGAGAACTAGTTGCCCTGGCGTGAATTGCCGTGGCAATAGTTTCTTGCCGTGCCATCGCTTTGTTTTCTCCTTGTAGATTCGTGCATTGTTATAGGCGAGTGCACGGAATTCTTCTATCTCATTGAGATCCATCAAACGCTTTTGTCTGGCACTTTCCCAATCCATATTCACGGTCTTGATTGCCCAGTATGCCTTGTGTTCGATTTCCACCGGTAGATGACATGTTTTACCATAGACAAGTCGGAAGGGGGACATACCTAAGGGTGTTTTGAATGCAGTGCGATATGCCCAAAGTTCGTCATCTAGTCTTAATGACCAATCCTTCCTAGAGGGATTTACAACTTTCTCGAGTATTCCTTTCAACTCTCGGTTGGAAATTTCTGCTTGCCCGTTGGTTTGTGGGTGATATGCCGTGGCGATCTTGTGTGATATGCCGAAGCGTTGCAACATCTTGGCAATTAGTCTGTTGTCAAAATGCTTGCCTTCGTCACTGATAATTGCTCTCGGCATTCCAAACCGTGTAAATATGTTTTTCTGCAAGAATCTTTGCACGGTCTTGGAATCGTTGTTGGGAACTGCAGCTGCCTCCACCCATTTAGACACATAGTCGATGGCAAGTAGAATGTAGAGGTTGCCAAATGATGATGGGAAAGGTCCCATAAAATCGATCCCCCACACATCGAACAATTCCACCTCGATGATGTTCTGGAGTGGCATCTCATGTCGTCTAGAGATATTGCCCGTCCTCTAGCAACGATCACATTGCTTGTAAAAGTCTTGGGCATCTTTGTACAATGTTGGCCAATAAAAACCGGATTACAAAACTTTGGCCGCGGTACGAGTTCCTCCAAAATGTCCTCCATAGGGTGAAGAATGACATTGCCGGAGTACATTTTGTTGCTCTTCTTTAGGGACACATCGGCGTATAACCTGATCTGCACATTGTTTAAACAAAAGAGGCTCGTCCCAAAAGTAATGCTTAGCATCATGGCGGAACCGCTTCTTTCCTTGGTGAGTAATTCCATAAGGAAAAATACCACAAACAAGGAAGTTAACTAAATCCGCGTACCAGGGTATTGCCGAGGCATGTGCTGTCGTGGCGACAGCTCCCAAAATTGTCGAGGCGTGCGCGTCAAAGGCTGCTGCGGCATCGAGAGTAGTCGAGGCGTGTGTATCCATGGTTGCCGAGGCATCGAGGGTTGCCGAGGCGTCGAGGGTTGCCGAGGCGTCTAGGGTTGCTGAGGCGTCGAGGGTTGCCGAGGCAACTAAAATTTGTTCATCCAGGAATACATTGCATATCTCTAGATCCGCGTCCTCCTCCCTATTGCGTTCCAAACGTGATAAGTGATCGGCCACTTGATTTTCTGTTCCTTTCATGTCCTTAATTTCAATATCAAATTCTTGTAAAAGTAATATCCAATGAATCAAACGAGGTTTAGCATCCTTTTTAGCAAATAAGTATTTGATTGCCGAATGGTCCGTATGAACAATTACCTTTGTACCAATTAAATAGGATCGGAACTTGTCAAATGCGAAAACTACAACTAGTAACTCTTTCTCCGTTGTTGTGTAATTCACGTGAGCACCATTAAGAGTTTTACTAGCGTAGTATATCACATGGAAGGTCTTACCTGTGCGTTGGCCTAGGACTGCTCCTACCGCGAAATCACTTGCATCACACATGAGCTCAAAAGGTAGCATCCAATCTGGTGGAACGACATTGGGTGCCGAGGCAAGCTTTTTCTTTAGGGTTTTGAATGCTTGGGTGCAAGAATCATCAAAATCGAAGACTTTATCTTGTTCAAGCAGATTACACAAGAGTTTAGTGATTTTAGAAAAATTATGAATGAACCTCCTGTAAAAACCTGCATGTCCGAGAAAACTTCGAATTCCTTTAACCGAACTTGGTGGGGGTAATCTCTCGATCACGTCCACCTTGGCTTTGTCTACTTCAATTCCCTTGGATGAAATCTTGTGGCCGAGCACTATTCCTTCATCTACCATAAAATGGCATTTCTCCCAATTGAGGACTAAATCCGTTTCTTCGCATCTTGCTAACACCCTCTCTAAATTGCCGAGACAGCCGTCGAAGTCATTACCAAAAACCAAAAAAATCATCCATGAAGATCTCAAGGAAGTCTTCGACCATGTCTGAAAAGAGTGCCATCATGCATCTTTGGAAGGTTGCTGGGGCGTTACACAATCCGAACGGCATCCTTCGAAAGGCATAAGTACCGTATGGCATGTGAAGGTTGTCTTTTCTTGATCTTCTGGTGCTATGACAATCTGATTGTAACCTGAATAACCATCAAGAAAATAATAAAAGGGTTTACCTACAAGACGGTCAAGCATTTGATCAATAAAGGGTAATGGGAAGTGATCTTTCCTAGTAGCTTTGTTTAGCTTTCGATAGTCCATACAAACCCTCCAACCGGTCACATTCCTGGTTGGGATAAGTTCATTATTTTCATTGCTTACCACCGTTATACCTCCCTTTTTCGGTACGCATTGTACCGGACTTACCCATGTACTATCAGAGATAGGGTATATAATGCCGGCGTCAAGCCACTTGATGATTTCTTTCATTACAACCCCTTTCATGGCATGATTCAGTCTCCTCTGGGCCTCAATTGAAGGTTTGTGATCATCTTCCAACAAGATCTTGTGCATGCATACTGCCGGGCTAATTCCCTTCAAGTCAGAAATTGTCCACCCTATTGCCTTTTTGTGTAACTTCAACATCTTGATCAGCTTCTTTTCCTGCTCAGGCTGTAACTTAGAAGAAATAATTACAGGTAATGTATTATGGGTCCCTAAGTATGCATATTTTAGTTGCTCTGGCAATTGTTTCAACTCAAGAATCGGTGGTTGTTCAATAGAGGGTTTTTCGAGTTTACCTTCCTTACCTGAGTAATCCAGTGGTTCAAAGTATGTACCTGGTCGATTGACTAGCCAATTTGCCTCTTCTTGTTGTTCCTCATCGACCGGTTCTTCATACTCCTCAAGTTCCTCGTGATCGGCAATGTAGTTGCCGAGGCAACTAAATTCCTCGTCGAAGTTAAACTCTGCCGTGGCATGAAGAAGTTGGCATTCTTCTGGATCATCGGCATGCCTTAGTGTTTGGAACACATTTAGTTTAACTTGCTGGTCATTCACCCCTCATTGTGAGTTCTCCCTTTTCAACATCAATCAAGGTTCTCCCTGTTGCTAGGAATGGTCTCCCGAGAATGATGGGTGCATGCTCATCTGCTTCACAATCCAAAACAATAAAGTCAGCAGGAAAAATAAATTTATCAACTTTTACCAGTATGTCCTCGATTTTTCCCTCTGGATGCACATAGGATCTGTCGGCTAGCTGCAGCATGACTGTTGTAGGTCTTGCCTTCCCGATCCCTAGTTTCTGGAAAACCGATTTAGGTATCAAGTTTATGCTAGCCCCAAGGTCGCATAATGCTTTCCCGACATAGTGATTTCCAATGGAACAGGGTATTGTGAAACTTTCGGGATCCTTCAACTTGGGTGGCATACGATTGTGCAACATTGCCATGCATCCCTCTGTCGCGGCAACTGTTTCAAACTCTCCTAGCCTTGTTCTTTTGGACACAATGTCTTTAAGAAACTTGGCATAGTTTGGCATTTGTTCAATTGCTTCCACCAATGGCAAGTTGATGTGGACTTGCTTTAGGATATCAGGAAACTTCTTGAATTGGTATTCTTGCTTTTGTCGCTTCAACCTTTGTGGGAATGGTGGTGGAAGTCGGATATCTTCGATCCTTTCATTGGTTTGAAACCTGATTGACGGCATTGTCGGGACATCTGGAGTTGCCGAGGCGTCTTTATCGCCGGTTGTCGAGGCATGCTTATTGTCGGTTGCCGCGGCAATTCCTGGTTCAGCATCTGAGGCTTTGCCGCTAGGTTCGACCTGATCTTTTTGTGGAGTTTTGTTTGACGAGCGAGTTTGAACCTCTCTAAGTTGTTGGCCACTTCTAGTGGTGATCGCCTTACATTGATCATGGCCAGTTCCTCTTGCGACTTCAGTATCGCTAGGTAAACCTCCTTGTGGTCTAGTATTCAGATTTTGAGCAAACTGTCCGACTTGATTTTCCAATGATTTGATTGCTGCCTCTTGGTTTTGCAATCTCATCTCGGTCCTGTTAATAAAAGCATCAGTTCTTTTTATGAAATTACTATTCTCAGCCATATAAGATTCAGTTTTCATCATAAAAGCATTTAGAGAATTTTCCAAAGAACTAGACGTCGTTGGTTGTTGTTGAGGCAACTATTGTCGTGGCATATTCTGCTGGAATCCTGATGCTTGTGCATTCTGATTGTTCTGGTTTAGAGCATTGTTGGGATTACTCCATGAAAAATTTGGGTGCTTCTTCCAAGCTGGATTGTATGTATTGGACATCACATTGTTGTTCCGATTGTAATTCCCCACATAGAAGCTGGATTTCGGATTCTGCATACATTCAGAAGAATTATGGTTATCACCACATAACTCACAAAAAGAATCCATTACCTTGACTTCATGTGTGTTGTTTGGTTTTTGCATGTTCTGGACCATCTTGGTTAAAGTGGCCAATTGTGCCGAAATTGAATCTAATGATCCTAGTTCATGTATTGTGGCTTGGGGTCTAACTCCTCCTCTTCTAGTAGATGGGAATTGATAATCATTCTTGGCCAGCCTGTTTAAAATTTGCATTGCTTCCTCCGTTGACTTATCCAGGAGTATGCCGTTTGCCGAGGCATCTAGCATCATCATTGTTGGTGTATTCACGGCGTTGTAAAACATTGTTACTTGAGTCCACACCGGGAATCCGTGTAGGGGGCATTTGTGTAGAAGTTCTCTATATCGCTCCCAAGCCTCGTACATGGATTCATCATCTGCATGCCGAAAAGAAGTAATGTCGTTACGAAGCTTATCAGTCAAATTTGTAGGATTAAATCGAGCAAGGAAATCACGACAAAGATCGGTCCAAGATGCTATTGATCCGGCAGGAATGCTATTCAACCATGCTTTTGCCCTATCCCTCAGTGAATAGGGGAATAATCTTAATCGTAAGACATCGGGGGTGACTCCGTGTATTTTGAACGAGTTGCAAATCTCGAGGAAAGATTTCAGATGTTGCCATACATCTTCAGTTGCTGAGCCGCCAAATTGACCAATTGTGTTGATCATATTAAACATTACCGGTTTTAACTCAAAGTGGCGGCTTCAATTTCAGGTGCAACAACTCCTGGATTAAGTCCATCAAGATCTTCTTCAAGATAGTCTCGAATAGTTCTGTTTCGTACAAGAATCACTCCTTCTCCTGCTAGAACATCTTGATTCATATTGCCGTCTTGATTAGCCATTGCTACTCTTATCCTTCGTCTAAGTCTTTGTAAGGTTCGTTCGATTTCTGGATCAAAGGGATATTCTAGTGTAGTCGGTCTCGCCCTAGTCATATACCAATGCAAAACCAAAGTTTGTTAGCCCTTTGAATTTTAAACAAGAAAAGTAAAAAGAAAGTGCAAGAAAATAAAAACAAAGTTGCTATTGCCAATCCCCGGCAACGGCGCCAAAAACTTGTTGCGCGTAATAAGTGCTACGCAAATGTGCAAGTATACACGTCGCAAGTTATAGTATAAAAGATATCGTCTCCATAGGGATTGGTGCTACTTCAAGAATCTAGTCTCTTGCACTGTAAAAAGTAAAAACACAAGTAAAGGATTATAGGAGTTTAACTAATGACTAATCTAGAAAGCAATAAAGTAAAAGAAAAGATGAATTCAAATGAGAGAGAGATAGGCCAGGTTATCGTGAGTTGAGGTGTGATAGCCGATTGGATCGTCTTGGTAAAAGAGTGCACGGGCAACTCAGTTGCCGTGGCAACTTACAACGGGTTGCCTTGGCAACTAATCGATGGTTGCCTGGGCAACTAGTTGGGCAACTACTTAGGCGTCTGGGCAGCAACCTTTAAGGTTCGGCAGAGCGTTCTTCAATGGTTTCTTCTTATCCCTAAGTCGAAACTCTAGCTACTTGTGCATGCCTTGATAATACATCCCTGCGTGAATCAAGGGTGAACAACAACCAATCTTGCGCTCCTCTTAGCCGTTGAAATCCTTAACTTATTCCTAAGCCGGATTAATCTTCACCATCAATAGATTGAATAAAGATCATATTCATTCGTTTCTTGAATCTAACTCTCCTGATATTAGATAAATAGATGAAATCACGAGATCCTCTCCCAATTCACTCGCAAACAAGAATAAGAACCAAGAATGAATAAACCTTGAAATAGAAAAGTGCAAACTCTTATTACCTAAACAAAAACCAATAGTTTCTCACAACCACAAAACACAATAACCATAGCCAAGTAAATTTAGTTCATGGCTAGGTTCCAAAGAAACACAAGATAAACAATCCCTAGCATAAACCCAATCGAACAAGAAAGAAAATGATGAAGAAGGAGGCTTGTCGAAATCCTCCTTTCCCTAGATGTTTGTCGAAAATTCTCTCCTCTTGCCCTCCTTGGACTTGTCGAAATTTCCCTATTGCTCTCCCCCTGGATTGTCGAAATCTCCTTGCTATTTATAGGGCTAGACCAAAGTCCTTCTTTGAGGAGGAGTTTAAGTTGGAATTAAATTATCTTTAAAGAATATAATTCTTTATTATAATTGTATTCCTACTAGAACTTCTCCTATCTTCTTGGAATTTAATTCTTCTTTAATCTCTGCATGGAAATCAAATTCCTTTGGGTTTGGGCTTTGCTCCACGTCATCTTGGGCTTGTTTAGTCATCAATTTCGACTACCATATCACCTTTGCTCTTGTCGACAATTGCCATGGCAACTGGCTCGACATCTCCTTCATGCATTGCCCTGGCAACTAGCTCGGCATTGCTTTGGCAAGTGATCCTGCACATACACACACAAAGCACACCAAAGCAGCATCTTTTCCACAAAAACTACCAAGTTATGTAATCAAGCTCAACGATTGAAGGAAACATGGATTAATGCATGAATAGCTAATTATGCAACTAATATGAGCCTAAGTCTAACAATAATATGAGTAAAAAGGGTAAGAAAAAATAGTACTTTTGAACACTTATCAACAGTATAGTGGGATCCACTTCGAGATGGTATAATCAACTCACCAGGGCTCAATTTAAGTCATGAAAAGATTTGTCCAAAGCTTTTAATGACCAGTACAAGCACATAACTGATATGGTCCCTAATCATCTTCTGTTACAAGGGATGGGGCAAAGACGTAATGAAAGCCTCCAAGAATACGCTCAGCGGTGCCGCGACATAGCAGCTCAAGTCCAGCCACCACTTTTTGAAAACGAAATCACTCTGATGTTCGTGGATACGCTAAAAGGGACACTCTACGATCGATTGATCAACAACCCTATTAGCAATTTCACGGAGATGGTAATGACTGGCGAGCACATTGAGGCTGCTATTAAGAGCGGGAGAATTGACAGCGGGGAGTCGACACGAAAGAACTACAAGAAGAGAGACAATGAAGTAAACAAGACAAATACATATAAGGCTGTCAAGAACCTCAGTATCTTCCAACCCCAAGCAACAGCGGGAAGTGCTTGAAACATCAACAAGAGGGGAGATAGGGGCCCCAAGAAGGAAAACGAGAAAAGGTCTTTCACTCCCATACCAATATCCTACAAAGAACTCTACTCATAGTTGTATAAGGTAAATCTAGTTCGGCATTATCATGTCACACCTTACAATCCACCTTACCCGGCATGGTATGACCCTAAGGTACACTGTGAGTACCATGCTGATGTCCCGGGGCATTCAATTAAGAACTGTATAGCGTTTAAGAAGTTCGTCCAAAATTTGATTCAAACCAAAGTTTTGCAGTTAGGGGAATCCAGCACGGCCAATAACCCCCTACCAAACCGCAGGGGGTAAGGTATAAATGTTATTGAAGAAGAATATGCCTGAAAGTCCAAGGCAAGTGTGTCTGAGATTTGGTCCCCGTTGAGATGGGTCTTCCAACAGTTGTGTATGGCACATCTTGTTGACTGGGGAATGGTAATCGTGAAAAAGGGTTATGGCCCGTACTGCGAATATCATCAGTCAAGGGATCATGAGATTTGGAATTGTGAAGAGTTCCGCCAACTAATTCAACATATGATGAAGAACAAGGAGATCAAGTTTTTTGAGAATGAATGAGGGGGGAAGGAATCTGAAATCTGTGCATCGAAGGATCGAGATGCCAAGTACAATACGAAGAGACCATTTTTCCTCAGTCTCCAGCCTAGTAAGGCAAGCACGCCAAAGGTGACCCCCAAGATTATAATTGCTACCCCGAGATCCTTTCCTTTCAAGGACACAGTGATGGTTCCATGGAATTACACTGCAAGCATTACAATACCATGCTCCTCTAGTTCACAAGGAGGAGAAGAGTTGGAGGGGAAACGAATTCTATCTAGGGAGGACCTCTAGAACCAAACACCGGAATGGTGAAGGATATGGGGCCCTCACGAGGATTAGTTGATGCTATGCTCCAAAAAATCTAAAGGCGCCGGAAGAACCAGAGGGAAAAGGCAACCAGACTGGGGTTGAACCCGAGAATATGTTCAGAGAGGATCTGCCTTTAAAGATCAAGGAACTAGTCACGAAAACCCAAGCTCAAGAATTTTTTAGATTTCTGAAACACAGTGAATATAATGTCGTAGAACAACTACGAAAGCAGCTGGCTCAAATATCGGTATTGAATCTCCTGCTAAACTCAGAAAAGCATTGGGACGCGTTGTTAAGAGTCTTAAATCAGAGTTTTGTCCCAAACGATATCTCAGTTGGGAAGTTGGACCAAATCGTGGGACATATCACAGTTGATAATTTCATCACCTTCAGCGACAATGAAATACTTGGAGAAGGAAGGGGGTCCACCAAGGCCCTGAACATCATCACTCACTGTAAGGGCTATGTGTGATGGGAATGCTAATTGATAATGGCTCTGCCTTGAATGTCATGTCGTTGGACACTCTACAACAAGATGTGGCTGGGAAGATAGAAGTACCCCTACTCGTAGGCCCTACCGAATATATGGTTGACTTTGTGGTTATAGATATGTGGCCATCCTATAGTTGTTTGTTGGGAAGGTCATCGATACATTCAGACGGCGCTATCCCGTCCTCATTACACCAGAAATTAAAGTTTGTTATTGAGGGAAAATTGGTAACAGTGAATGTCGAACAAGACATCGTCACCTCGGTGACTTCAGATACACCATAATCTACACCGATGAAAAAGCAATGGAATATGCTTTCAGGGCATTGGAATTTGTCAACGCTACATTTGTCGTTGAGGGAGTCAATTTCCTTGCCCTAAGCTTTCAAGTTGCACCAAAATGGTAGTATTCGAGACCCTAGGGAAAGGGGCAAGAAAGGGGAAAGGTTTGGGAAAAGCCTACAAGGACGCCTTCGGCCCATCAGTATGATCCATAAGGTCGACCGGTTTGGACTCGGTTATAGGCTAAATTTTCTACAAAAGAGACAAGAATGGAGGAAGAGGCAAGAGCAAAGAAAGGTTCAGCTCAGAGGGGAGGATATTTCTTGGGCCCCTATAACCTATACAGATTTCAAACGCATTTTTAAATCTGGCGGACTTAGGAATCCTGAGTGGGACGTCCAAGAAGCAATTCCAGAATGCGATAAATGCCTCCCGGAAGAATTGTCCTATGAAGCTTTAGAAGGAATGGACGTGAATATGATCTGCAAGAATGACATGATTATTCAGTCCTTACCCAAGATTCGCCCATGTTTTTCGAGTGAAGAACTCAACAATTGGGCCTATGAAGACATGCATGTGGTTGTTAGACCCGAATCAAAGTAATGCCCATAACCATTCTGTTACTTTTGGCCCGGAAGTAACATGCATCTTTTGTAAAAGGGTCACTATGTCACTATCTATCTGCTTTCAATAAAATGAGCGATTTCTATATCTCTCTCTCAAATGGCAAACATAGCATTCATTCCATTCGTCATTTATTTATTCATTTATTTATTATTTATAAGTTATCCCTTTCCATTCCCAATACAAAGTCTCAAAATCGTGCAAGCCTCTTAACATAAATTGTATGAATGATTCGGAACCTAATACCGAAGTGGATTTCGAGCAACCCATATGCTTGGCGAAAATTGACGAGAATGATGATAAGGTCTCGGAGGAGTTGTTGAGGATGATGGCAAGTGAAGAAAAGCAAATTCTCCCGTATCAAGAGAAGATAGAGATCTTAAATTTGGGGAGTGGCGAAGAAAAGAAAGAAGCAAGAATCGGCAGTACTTTATCATCGGAAGTTAGAAAAGAGTTAGAGAAATTACTTCTAGAATTCAAGGATGTGTTGCGTGGATGTATCAAGATATGCCAGGTTTGAACACGGATATTGTGGTGCCTAAAATCCCTATCAGGCCTAGATGCAAGCTTGTCCAGCAAAAGCTTCGAAGGATGAGAACGGACATGCTGCTAAAAGTTAGAGAAGAAGGATGAGAAAGGATGAGGGCCATCTGTCACAGCCAAATGTACCAGAAGAGGATGATGCAGGCTTATAACAAGAAGGTTCGCCCAATGGAGTTTTGAGTAGAGGATCTAGTGCTTAAGAGGATCCTATTGAATCAAAGAGATTTTCGGGGGAAATAGATGCCTAATTGGGAAGGGCCTTATGTTGTGAAAAAGGTTTTCTCTAGTGGAGTGTTGATCTTAGTAGAAATGGATGGGAAACAATTAAGCAACCCAATCAAGTCGGACTCCATCAAGAAGTATTACGCATAAGAAGTAAGAAGAGAAAAAAGAAAAAAAGAAGAAAAAAAAGGAAAAGGAAAAAAAAGAAAAAAAGAGGAAAAAAAAAGAAGAAAAATGAGGGTTTAAGGTGAAAACCCGAATATGGGCTCCTTAAAACCAAATGAGGGTCTGAATTGAAAATCTAAAAAAGATAGACAGATAAACTAAAATTTTTGTCATCCGATTGACAGGCCTGGTTCTGGATGAAAGACTATGTTTCGGTCCTCAGATTATCATGAGTAACAACCAAGGATGGCCAGCAAGAGATATACTGAGGTCGATGGGTCCTTTTTATTCATACAGTTGACACCATTTATATCCCACTTCTCTCACGTTTTCCATATTTGTTAAAATTGACCTGATATTCCTTCCAGTATTAATACAGTTTTATTCTAATATATTTCATGAACATTCTGCAGATAGATGGACATAAATCAAAAAGCAAAGGATTTTTTGGCATTACTATGATTTAACCTATTAAGTGGAGGATTATTCCCAAATAAGAAAGGAGTTCACCAAAGATAGGGTAAAAGATCGTAGGAGGCGAAGTTGACAAGATCCACCGAGACAAGGCTTTGAATGTTGCTCAAAATCCAAGGAATAAGAGGCAAAAACCTGCAAGGGCGCCCAAAAAAAAGAACAAAAAAGAAAAGAAAAATAAAAAAGGGGAAAAAGAAAAAAGAAAGAAAGAAAGAAGAAAAAGAAAAAAGAAAAACATTTCTAGATTGAAAACCTGAACGGTTCTTTAGAACAAAAAGACCAGGGACTCAAGAAAAGAGAGGCATAATGGGTGAACCTGAGTAAGAGATTGGGCACCACCATCACCAAGAAGAGAAAGAGTCCAAGAAAATTGACTTCATCTATGCATCATACTTAGAAAGACATTTTTAAGATAGGAGCATGCGAACTCTTTCCCTCATAACAATTTGTCTGTTACAGGTTCAAAGGTTAAATTGGATACTCTGTGAAAAAAGTAAACAACAAGGCAAAATTACGAGAGACTGCGAACGAGGAATTTCAAACTCAAAACTTAAGAACTACGGAGCGAATGAGGCAAATACTCATAGCTCAGGAATTTTCAGATAGGGAAGTCAGAAATCCTACCCTTAGACCCAAGAAGAACGAAACCTTCATTTGAAGATTTGCCTTTTGTTCACTTCCACTTCAGAGGGATGCATCTACACTATATGTTTTCGACGTATTCGTCAGGTTTTGTTTCTGCCACTTAGGGAAACAAGTTTGACTTGTTCACTATCGTTTCGAAAGGACATGTCAGCATCACCATTTTGGGAAAGTAAGTTATTGGGATTCATTCATTGTCGTTTTGAAGGAATGAATCATTTGAAGGATAGCCAGCCAGTCTACTGCCGTTTCGGAGGGACATGTTGACATCACCTTTGTTTTTACCGCTTCAGGAAAATAAGCTATTTCGATTTGTTTGATGCCGCTTTGGAGGAACAAGTTGTTTATCTGGTTCATCTATTGCCGCTTTGGAGGGACATGCCAGCAATACCCAGCTTGTTTTTGCCACTTCAAGAAAGCAAGTTGCTTGGATTTGTTCATTGCCACTTCGGACGAGCAAATCTTTCAACAGGGAAATCGGATAAAATTAGTGCTTATGGTCTTTGCGTTATTCTTGTTTCGCAAGGATAAGCAAAGAGGGGCAGCTGTAATCACTAATTTTATCCGGGGTATTAACCTATTTTTATGTTTTCATAATAAAGGGCTTTGTTTACCGTCTTTATCTATATAGTATAATTAAAATTAAAAGAAGAAAAAGGATTAGTATTGTTTGCTTATTATAAGTATATAAATAATGCTACCTCTTATTATGATCCACTTAAGAAAAAGAAAAAGGGAGAAAAGAAAAAACCTAAACATTATTACCGCATTTGTTCTTTGTTGTTGGTATATATTTGTATCATTAGTAATATTATTACAATGGTTATATTACTGACATGTTACTATCATTATAGTATTATTACGACTGTTGTTGTTATTACCTATTTGAAGAAAACCCTAAACACTATTAATATTACTTATTATTATTGTATGTTACTATCATTATCAAACTAAAATAAAATTTCAGAATTAAATAAATAAAGTCCAATAGTTAATAATAAATAAAAGCCAGTCTATTAATATAGTCCATGTACAAAGCCCAAAAAAATTATTATTATTAAAATAATTACATTTGGCCCGTTTGGGCCCATAAATAAAATAAATCCTAATTGCATCAGAAAATCCTAATGCCCTCCATCTTTCCTTGCGCAGCCAAACAACGGCCGTTAAATCAGTCTATTGATCTAACGGTCCAGATTACATTCTGAGGAAAACCCTAGCTGATATCCTTGTCTTTTGGCGCCGCATCAACCACAGTCGTAGGATCTAGGAGTACATCAGCGACCGAGATCCATATAGAGAATGTTCCATAAGTTCCCACGCGCCCGACGCTTCGGTTCCCTCACTTGCGCGTGTGATTCAAGCGCGCGCGAGTGCACTGTACACATGCCCCTTCGACAATCGCGTGGCTGCCACGCACAACAATTGGCCTTCTGATTCTATCTCCATGCAGGTAGATCTAACGGCCTCCACTAACCCTTACTTTCCAAGCATCTTCTCATTCTAGTCCCCTCCCCTTTTCGAACGGCCATGACAGCCATGGGATAAGAAGTATGACGCCAGAGCTCCGCCGTCCGCCATCTAACCTCTCATCCTTCCTAGCCGATCGTCACGACTCACATACAAAAGAAACAAAATATCAAAGGATCAAAGGGACAAATCAGCAAAAAAATAAAAAATAGCTCAAAGCATTAGAAAAAATAGATGCAACCAATAGGAATATTAGGTTTCTATTTTTCACATTTCAAAAAACACATATAATATCGGGGGTATAAAGGACGAACCCTAGATCAATTATAACAACACTAGAAAAATTGGGAATAGTGGAAAAAGAAAGCAAAAGCCTCAAAGTTTGGAGGTAACCTTCTTCTTCTTTTTTCGCATTATAATCACCATAATAGTCTACATGCAAACAAAATGGGGGAAACAGTAGAGTAGGGGTTTAGATTTTACCATTTTCGTTTCGTTTTCCCCGCAACGGTTCACCTCCCCTTGCATCTCTTCGTATTCTCTCACCGATGACAAGCCACCGGTCCCTTCAGGATCATACATGGTGAGTTAGTAAAGGATACAAGCAAGGCTCGAGGTTTTGGTTTTTTAATACAAAAAAGAGGACCTCGATTTTGAAATAATGGAAGAAAAATGAGGTTTTGGGCATGTTTTGGGTTCACCGGCCGCCGTTGAACGACGATCGACATGGTGGTGTTTGGTCAGTTTTTGAGATAAGCGACGGCGCGGATGAACACTGCGGCGGCGTTCATCCGAAGAGGGGCGGAAGGGGGAGAGCATTTCGGCTCAGAAGAAGGTATAAAGTTATAAAATTTCTTCTTTTAGATAAAAAAAAGTTATATACTCGGTCATGTTTTAAAATGGGTAAATTGTTTTTTAAATCCCCCCGTCCTAACTTAATTGCGCATGCGGTCCTTCTGCATGGGTAAATCCCCTCATAGGTCCATCCGTGTGGGATAATTACGCCTATTAAGCCATTCTGACTTTTTTTATTCACACCCGCAGTCCCTGGACTCGTGAATTTCTTGCCATATCGCCCTTTTATTATACATGTTTAATTTCTGCCATAAGTTTTGCTTCTTTTGCATTTCAGTCCTGTTTTTGGTGTTTATGTTTTTAAAATGAATGTTTATAGTCTTTTTTTATAATGTATAGTTTCTTTTATATAATATGTAGTTTTAGTATAACATAAGTTCCTTTTTTATATAATACATATTAAACAAGTTTTTTATGTAATGTACATGATTCATAGTTTCTTTCTAATATGTAATATAGCAGTATATATATAATATGTTTTTTTAGTATAGAATGTACAATATATATTTGTATGTTTTGGGCTTAGGTTGTTTAGCTTAGGTAGATTGGGCTTTGCTTTATTTTAGGGCTTTAGACTTTAGGCTAGACTTAAGATTGAATTAAGGTAGAATTAATTCAATTAATTTAAATCGTGTGCTCGTCTTATAAGGGCCTGATTTATAAATTAATTAAGTTAATACTAGGAATAGATTCTTTAGAGCCTTAGTTAGATTTAGGTTCAAATTAACTTAGTGAATTTAAATTTATCCTTGGCTTGTTGGGATAAATGTTAAATTCATTAAATTAATTGAGCATCTCTTAATCACTTTTGGGATAAAATCGATTGCAAGTTTAGATTGACATCTAATTTTAAGCCATGGTTAATTAACTCGGTTTGTCTTAAATAGCGTTCTTGGCTTATTAGAACACTAGTTTAAAATCGATTGAATTAATTATCAGGTCACAAGATAACTCATATTTTTTTAGGATTTTCTAGTTTTTTAGGGTTTAATTAATTCAGGGTTAATACTAGAATCACCTAATTAGTAACTAGATCACTAATTGGATCTTCCATAACTTGGGCCTTTTAGTTTAGGGCCTTTGTGTGTTTAATTTTCAAGCCTTTGTTTGACATTCATTTTATTTGTCATCATTTGGCTCATTTGGTTCACATGTTGTAGCGATGGCTGTTTCGCTAAAAAACGAGTTTTCGAAGTGTTTGTTGTCTTTCGGATATAAAAATATTTATCCGTGGGGTTTTGAAAATATCGTATTTTATTTAAAGAAAGGGAGTCGCCACCGGCCACCGAGGTAGGCCGGACACCATAAAACCAGAAATTCAAAAACTTTGAGTTCGGGAGTCGGTTACGGATGGGGAAGGATTAGCACCCCCACACCGCCCAAAATTGGTACTTTAATAATTACCGCTTTATTAATATTGGATTTTCCGGGTTAAAGTGACGATTAGTTTAAAATTCGGTTATAATTGCGAATAAATTTTAAAGGTCCCGTTATCCGAGAGTAAACGCCCAACCACTATCACTACGCCTGATAATGGCCCCGTTTACGCTCGGATAAAAGGGCACCGCATTGACATTATATATTCCATTATGCAAACTTAGTGAGCAAAATATAAAACATGGCAAATAATTTAAATACAATAAATATTAACATAATAGAATACTAATCTAACATAAATAAAATACTAATCTAAATACATACATACATATTAATCTTACTCGTAAATAAAAACAAATTTAACATATCACAATAACATGGCATGAATAAATACATGTGGGAACAAAAACACATATTTCAAGAAGACATACATATTAAAAATAAAACACATTATAATATATGTAGAACATGGTACTATACATGACAAAGAAAATATACTAACACGTAACCTAAAAGCAAAGAGAACATACAATACATGCTAAAATACAAAACATGTTGCGTACGAGCCAACTAAAATATCAATCGAATATGTGTGATACGAATAACCGAACAAACGCATAAAAATACATAATCACCATAAACTGAACACATATATACATATAAACATGAAAATACGAAGCATGTACGAGAGACATGTGAAAAGGCAAAAACGCTACATCAACATATACGATCATAATAAACGAACATGAATATTTAAATATGGAACATGACTGAAATGAAAAGAAACAAACATAAGAAACAGAAATTAAAAGGTAATAAAGTGCGATTTAGGGACGCAATTGCAAATTAAACAGAACCTAAAAGGACTAAATCTGTAGTTGGATCAAGGGGCAAGCTCGAAATGCAAAGTTCAAAAACGCGGAGATCCTTGGGGCGTAATTTTTCCATTTGAAAACGGATATTGATAGGTTTCATGACGAAATTAAAAGACTTGGAAATATAAAGGGGACTAGGTTCGTAATTTTCCCAAGGGGCGAGACCGTTTCGAAAATACCCAAAACCCTTGAGGAACCCAGAAACCGGTGACTCTCCGCTAGTCGGCGGCCGGCGAACCTAAAAAAACCGCAAAAACAACCTTCTCTTCAACCCGAACTCAAAACACAACTTAGATTACCAGAAAAGACTCCTTTTTTTCTAGATCTAAGAAAATACGAGGATGAAAACCATATATTTTTTTAAAATGAGACTTAAAAGGATCTCTCCCCTTTTCAGTTCACCTTGTTTAGTTTTTGAGAAACTGATGCGGCTTATTACTGACGAGGGAAGACCCACAGACAACTAAGGTAAAGATCTTATCCGCCCTTCTTCCTTTCTTTTTCGCTTCTTATTTTTTTACATGCATGCTATGGAGTAAGGAAAAGAAAGAGGAGTTACCACTGAGACTTTGTGCTTCTTTTTTATTTTTTGTAACTGATTACAACTGGACTGCCTTACAAATTACTTGTTTCATACATATATCCCTCATTTTCGGTTTGGTAACAAGTACTGTAAAATACATTTTTTTAGATCTGAAATGATACTGACATCCCTCTTTTTTGTGATTTTTGATATATATGGTAATCCCGAACGCGGTGGTGGAGAAATTTGGAATGGTGGAAGCATGGTGGGGAGATATCTTCGGCCAGAGGCGTTCTCGACCGTTGGATCAGATTCGATCCAACGGTTGAGATAACTTGAAGAATACACGGTCCAGATGAAACCTCGAACGGGTGGAACGGCTCCAGATCGTGACATGTGGAGCTCAGCAGTCGAGGAGTTATGGCGCGTGGGATTCACGTAATGTCGCCATAACTATCGCAGAACAAGTCCTGTAGCCTTCGGTCCCATCTTTCCCAAATGCTTTGAAGATCCCATAAGTTGTTCTGTTGGAGACTCACATAGGTGTACCCTGCTATTACGCGTTCGTTCGGCGAACTGTCCCCTTGGGCTTTCTGGTTGACCTCGACCAATGTCCGTGACAAATTAAGCTCTTCTTTCCTAAGACACCTTTTTTTCCATGGTGAAAGACTTTATGATCGGGCAAACCACTTGATCCAGTACTTTTATGTGATGCAAATGTATGACGTATGAAAAAACAAAAGCGAAAAAGAAAACAAGTCAATACCAGATAAAATTAATAAATATATAAATAAAGGGACAAATTAAACAGAATAAACACATAAAACAGCCCTATTTATCCCGTCTAAAACCTAAGGTTATCCACATGGCTCTAAAGGGGTAGGTTTCTATGTATTCTCTACATGCAGTCTTGGTTCTAGGAGGTACCCGAATTGTCCTTGTTGTCCTCTACTAAGAGTAGCAAGGCCCCCGATCATCACCCATTATAGGCTCCTTCCAACCGGGTTCAATTCGGGGACCCATTCGCTTATGCCCGTCTGAAGGAGGCGATATCCTTACGAAAGCATAAGGTACTCGAGCCCCGAAGGTACTTGCTAGGCCCATACAGGAGAACGATATCTCCACGAAAGCATTAGCGTTTTCCCCCCACTTAAAAAAACAGGTTTATATGCCATATTTTAAATGCGTTAAAATAAACGCGCAATTATAACTGAATGTTAATTTAATAGTCACTTTAACCCAGAATTTCTAATATTAATAAAGCGGTAATTATTTAAAAAGCTTGACTCTCTTCTTGTTTTCGAAAAATAAATAATTTCCCCAGCGGAGTCACCATCTGTAGCGATGGTTGTTTCGCTAAAAAACGAGTTTTCGAAGTGTTGGTTGTCTTTCGGATATAAAAATATTTATCTATGGGGTTTTGAAAATATTGTATTTTATTTAAAGAAAGGGAATCGTCACCGGCCACCGAGGTAGGCCGGACACCATAAAACCATAGATTCAAAAACTTTGAGTTCGGGAGTCGGTTACGGATGGGGAAGGATTAGCACCCCCACACCGCCCAAAATTGGTACTTTAATAATTACCGCTTTATTAATATTGGATTTTCCGGGTTAAAGTGACGATTAGTTTAAAATTCGGTTATAATTGCGAATAAATTTTAAAGGCCCCATTATCCGAGAGTAAACGCCCAACCACTATCACTACGCCTGATACTGGCCCCGTTTACGCTCGGATAAAAGGGCACCGCATTGACATTATATATTCCATTATGCAAACTTAGTGAGCAAAATATAAAATATGGCAAATAATTTAAATACAATAAATATTAACATAATAGAATACTAATCTAACATAAAAAAATACTAATCTAAATACATACATACATATTAATCTTACTCGTAAATAAAAACAAATTTAACATATCACAATAACATGGCATGAATAAATACATGTGGGAACAAAAACACATATTTCAAGAAGACATACATATTAAAAATAAAACACATTATAATATATGTAGAACATGGTATTATACATGACAAAGAAAATATACTAACACGTAACCTAAAAGCAAAGAGAACATACAATACATGCTAAAATACAAAACATGTTGTATACGAGCCAACTAAAATATCAATCGAATATGTGTGATACGAATAACAGAACAAACGCATAAAAATACATAATCACCATAAAATGAACACATATATACATATAAACATGAAAATACGAAGCATGTACGAAGAGACATGTGAAAAGGCAAAAACGTTACATCAATATATACGATCATAATAAATGAACATGAATATTTAAATATGGAACATGACTGAAATGAAAAGAAACAAACATAAGAAACAGAAATTAAAAGGTAATAAAGTGCGATTTAGGGACGCAATTGCAAATTAAAAGAACCTAAAAGGACTAAATCAGTAGTTGGATCAAGGGGCAAGCTCGAAATGCAAAGTTCAAAACGCGAGAGATCCTTGGGGCGTAATTTTCCATTTGAAAACGGATATTGATAGGTTTCATGACGAAATTAAAAGACTTGGAAATATAAAGGGGACTAGGTTCGTAATTTTCCCAAGGGGCGAGACCGTTTGAAAATACCCAAAACCCTTGATGGATTTTAAGAAACCGGTGACTCTTTTTTTAGCCCGATATAACACTCCCCATTCTCTCTCATTTTTCACTCAAACCTCCAAAAAAACCCTTGAAAAACAACCTTCTCTTCAACCCGAACTAAAAAAAACACAACTTCTCTTTACTTAGATTGAAAAGACTCATTTTTTCTAGATCTAAGAAAATACGAGGATGAAAACCATATATTTTTTTAAAATGAGACTTAAAAGGATCTCTCCCCTTTTCAGTTCACCTTGTTTAGTTTTTGAGAAACTGATGCGGCTTATTACTGACGAGGGAAGACCCACAGACAACTAAGGTAAAGATCTTATCCGCCCTTCTTCCTTTCTTTTTCGCTTCTTATTTTTTTACATGCATGCTATGGAGTAAGGAAAAGAAAGAGGAGTTACCACTGAGACTTTGTGCTTCTTTTTTATTTTTTGTAACTGATTACAACTGGACTGCCTTACAAATTACTTGTTTCATACATATATCCCTCATTTTCGGTTTGGTAACAAGTACTGTAAAATACATTTTTTTAGATCTGAAATGATACTGACATCCCTCTTTTTTGTGATTTTTGATATATATGGTAATCCTGAACGCGGTGGTTGGAGGCTGGAATGGTGGAAGCATGGTGGGGGAGATATCTTCGGCCAGAGGCGTTCTCGACCGTTGGATCAGATTCGATCCAACGGTTGAGATAACTTGAAGAATACACGGTCCAGATGAAACCTCGAACGGGTGGAACGGCTCCAGATCGTGACATGTGGAGCTCAGCAGTCGAGGAGTTATGGCGCGTGGGATTCACGTAATGTCGCCATAACTATCGCAGAACAAGTCCTGTAGCCTTCGGTCCCATCTTTCCCAAATGCTTTGAAGATCCCATAAGTTGTTCTGTTGGAGACTCACATAGGTGTACCCTGCTATTACGCGTTCGTTCGGCGAACTGTCCCCTTGGGCTTTCTGGTTGACCTCTGACCAATGTCTGACTGACAAATTAAGCTCTTCTTTCCTAAGACACCTTTTTTCCATGGTGAAAGACTTTATGATCGGGCAAACCACTTGATCCAGTACTTTTATGTGATGCAAATGTATGACGTATGAAAAAACAAAAGCGAAAAAGAAAACAAGTCAATACCAGATAAAATTAATAAATATATAAATAAAGGGACAAATTAAACAGAATAAACACATAAAACAGCCCTATTTATCCCGTCTAAAACCTAAGGTTATCCACATGGCTCTAAAGGGGTAGGTTTCTATGTATTCTCTACATGCAGTCTTGGTTCTAGGAGGTACCCGAATTGTCCTTGTTGTCCTCTACTAAGAGTAGCAAGGCCCCCGATCATCACCCATTATAGGCTCCTTCCAACCGGGTTCAATTCAGGGGGACCCATTCGCTTATGCCCGTACGAAGGAACGATATCCTTACGAAAGCATAAGGTACTCGAGCCCCGAAGGTACTTGCTAGGCCCATACAGGAGAACGATATCTCCACGAAAGCATTAGCGTTTTCCCCCCACTTAAAAAAACAGGTTTATATGCCATATTTTAAATGCGTTAAAATAAACGCGCAATTATAACTGAATGTTAATTTAATAGTCACTTTAACCCAGAATTTCTAATATTAATAAAGCGGTAATTATTTAAAAAGCTTGACTCTCTTCTTGTTTTCGAAAAATAAATAATTTCCCCAGCGGAGTCACCATCTGTAGCGATGGTTGTTTCGCTAAAAAACGAGTTTTCGAAGTGTTGGTTGTCTTTCGGATATAAAAATATTTATCTATGGGGTTTTGAAAATATTGTATTTTATTTAAAGAAAGGAATCGTCACCGCCACCGAGGTAGGCGGACACCATAAAACCATAGATTCAAAAACTTTGAGTTCGGGAGTCGGTTACGGATGGGGAAGGATTAGCACCCCCACACCGCCCAAAATTGGTACTTTAATAATTACCGCTTTATTAATATTGGATTTTCCGGGTTAAAGTGACGATTAGTTTAAAATTCGGTTATAATTGCGAATAAATTTTAAAGGCCCCATTATCCGAGAGTAAACGCCCAACCACTATCACTACGCCTGATACTGGCCCCGTTTACGCTCGGATAAAAGGGCACCGCATTGACATTATATATTCCATTATGCAAACTTAGTGAGCAAAATATAAAATATGGCAAATAATTTAAATACAATAAATATTAACATAATAGAATACTAATCTAAAACATACATACATACATACATATTAATCTTACTCGTAAATAAAAACAAATTTAACATATCACAATAACAAGGCATGAATAAATACATGTGGGAACAAAAACACATATTTCAAGAAAACGTACATATTAAAAATAAAACACATTGTAACATATGTAGAACATGGTATTATACATGACAAAGAAAATATACTAACACGTAACCTAAAAGCAAAGAGAACATACAATACATGCTAAAATACAAAACATGTTGTATACGAGCCAACTAAAGTATCAATCGAATATGTGTGATACGAATAACCGAACAAACGCATAAAAATACATAATCACCATAAACTGAACACATATATACATATAAACATGAAAATACGAAGCATGTACGAAAGACATGTGAGAAGGCAAAAAGGTTACATCAATATATACGATCATAATAAATGAACATGAATATTTAAATATGGAACAGGACTGAAATGAAAAGAAACAAACATAAGAAACAGAAATTAAAAGGTAATAAAGTGCGATTTAGGGACGCAATTGCAAATTAAACAGAACCTAAAAGGACTAAATCTGTAGTTGGACTAAGAGGCAAGCTCGAAATGCAAAGTTCAAAAACGCGGAGATCCTTGGGGCGTAATTTTTCCATTTGAAAACGGATATCGGATAGATTTCAGGACGGAATTAAAAGACTTGGAAATATAAAGGGGACTAGGTTCGTAATTTTCCCAAGGGGCGAGACCGTTTCGAAAATACCCAAAACGCGGGATGACTTATGATGTAATTAGACCAATTTTAAGTGGAGATTTAATTATAAATCTCCTAACCAGCCTCCCCTCTCCCCTTTTCTCATTTTTTTAGCCCTGATATAACACTCCCCATTCTCTCTCATTTTTCACTCAAATATCCAAACTCAAACCCTTGAGGAACCCAGAAACCGGCGACTCTCCGCCGTCCTTTCCGACGCTGGCCGCCGCTAGTCGGCGGCTGGCGAACCTAAAAAAACTGCAAAAACAACCTTCTCTTCAACTCAAACTCAAAACACAACTTAGATTACCAGAAAAGACTCATTTTTTTCTAGATCTAAGAAAATACGAGGATGAAAACCATATATTTTTTTAAAACGAGACTTAAAAGGATCTCTCTCCTTTTCAGTTCACCTTGTTCAGTTTTTGAGAAACTAATGCGGCTTATTACTGACGAGAGAAGACCCACAGACAACTAAGGTAAAGATCTTATCCGCCCTTCTTCCTTTCTTTTTCGCTTCTTATTTTTTTTACATGCATGCTATGGAGTAAGGAAAAGAAAGAGGAGTTACCACTGAGACTTTGTGCTTCTTCTTTTTTTTTGTAACTGATTACAACTGGACTGGCTTACAAATTACTTGTTTCATACATATATCCCTCCTTTTCGGTTTGGTAACAAGTACTGTAAAATACATTTTTTTAGATTTGAAATGATATCGACATCCCTCTTTTTGTGATTTTTGATATATCTGGTAATCCTGAACGCGGTGGTTGGAGGCCGGCATGGTGGAAGCATGGTGGCGGTGTGGGGGAGATGTCTTCGGCCAGAGGCGTTCTCGACCGTTGGATCAGATTTGATCCAACGATTGAGATAACTTGAAGAATACACAGTCCAAATGAAACGTCGAACGGCTCCAGATCGTGACATGTGGAGCTCAGCAATCGAGGAGTTATGGCGCGTGGGATTCACGCACGTGTGGGATATCGAAGGGTCCGCGCGTGGCATCCGAACGGTCCGGGCGTGTAATACACGCGGCCAGCTAGATAACTTCCCCTTTGATCGTGGCCGTTGGATCAACATTTTGATCCAACGGCTCCTGGTTGGCTGCGCAAAGACAAAATAATTAGGGTTAGATATCTGATAGGTATTAGGGTTTTGAGTTTGGGCCGATCGGGCCTTGTAATGTATTTTTGGGTTTTGTAATAATCTGGACACTTAATTTAATTGGGTTTTTATTTTCAGATTTGTACATATATATATTAATAATAATATATTAATATAATAGTAAATGCATACACATACATACTTACGTACACATACATACGATTGTAATGAAATACATTCACACATAAATACACTTAATAATAATACATACAATTCATGCAACACTCATTCGTATACATTCAATAATAACAAGGACATTAATAATATATACATGCAAACATATATAAACATACTCATAAATGCACATATACCAACATATATTATATGATACCTATAACATAAATATAACCATATCACACACATATTAATAGGTACATAATACACAACATAAATATATGTACCATGCATACATTCACACATCACACATATATCATATATGTAATATTAATAACATATACACGCACACATATATATGTAATCATGCACTAATATATTAATATGATACTTAGAGACTAGATAAAAATGAGTGATTACAGTTGCCCCTCTTTGCTTGTTCTCATGGAATGGGAACAAAGCAAAGATTCATAAGCACTCATTTTTATCCGACTTCCCTATTTGTAACTTTGGAAACACGTGCTCTTCTGGAACTCTCCGCTTTTTCTCGGCTGAATCTTCAGGCTCGTAAGTCCTTTCTATATAACTTCTTCCCCCTCCGATCTTGGAGCTACTGGCTCTTCCTATATGGAACCCTTCGCTGTGAAGCCTCAAGTTATGAGTCCCTCCTATATAGAATTTTTCATCTTGAGACGGTAAGGCTTGGAGTCTTTCCTATATAGAACTCTTTGCCTCCAACGCGGCTGGTTTTTTCTACATAAAACCTTCTGTACCACGGAAGGGTTCTTCTGACTGGGAGTTCTTCCTGTATAGAACTGATAGTCTCCAAACCTGGGAGCCGCCAATCCTTCCTATATAGAACTTTTAGCTTTCTAAATCTCGGAGCTATGAGTTCTTCCTATATAAAACCTCTCACTCTAAGACATTAAAGCTCGAAGCCCTTCATATATAGGACTCCTCGCTTTTAACGCAATAGGTTCTCCCTACATAAAACCTTGTGTGTCATGGGTGAATTCTTTCGGCTGGGAGCTCTTCCTATATAGAACTGCTAGTCTTCACCCCGGAGCTGCGAGCCCTTCCTATACAAAACTTTCAGCTCCTAGAACCCTGGAGCGGCAGATTCTTCCTATATAGAACCTCTCTCTGCAAGCGCTTGGAAACATAGGCCTTTCGTATATAGAACCTTCATCTTCACATTTTGGATTCACACCAAGATGGCTAACGATGTCTCTTTGAATCTATAGATACCTGTCTAAGATAAGATAAAATGCTATGACAAATGAATTGACATGCTCCTAATCCTAGGGATGTCTAACTATTCATGATGCATGAGTGTCAATATCTTGGTGGGCCTACTTTAGTCCTCAGTCAACCTCGACTTTACGTTGTTCACTTTCTTCCCTTTTTGGCGGTGATACCCCATTTCACTGTCGGGTTTAACCATTCCAACCTTTCTTTTTCTGAATTTTCCACTTGGGGTTCTAAAGTGCCTTTTCAGGTTTTTGCTTTAGAGTTTTTTTTTCTCTCATTCCTTTTTTTTGTTGTTTTTTCATTTTTTTCCAAAAGGGTGCCCTTCCGTGTTTTCACCTAGGAGATCTCTCTTGTTATCTCGCTTGCTTTCTCTTGAACAAGCAGGGTGTGCGCCATTGGCCATCATATCCTGGTGCTTGAAGCCTTCTGCCTTCCCTATAAACAACCGTTATGTAGGGAGCTAGAGGGTAAAGTTAACATCATTTTCTAATCACCTGCATCTTTAAGATTAGATCACAGTAATGCTAAAAAATCTCTTGTTTATCATATGTTAGCTTATTTGCATGATATTAACAAAAAGGCAAGGAATGGATGCTCAAGAACATGATTTTATTACGATTAAGTGTTTGGAATACTTTGAGAGAGTTATGACACACATGAGGAAGAGGAAAGCCAAACATGAAATACAAGATCCCTCATTATCTTCAGTATGAATGATACACGATCCCGTCAACCGGTGTAGGATTTTTGTCTGGAGCTCCCTCTTCACAGAATTTACGGGGACGACCCTTCTCTTCGGATATCCAACCTCTCAATTTATCCGAGCCGCCCTTTACGGGTTTTCAACTCGGGTCATTCCTTTGCTTCAAGACGCCCTGTTTCGGGTTTTCGCCCTGAGCTCTCTATTTTTGTTCTTCTTCTTTTCTTTTTTTCTTTGTTTTTTTTTTCAAACGTAGTATTTCTTAACAGCATCGGAATTTACAGGGCTTTTCAGTTCATCTTCATCCATTTCAGTTAAGATTAGGGCTTCTCCTGAGAAAGCCTTTTTTACCACGTATGGCCCTTCCCAGTTAGGCATCCACTTTCCTCGAGAATCTTTCTGAATCGGGAGGATTTTCTTGAGCACCAGATCCCCTTCTCTGAACTCTCTTGGGCGCACCTTTTTGTTGTATGCCCGCATCATCCGTTTTTGGTACATTTGACCATGGCAAATCGCCTTTAGTCTCTATTCTTCAATGAAATTTAGCTGGTCAAGCCTGGCTTGAACCCATTCGGATTCTTCCAATTTTACTTCATTTAAGACCCGGAGCGACGGAATCTCTACCTCAATGGGGAGTACTCTTCGGTACCATACACCAAGGAATAAGGTGTTGCCCCTGTTGATGTGCGAATGGACGTCCTATAGGCGAAAAGGGCAAATGGCAGCTTCTCGTGCCAATCCCTATAGGTATCCGTCGTCTTCGCTATGTTCTTGTTTGCTGCTTCCACTGTCCCATTCATTTTAGGATGATAGACTGTGGAATTATGGTGTGTTATCTTGAATTGATTGCACACGTCCGTCATCATTTTGTTATTCAGATTGGAAGTGTTGTCGGTGACGACCCTTTCTGGCAAACCGTATCGACAAATAATCTCATTCTTTAGGAATTTACATACTGTAGTCCTTGTGATGTTGGCGTAAGATGTTGCCTCCACCCATTTAGTGAAGTAGTCTATAGCGACCAAAATGAAACAGTGTCCGTTGGAAGCCTTCGGGTGAATCTGCCCGATGATGTCTATGCCCCACGCTGCAAAAGGCCACGGAGAATTCATGGTGTGTAAAGGTAATGGGGGAGCGTGAATCTTGTCAGCATAAATTTGGCACTTGTGGCATTTCCTGGCGTAATCGATACAATCTCCCTCCATGGTCAACCAGAAATAGCCATATCTCATAATTTTTCGGGCTATAGATAACCCGTTGGCGTGCGTCCCACATAGACCGTCGTGTACCTCGGCTAAAATCTCCTTCGCCTCTCGGGCATCCACACATCTCAACAATGTCTGATCATGACCTCTTTTATATAGGATCTCCCCATCTAGGACATATCATGTTGCCATTTTTCTGAGTGTTTTTCTATCATTGTCATTTGCCCATTCAGGATACTTTTGAAGCTTGACATATTGCAAGATGTCATAGTACCATGGGTTTCCATCAATCTCTTCCTGCACATTATAACAATGAGCAGGCCTTTCAAACGTCTGCATATTAATGGGCTTCATTTCTGTCCCAGTGTTTGTTTTAAACATTGCAGCCAAGGTTGCCAAGGCGTCTGCCATCTGATTTTCTTCTCGGGGAAGGTAATTGAAGCTGACCTTTTCGAACTCCATGGTGAGCTCTTGAATCAATTTATAATATTTGACCAACTTCGGGTCCCTGGTTTCCCATTCCCCACACAACTGGTAAATCACTAAGGATGAATATCTGAATACTCGAAGTTCCTTAATCTTTCTTTCAATAGCTGAGTTTAGTCCCATAACGCAGGCTTCGTATTCAGCTATATTGTTGGTGCAGAAGAATTCTAGTCTGCTGGTGAAGGGATAATAGACATTCTCAGGGGAAATTAGCACGGCTCCTATCCCATGTCGGAGTGCGTTAGAGGCTCCATCAAAGTAAAGCTTCTATGATTTATCATCTGAAACCTTTTCCTCGGTTGTAATGCACATCAAGTCTTCATTCGGGAAATTAAATTTCAACGCCTCATAGTCGTCCGAAGTGCGACTAGCTAGGAAATCTGCTACGGCACTCTCCTTTATAGCTTTCTGGCTCACGTATACAATATCGAATTCGGATAAGAGCATCTGCCAGCGGGCCATCCTTCCCGTTAGTACTGGCGCTTCCATTAAGAACTTCAATGGGTCTAGCTTGGATATCAACCAAGTATTATGGTATAGCATATACTGCCTAAGCCGTTTGGTAGCCCAAACTAAAGCACAATACAGCTTCTGAACTGGCGGGTATCGCGTTTTGCAATCATTGAACTTTCTGCTTAGGTAATAGATGGCTTGCTCCCTTTTCCCTGACTCATCGTGTTGCCCCAATACACACCCCATTGAATTCTCAAAGACTGTCAGGTAGAGGATTAATGGTCGGTCTAGTACTGGCGCGACTAAAATCGGAGCATTTGTCAGGTACCTTTTGATCTTTTCTAGGGCTCATTGACATTCCTCATCCCACACACCGGGATTATTCTTTCTAAGAAGACTAAAGACCGGGTCACACCGATCGGTTAATTGGGAAATAAAATGAGAGATATAATTCAACCTCCCTAGGAAACCGTGAACTTCCTTCTGAGTATGGGGTGGTGAGAGATCCTGGATGGCTTTCACTTTATCTGGATCGATCTCAATCCCTCTTCTGCTTACCACGAACCCTATGAGTTTTCCAGAAGTAACGGCGAAGGTACACTTGGCAAGGTTAAGTCTCAGCTGGTATTTCCATAGTCTTTGGAATAGTTTTCTCAAGTTCTGTAGGTGCTCCTCCTCTGTTCAGGACTTGGCAATCATGTCGTCCACGTATACTTCTATTTCTTTATGCATCATGTCATGGAAAAGAGTCACCATTGCTCTTTGGTAAGTTGCCCCTGCATTCTTGAGCCCAAAAGGCATCACCCGATAACAAAAAGTGCCCACATGGTTATGAACGTAGTTTTATCCATGTCGTTAGAGTCCATCTTTATCTGGTTGTACCCTGAAAAGCCGGCCATAAATGAAAACCATGAGTGTCCCGCAGTGTTGTCAACCAGGGTGTCAATATGTGGTAGGGGAGTTGTCTTTAGGGCTGGCTCGGTTTAGATCCCTATAATCTACACACATACGAACTTTCCCGTCCTTATTCGGTACTGGTATGATGTTTGCAACCCATTCGAGGTATTTGATTACCTCCAAGAAACTAGCATCAAACTATTTTTTAACCTCTTCTCTGATTTTTAATAACATGTCTGGTCTCATTCTCTGAAGTTTTTGCTGTATTGGCTTGCACTCCGGCTTTGTTGGCAATTTGTGCACCACTATGTCAGTATTCAATCCTGGCATATCTTGATAGGTCCAGGCGAAAACGTCCTTAAATTCCTGTAGTAGGGTTATCAGTTCGTGCTTGGTTTTCGAGGAAAACGTCGTCCCTATTTTCACTTTTTTTCTCTCTTCTTCAGTCCCCAAGTTTACAACTTCTGTTTCTTCTTGGTGGGGCATGATTTGCCTTTCTTCGTTGGCCACCATTCTCCTCAACTCTACCAGGACCTCACATTCTATCTCATCATCTTCTTCCTCAATTCCCTCTGAGATCTCAGGGCATTCAAAATTCACTCCGGGATTGGATCCGGTATCATTCATATAGTCAATCATGAGCGACCTGCATTAAATGAGAATAAATTGTATTGGGAAGAGGATGGCTTTATATGAAGTGAATGAACATGAAGAATGCATGAATGAAATAAATGAAATGTTTGTCATTCAAGAAAACGGGGGGATATTTTCATTTCAACAAAAAGTTAACATAGGTGCCTTATACAAAAGATCCCTATTGTTTATGGGCAAAAACAAAAGGTTGATTCGGAGCATTACTCTGATCTATTACTAAAAACCACAGGTAGATTAATGCAGCTCCAGTTATCAAGTGTTTACCTGGGACGACAGGGGCGGATATTGGTCAACATGTTGCTGCCTTGGCCCTTTCCAGCTATCATGTTGATGTACATCCCTTCAAGTGATTCATTGAATATCTCCTCCTTGTTGAGTACGTCATTTTCCTTAATTGCCTCTTCAACTTCTTGACCTGGTTGGTAGAATCCTCCGGAGACAAAAGTGGTTTTCAAACTAGGGAATGACATTGGTCTCCACGGAATGTCTTCTCCTTTAAATCTGGCTTTTCTTTGCTCTTCTTTTCTCTTATATTCCTCTTTTCTCTGTTGGACACTTGGTTTGTAACCCAGCCCAAAACGGTCCTTCTTGGTTATCATACTTTTGGCTCTTAGGCTCCCTTATAATCTCTTCCCCAACCCTCTTCCTACTTTGGCTCCTCGGCCCAAAGTTTATGCGACGGTCATCTTGGTACAATTAGATAACCTTGGATAGGGGATCCGGCTTCCCTCCTCGACGAATGTGGCATTCACTAGCTCTAATGCTCGAAAAGAGCATTCTGTAGCATCCTCGTTATTTTGAATATAGGGGGCATCTGATGTCACTGAAGCAACAATTTCTTGCTCGGCCTCTACTGTGACCAATTTGCCTTCGACTACGAATTTTAATTTCTGGTGCAATGATGAGGGTACAACTCCTGCGGAGTGGATCCATGGCCTTCCCAATAAGCAGTTGTAAGATGGTTTTATGTCCATTACCACAAAATCAATCACATACTCAGTCGGCCCGATCAATAGAGGCACCTTAATTTTTCCCATTATTCCTCTTTGTGTACCGTCAAAGGCTCTTACGGAGTTATGGCAGGGCTTTAGGTGAGAACCATCTATTGGTAGTTTCTGCAAGGTCACCATAGGCAACACGTTCAATGCTGACCCGTTGTCAATCAGTACCCCAGGTACTACATACCCTTTGCAGTAGGTTGTGATGTTAAGGGCTTTGGTGGACCCCATTCCTCCCTCGGGGATCTCGTCATCACTGAATGTTATATGATTATAGGCAGTGATATGCCCCACTATCCTATCCAGTTTTGTCACAGAAATATCCTGGGGCACAAAAGTTTGATTTAGTATTTTTAATAGTGCCTCACGGTGTCTTTCTGAACTCAAGAGCAACTCCAGCACTGTGATCCTAGCCGGTTGCTTTCGTAGTTGTTCCACTACGCTGTACTCGTTATGTCTCAGGAACTTCATAAATTCTTTGGCCTGAGCCTCAGTTACCGGCTCATTTATCTTTGGGAGAGGTTCTTCACCGAATATCTGTGTGGGGCTAACCGATGTATTCTTTTCCTTATCTTTGACCGCTTCAGCTGCCCTCAAAGCCTCAGAGGAATAACATCTGCCGCTCCTCGTGAAATGGCCTACCTCACCGACATTCACATCGCTCTTGCTTTGTTCATCTTTTAGCGTAGGCTCCTTTACCTTACCATATTCTGGCTTTTCTGGCGTGGCCACATTTATAGCATAGTTCCAGGGAGTTTGCCGCGTATCTTTGAATGGGAACGGGGATGGTGCTGAGATGATGATCTTGGGATTTATCTTAGTGGTTTCTCCTTGGGAGGCACCTGCATTCCCTGGCCTGGAGGAGATGATAAAAGGTCTATCCCTCCCGTATTTAACGTTGGGGCTATCCGTCATATGTACGTCCGACCCCTTCTTTCTCGTGGGCTCTTCGAAGAATTCTATTTGCTTTTCATTCATCAATTGTTGTACCAATCTCTTGAACTCGTCGCACTTTTGGATGTCATGCCCTTCGTCCTGATGGAATTCGCAATACACTTCACATCTCTTCTGCCTTATTACCATGCCTTTGTCGATCACATGGGCCATGCATAATTGTTGAAATACCCACAGCAAAGGAGATTTGATTTCTGACACATCATCCTTAATCTTCCTGGTAAAGCATTCTTCAATAACATTTACTCCTATGTTCCCATGATTAGGTAACGGGTTAGTAGCTACATTTGGTTCTTCAAACTTTAATATCCTAGAATCAATTAAGTTCTGCACAAGTTTTTTAAAGGCAAGGCAGTTCTCGGTGGGATGTCCAGGGGCACCGCCGTGATAGTCGCAATGCGCGTTCGGGTTATACCAAGACGGGAAAGGCGGTTTGAAAGGAGTAACGTAATATGGACGGACCAGGTCTGCTTCATACAACTGGGAGTAAAGCTCCGAGTACGAAACGGGTAGGGGAGTAAAAGTTTTCCTCTCTTTCTCTTTTCTTGAGGTTCTCTCCTCTCTTTGATTTGAGTTTTGCGCTTTTCCCACATGTGCTTGTGGCTGTGAGACTGTAAAATTCTCCGGGGTGGTGTAAGTACCAGTGGCGTTTACTTCATTCTTCTTGCTGTATTTCCGAGATCCTTCCCCGCTATCAATTCTACCACTCTTAATTGCCAATTCAAGGGACTCCCCAGTCCTAATCAAATCAGCAAAACTCTGTGTTGTGTTATTAATGAGGCGATCAAAAAGTGCCCCTTTCAAAGTATTAACGAATAATGGCGTAATTTCATGTTCCGGGAGGGGTGGCTGAATTTGGGCGGTCACTTCCCGCCACCTTTGAACATATTGTCGTAGACTTTCGTTGGACTTCTGCCCCATATTTTCCAACATAATTCTACTAGGGGTCATATCTGTTACATGTTTATATTGCTCAATGAACGCTCTTGACAGATCTTTCCATGTCTTGACATTTACCTTGCTCAACTGGGTGTACCACCGTAACGCCGCTCCAGTTAGGCTGTCTTGGAAATAGTGAATCAATAGCTTCTCATCCTTAAGGTAGGCCGCCATCTTTAGGCCGTACATTGTTATGTGCGCGGAAGGACACGTGGTTCCATCGTATTTGTCGAATTCTGGCGTTTTAAATTTTGGCGGTAGGACAAAGTCGGATACCAAACTCAAGTCACTAGCGTCATTTCCTGATTCTTCCATAACTTGTAAAGTTTTAAATTTTTCCTCTATGAGGCGAAACCTTTCCTCCCACTTTTTTTCTACCTCTGTCCTGATCCTTTCGACCAAATTCAGGTCTGGCACCTCCTCTTCATAGAGTGCTTCAGTGTCGAGGGGTTGAGTCTCAGATGCCCCTACCTGAAGATTAGCTGACATTCCTACAGGGTCGATATACACCCTTCTAGTCGGATTTGGTACATCTGGTTGAACCTTATTGTGAACTGGGGTACCCTCTGGTTCTTGAACGGTTTCTCCTTCAACTCTCTTTCCAAGACTTTTAGCCAATAATGCGGTTATGTCGGATACTATCAATGATTGCGACTGAGCAATCTGGTCACTGAGGCTTCTTTGAGCCTCTTCAAACTTTGCTTCGAGCTCTCTTTGCCCCTTTTCTAGACTGATTATCCTGTCTTCCATGAGCTTTCTTTGTAATCGGGTAAAGTATGGATGATGAATGATTGCGGGTTAACTTCTATTTTCACACTGCCACAATATTCATAACATTAATATGGTTGCAAGAAAAATAAATGCATGTATAATGATGCGAATGTCATGATGTAATGCAAGAATATATGCAGATAAGGTACTGATTCCGCTGGTAATCACCCTTTTGAACTACTTCCACAGGAATTAAAGGGTCTAGATTACAACAGAGTTCATATTACAAAATGAAGATCCCTAATACAAAAGAGTACTAATTACAACACAGAGCCCTATAGATAAGCCATAGCTCTATCTCCTAATTTTCCAATTGCCCTGAGCAACTTGATGAACCTGGGAGCTTCTTCCATTTCTGGGACTACGAAAGGTCGAAGTGTTTCAGCCTCGATGACCAAATCATTCACATGTATGGCGACTCGCTGTATGTCCACCATCAGGTTTGCGTAATATTGGTCCCTATCCTGTACCATCCGGGCAGCGTCACGCAGTCTCCTTTGCCAATAAGTTTTCCCTCCGGCTGTAGCCTCTTTGAATACACTAATTCTTTCCTTATAATCTTCAACAGTTGCTTCAAGA
Source organism: Hibiscus mutabilis (assembly GCA_019671005.1). NCBI lineage: Eukaryota > Viridiplantae > Streptophyta > Magnoliopsida > Malvales > Malvaceae > Hibiscus > Hibiscus mutabilis. The sequence continues at coordinate 44,469,755 of CM033725.1, forward strand.
GACTTAATTCGGGTTCGTAACATGCCTACTTCGCGCTCTCTTTCTTGTAGCTCAGTGAAGCCATTCCTCTGGCAGTACGTTTGAAAGAAGAGTTCTACTTCTTCCACATTTTCTCTCAATTCGACATTCTGACTTCGGCTTTGATCCAGACTTTGGATAGTGTCGTCGTACAACTTTTGCATCTCTAACAGTCTATTCCGGCTACTCATGGACCTTCTTTTCCATACGGTGACGTTTTCGCTCTCGTGATTGACTGCTTGTTTTCCTTTGCTAATTTCTTGCCTAATTCTTTCCTTTTCTTGGTCAATGGCCTTCTTGGAGGACTGTCTTTCTTCCTCAATAGCCAACCAGCAGCTTTCTATCTCCTTCTCGATCGCTCTCTTGCTGATTTCTCATTCTTCTTCCACCAAATGGATACCATTCATTCTTTCTTTTTCCACGGCTATGAACTGACTTCGACCAGCCTTCTGTATTTTCGCTTGTAGTAGAAGGGCATCCTTTTGGTAAAGAGCGTTCTTGTCGCTCAAATCCGCATTTAATTTCTTCAACTGTCTAATGATCCCATCCCGTTCGTCGACCTCTAAGCTTGCCTTATAGAGCTCACTCGCATATTGAGTCTGTTGGGTGTCCATTTTCCTTTTAATTTCTTCGAGTTCATTCCGTAAGATGTCAGTTTTAGACAGTACCACCCTTGCAAGCTCCTCAAGCGACACCGCTAGTCCTTGATCAGATTCAAGAATCAGATTATTAACCATCAAACGTCTCCAAAGATCGTAGTCTGGGGTGGTCATGTGCTCGGTGTCTCCTTCCACCCTGATCCGGTAACAATGGTCCCAAACCCTCATGATAGTCTGAACTTTTCCTTTGAACTCCCCTTTGAAAAGAAATTCAGTTCGGCTTAACCCGGCGGTATTGGGAATGAACTGTCGGGACACCAAAAGCGGAGCACAAGCAATCCCTCCGTGCAACCCCAACATCATCAGCCAGTTGAAATCACCGTAACTGTATAAAAAGTAATTAACTTTGCCGAGCCATGAGACCCTCCATGCTATGTCTTCGTCTTGAATGTTCCTGAAGAAACTAGTCCATTTTTTTGTTTTCAAGTCTTCTCGTCTTGAAGGTTTTGAGCTTCGAAATGTAATTCTGATTCCTCGGAGGCTTCGCGTAGATCCAATCTTCCTGAATGTTCTTCTGGTTAAGTAAAGCAGTGTATTCTTCCACTGTAGGCATCATTTCCTGCCCATTGAAGGTGAAGCAGCAAAAGGCAGGGTTCCAGAACTGAAAAATAGCTCGGAACAGGGGCTGGTTAACCCGAACATATAACAGTTGTGCAATGTCGCCATAACTATCGCAGAACAAGTCCTGTAGCCTTCGGTCCCATCTTTCCCAAATGCTTTGAAGATCCCATAAGTTGTTCTGTTGGAGACTCACATAGGTGTACCCTGCTATTACGCGTTCGTTCGGCGAACTGTCCCCTTGGGCTTTCTGGTTGACCTCTGACCAATGTCTGACTGACAAATTAAGCTCTTCTTTCCTAAGACACCTTTTTTCCATGGTGAAAGACTTTATGATCGGGCAAACCACTTGATCCAGTACTTTTATGTGATGCAAATGTATGACGTATGAAAAAACAAAAGCGAAAAAGAAAACAAGTCAATACCAGATAAAATTAATAAATATATAAATAAAGGGACAAATTAAACAGAATAAACACATAAAACAGCCCTATTTGTCCCGTCTAAAACCTAAGGTTATCCACATGGCTCTAAAGGGGTAGGTTTCTATGTATTCTCTACATGCAGTCTTGGTTCTAGGAGGTACCCGAATTGTCCTTGTTGTCCTCTACTAAGAGTAGCAAGGCCCCCGATCATCACCCATTATAGGCTCCTTCCAACCGGGTTCAATTCAGGGGGACCCATTCGCTTATGCCCGCATTGAAGGAACGATATCCTTATTTAAAGCATAAGGTACTCGAGCCCCGAAGGTACTTGCTAGGCCCATACAGGAGAACGATATCTCCACGAAAGCATTAGCGTTTTCCCCCCACTTAAAAAAACAGGTTTATATGCCATATTTTAAATGCGTTAAAATAAACGCGCAATTATAACTGAATGTTAATTTAATAGTCACTTTAACCCAGAATTTCTAATATTAATAAAGCGGTAATTATTTAAAAAGCTTGACTCTCTTCTTGTTTTCGAAAAATAAATAATTTCCCCAGCTGAGTCACCATCTGTAGCGATGGTTGTTTCGCTAAAAAACGAGTTTCAAGTGTTGGTTGTCTTTCGGATATAAAAATATTTATCTATGGGGTTTTGAAAATATTGTATTTTATTTAAAGAAAGGGAATCGTCACCGGCCACCGAGGTAGGCCGGACACCATAAAACCATAGATTCAAAAACTTTGAGTTCGGGAGTCGGTTACGGATGGGGAAGGATTAGCACCCCCACACCGCCCAAAATTGGTACTTTAATAATTACCGCTTTATTAATATTGATTTCCGGGTTAAAGTGACGATTAGTTTAAAATTCGGTTATAATTGCGAATAAATTTTAAAGGCCCCATTATCCGAGAGTAAACGCCAACCACTATCACTACGCTCGATCATCGCCCCGTTTACGCTCGGATAAAAGGGCACCGCATTGACATTATATATTCCATTATGCAAACTTAGTGAGCAAAATATAAAATATGGCAAATAATTTAAATACAATAAATATTAACATAATAGAATACTAATCTAAAACATACATACATACATACATATTAATCTTACTCGTAAATAAAAACAAATTTAAATATCACACAATAACAAGGCATGAATAAATACATGTGGGAACAAAAACACATATTTCAAGAAAACGTACATATTAAAAAAATAAAACACATTGTAACATATGTAGAACATGGTATTATACATGACAAAGAAAATATACTAACACGTAACCTAAAAGCAAAGAGAACATACAATACATGCTAAAATACAAAACATGTTGTATACGAGCCAACTAAAGTATCAATCGAATATGTGTGATACGAATAACCGAACAAACGCATAAAAATACATAATCACCATAAACTGAACACATATATACATATAAACATGAAAATACGAAGCATGTACGAAAGACATGTGAGAAGGCAAAAAGGTTACATCAATATATACGATCATAATAAATGAACATGAATATTTAAATATGGAACATGACTGAAATGAAAAGAAACAAACATAAGAAACAGAAATTAAAAGGTAATAAAGTGCGATTTAGGGACGCAATTGCAAATTAAACAGAACCTAAAAGGACTAAATCTGAGTTGGACTAAGAGGCAAGCTCGAAATGCAAAGTTCAAAAACGCGGAGATCCTTGGGGCGTAATTTTTCCATTTGAAAACGGATATCGGATAGATTTCAGGACGGAATTAAAAGACTTGGAAATATAAAGGGGACTAGGTTCGTAATTTTCCCAAGGGGCGAGACCGTTTCGAAAATACCCAAAACGCGGGATGACTTATGATGTAATTAGACCAATTTTAAGTGGAGATTTAATTATAAATCTCCTAACCAGCCTCCCCTCTCCCCTTTTCTCATTTTTTTAGCCCTGATATAACACTCCCCATTCTCTCTCATTTTTCACTCAAATATCCAAACTCAAACCCTTGAGGAACCCAGAAACCGGCGACTCTCCGCCGTCCTTTCCGACGCTGGCCGCCGCTAGTCGGCGGCTGGCGAACCTAAAAAAACTGCAAAAACAACCTTCTCTTCAACTCAAACTCAAAACACAACTTAGATTACCAGAAAAGACTCATTTTTTTCTAGATCTAAGAAAATACGAGGATGAAAACCATATATTTTTTTAAAACGAGACTTAAAAGGATCTCTCTCCTTTTCAGTTCACCTTGTTCAGTTTTTGAGAAACTAATGCGGCTTATTACTGACGAGAGAAGACCCACAGACAACTAAGGTAAAGATCTTATCCGCCCTTCTTCCTTTCTTTTTCGCTTCTTATTTTTTTTACATGCATGCTATGGAGTAAGGAAAAGAAAGAGGAGTTACCACTGAGACTTTGTGCTTCTTCTTTTTTTTTGTAACTGATTACAACTGGACTGGCTTACAAATTACTTGTTTCATACATATATCCCTCCTTTTCGGTTTGGTAACAAGTACTGTAAAATACATTTTTTTAGATTTGAAATGATACTGACATCCCTCTTTTTTGTGATTTTTGATATATCTGGTAATCCTGAACGCGGTGGTTGGAGGCCGGCATGGTGGAAGCATGGTGGCGGTGTGGGGGAGATGTCTTCGGCCAGAGGCGTTCTCGACCGTTGGATCAGATTTGATCCAACGATTGAGATAACTTGAAGAATACACAGTCCAAATGAAACGTCGAACGGCTCCAGATCGTGACATGTGGAGCTCAGCAATCGAGGAGTTATGGCGCGTGGGATTCACGCACGTGTGGGATATCGAAGGGTCCGCGCGTGGCATCCGAACGGTCCGGGCGTGTAATACACGCGGCCAGCTAGATAACTTCCCCTTTGATCGTGGCCGTTGGATCAACATTTTGATCCAACGGCTCCTGGTTGGCTGCGCAAAGACAAAATAATTAGGGTTAGATATCCGATAGGTATTAGGGTTTTGAGTTTGGGCCGATCGGGCCTTGTAATGTATTTTTGGGTTTTGTAATAATCGGACACTTAATTTAATTGGGTTTTATTTTTGATTTGTACATATATATATTAATAATAATATATTAATATAATAGTAAATGCATACACATACATACTTACGTACACATACATACGATTGTAATGAAATACATTCACACATAAATACACTTAATAATAATACATACAATTCATGCAACACTCATTCGTATACATTCAATAATAACAAGGACATTAATAATATATACATGCAAACATATATAAACATACTCATAAATGCACATATACCAACATATATTATATGATACCTATAACATAAATATAACCATATCACACACATATTAATAGGTACATAATACACAACATAAATATATGTACCATGCATACATTCACACATCACACATATATCATATATGTAATATTAATAACATATACACGCACACATATATATGTAATCATGCACTAATATATTAATATGATACTTAGAGACTAGATAAAAATGAGTGATTACACATGTTAATTAATTTAAATCATAAAAAGGGAGGTATTCATTAATTCTAATATTTGTATCGTAACAGTCTGAGCTTAAAGGATATTAACCAAATATTTGAATTAATCCTTACCGACTCAAGATAAAATTAAAACCTAACCAAATAATTACTTTATATTTTAATTGATTGCATCATGCATAAAGGTGACGTGCGGGATTCGAACCATAAACTAACACGGCAGTCAAGCTTATATGATGTCGGTTTAGTCTATGGTCCGATGTATCGTCAATCTTATTAATTAAATGTCCAATTAATTTGAACCCACCAATTTGATAAAGCCCATTCAATTAAGGTCACCAAATTAAATTTATTTCAAATTTTGACAATTTCCTTCGATTAAAAGCAACAAATATTTTGGTACCGATTTTCGGGCGTGATGGAGGTGCGAATCATTCCCCACTCGCAACCAACTCTCGGACCCTTTCAAAACGAATCTCTGGTTTCCCATAGTGTCCGGCCTACTTTACCCAAGTGACAGGTGGTGACTCTAAATTTTTATTATTTTCAAAAGATTATATTATTTTAAAAGAAATCCCTTTAAACTAAAATTTTAAAAGTGATTTATGGGATAATTCGTATCGATAAATTTTTTTAAAAAAAACTATGACCATATATTATAAAAAAAAAAGGAAAAACGTCGCTACAAATAAACTTAGCTTTGAACACAATAGAATCTCGATTCTGCCGTTTAAGATCATCTATAATCTCATTCGCGATATAGGCACAATCGGCAATTTGTTTCCCAGGAATAAAGGCAAACTGACTTTCGCCAACCACTTCATTGATAATAGTGGACAACCTTCTAGAAAGAACCTGAACTAAGATTTTATATAGACTCCGAACTAAAGAAATGGGTATGTAGTCATCAATAAACTCAGGCGAAGACTTCTTCGGAACTAAAGCTATGAATGAGTGATTGAAGGATTTATCCCTGAACTTGCCTCTATAGAACGAGTCGAAAAACTTCATCATCTCACCCTTCAACGACAGCCAGCATTTCTTAAAAAAATCTAGATTAAACCCATCGGGGCCCGAAGCTCGATTCCCATTTGCTGACTGTATAGCCGACCAAACTTCATCTTCCAAAAATAGGACTTCCAGGGCACTAGCAGATGTAGAACTTAGCCGACTGAAAACCCCCTCGAATCTTCTTACTGGAAGTGTAGGGGCTTCATTATAATGATCTCGGAAGTGGCTTTCTAGTGCCTGAGCAATTGCTGTTGGATCATTGAAAACGCGGTCACCCACCCTAAGAGAGGATATGTGGTTGACTTTGTTCCTAAAAGAAGTTGATAGGTGAAAATTGGTATTTTTGTCGCCTTCCTAGAACCATTTGAGTCTAAATTTCTACAACCATTCACTCTCTTCTCTTCTCTTCTATACCTCAACCATAGCAGGGCCTTTAAAATTTGAATTTCTAGAACAACAGTTGGATTATGCCCGTTAAAGTAGAGACTCACTTCTAAGGCAGATATTTTGTTCTCTATAAGATTTGTGGATTCAGCTTCATTTGCTCGGACCTCCTTGACCTGTTGTTTCGCAACATTTTTAACATTTCTCGAAGTAGCTATAATCTTTTTGCTTTATGGCTTTGCAACCACGTTTTTCACTAACTCGACCACCATAGGATCGTCTGCCCAATGGGAAAACCACTTGAAAGGTTTAGGCTTCCCTTGGTCCATTTCTTCTTTCAACAGCACTAGACAATGATCGGATAAGCTGCGATTAAGCGTACTTTGCGTCAATTGTGGAAACCTTGATAGCACTTCAGTAGAAACCAAGAATCTGTCCAATTTACAAATGGAAACACTCGCACCCCCTAAACCAAGTAAAAGAGGCCCCTCCCATGGGTAAATCGATTAGTTTGTATCTTAAGATGAACTCAGCTAACACCTTCATTGAACTTATGTTAATATCGGCCCCAATTTTCTCCTTGGCTGACTTGATTGCGTTAAAATCTCCCCCCCCCCCCCATCAAGAAGGGTAGCTGAATGGAATTGACTATCTCCGTTATAAAATCAAAAAACTGTCATCTCTCAGAAGGGTCGTTTGGGGTGTATAAATTTAGCAACCCACACTTTAGATTCAATCGAGTAATTGTTCCAATCAAAACGATGACTCTATCATGTACAATTTTCCTCTCCAGCGAGAAGAAACTTGCATACCACATTGATATTAGACCTCCGGAGGCACCATCTGACGAAGAAGAGATTAAATCCCCAGACTGAAACCCACACAGCCGCTTAGAAACCCATGGCTTGATAACCGAAAGCTTGGTTTCTTGCAAGAATACGATTTGAGCTTTACATGTATTAATCACCTTGGCAACAGCTCGAACCTTCTCAGATCTTCCTAATCCTCTTACATTCCAGGATAAAAAAGCACAATTCATTAGAAATAAAAGAAAACACACAAAGAAACAGACGGGGTTGAACCTTGACTAAGCTTGGCCATCATTCTCCTCTAATTATTTCAAACGACTGACTACCAAGTCTGCATCAAACTCAATCCCAGCTTATCCCCTACGACTTTCGTGGCTCGAGCTTCTTGGGTGTACCCAAGCCGATTTCTAGAAAAATGAGTGTCCAACTCTTGGAAAATAGATTGTTACCCTATAGAAACAAAAGAAGATGACCCCCGACATCTTGTTAATCTTCCTCGCACCTATAGGGACTCTTTTGGTTTTGTTTTCCCTCTTGAAGTACCAGCCCACCAGCTAAACTTATCTAGGCCCGCTCTAAACCCCACAAATTTGTTGCCTTTCTGGCACCTAGGCCTCCTGATATTGTCCTAGGCCAACTGAGATTTAAAAGTTGAGTTAAAGTTCTCCGCATAGTCCACTTGAACATCCTAAAGCCTCGATCCATTGGAAATGGACTCATTTAGAGAAGCACAACCTATATGCTTCAAGTCAACAACAGACCCATTATCACCATCCAACACTAGGGGTAAACTAACATTCCCCAAGACAATGGGCACATCGTGGAGGCCAAAATTAGTAGAACGAGAATGAGCCGTTTGAAATACACGGTTTCCTTGACAGCTCAGCTCACCACTAGGGATTGACGAAACATCTCTATCTTCTCTAACAGGCACCGCCCCACATAGGGAGTTAGCCTCGAGAACTGCAGCATTACTAAACCCGTCATTATTGCATGGCCCATGAAATGAAACGTCCCTCCCACCATCGATTGGTTCACACCGATCGAATGACAATTCTCCATCGATGAAAAGACGGTCACCGTTGAATTCTTTCATCTTAACCTTAATGGCATACGTAACTCTATTAACAAGCATAGAAACTATGTCCTGGATTAAAGAGACTTTTTGGACTTGAACCAGGAGCCTTGCAACATCAAACCTATTAAGGGTTATAGTATCGTCATCAATTTTCAACACCAATCCCCAACAGCTTCCTAATTCGGTGAAGAACCTCATTTTCCAGACTTGAAGGGGCACGTCCTCAAGGACAACCCAGATCTTTACTTTTCTTTAACCATCAAAACCTTCTAATAGTTCCAACTCATCAAACCACAATCTCAACAACACATCCCTTTTGAGCCAGCATTGAGCTCTTGTATCCTTAGAAGCGAAACGGAGGACCACAAGCAACCCAAACCAGGGACAGACCTTCACTCTAAACCCGTTGGAAACTAAAACTTCCTAGACTATCTCTGGGTTATACATCCCTTAAATTTTTCCAACTAAGAAACATCCCATCCACTCCATTTCAACGTTGGGGAAAGAAATAGGATTCTGAGGCGCAATCCTTCGAACATTGTTGGGTAAAGTCAAATCGTCTAAAAGGGAGACCGTTGCTACATTTGCTAGAGGCACGATTCCACTACTCCCTTGCACTTGTCTGGCTGGATAAAGCCCAATTATTGATGTGCCTTCTGATGCCCTAAAAGTGCCTCCTTAAAAGTTCTTGAATCCCTCAAGTGCGAGGGCTTCTTTGTCGGGGTTGAGTCTACTTTCCTGTCTGCCTTGAGACTTTTGGGATAGGCCTTGGCAAAAAAAATCCTAATAGGAAACCCGTCCATCAACCTCCCATTTCCTTTGTCTATAGCAAGCTTAGCTTCTTCTTCGTTTATGAACCTAACAAAAGCAAAAGTAGTCACCTTAAGCTTTCTCTTTGGATTCTTGTGTGCAATGAAGGCATCCAAGACAAACCCATAAACTTGAAAAACATCCCTGAGTGCAAGATGATGAATTCTCTTGCTCACGTTGTCAACAAACACCGAAAAGACGAGGCGACGACGAAAATCAGCGTTTAACGGTGTAACTTGTGAGCCCTTTGCCATCTTTTGAATTCCGACTTAAAAATGTTATTTTTTTAATTTTGAAAATTATTATTGTGTTGTTAATTTAATTACTTCTTTATTGCTTGCTTAGTTTTTTTAACGAGTGGTTTTTAACCAACTGGTTGACTAATCTAGATTGAATTTTGTAATTACTTATTATGGGGACGACCTCGCCAACCTAATTTTCTCTATTAACAACATCATGATTCAAACCTCTGACCTTAGTTAATTTTAATGATGCTTAGAATTCCTTTACTAATTTAGTAGTGTTAGTGGTATCGCTAAAACAACTCTCGAGTTCAAAGCGTTGTGTATATATAGAAAATTTACGCTAAGAGACTCACCTACTAAAAGCCATGTGTAGGACGTGGATCGGTCCGGATTAATTAAGAAGAAGCCTTGAAAACCAAAAGAACAACCAAAAAATGGTATGGCCTGTATCTTGTTGATTGAAAATTTAATTTTAGAACACAAAATTTTCGCTGATAGTCATACATTTTATGAACTAAATCTCGGGGAAAAATTCACTATACTCTCCTCATTTTTAAGCTCGAGACGTTTAATCTTTGGATCACTTGTCGATATCCTTTTGTTATACAAAATTTCCATGTCAATTGTCATTGTATCATTGTTGATAAATGGCCTGTATCCGAATACCCAAACTAAAACTAAAATGTCACTATAAATGTCATATTTTCCGGAGGAAATCCCAATATGGTTCAATCAAAACCAAGCATACAAGATCGACCTTACAAGAACAACTTAAAGAAAGCATGTCAATCAAGGGAAAGAGAACAAACAAGAGACACTTAACGATCAATGATCACCTACGAAATCAAGAATTAGGGTTAGAAAGGACGAAACTTAAATTTTAAAAGGAGAAGCAAATTTATAATTAGTTTAGTTTTAAAGAAAAATATATAGATCAAAGACAAAAAAAAAATGGTGTCGGGGCCTCCCACGTATACATAAGAAATATTTAAATCGAAAAAATATACAAAGTGCCAAGATTTAATTTAATTTATTAAAATCCTATAACTCAATTAAAACAAAAAAGTTTGTAAGCTACTTTGTCCTGCTAATGCACTCATCAAGCTGTGAACGTCAGTCCTTAAAAAAATGTCAAAACTCGCTTGAATGAGTGTTGTTAGCAATATCACATGATAACAAAAAAATTCTACCGATTGTATTTATTATTGTTGAGAAGGAAGATACTGACTTTTGAAAATTCTACCAAATATACTTGTATAAGCATGTTGTAGAAGACGATACATGTCTAATTTCTGATTAATAAGCTGGGATTAAAAAAATATTTGATTGTTTAGATGAAATATATATAAACCTCCATTAATCATTGATATTGTGTTCGACATATTGGTGCAAATTACATAAAAGATTTTAACATTAAGAAAAAAAAACAAACTAAATAAATGGCATGTAAAACAACTGTGTAATTTTCTCATCAATTGAATTAATAAATACCAAACCTGTATTGTTAGGGGAACTAACACCAGTGAAATCAACATCTCTCAACCAAATTTAGTGTATACGTAATCTGAGAGCAGAAGATATCTTTACTTCACCTTCAAAGCATGACAAAACAAAAGTAGTGAAAATTTGAGCTTGATGAATTTCTCTTTGTATCAGTGGTATGGTTTTAGGTGGAACACTTGACAAGCTGGCAGGTATGACCTCTTTGATGCTGCCTGCTCAAACTTCTTTGTGGCAGCTTCATTTTCTTGTAAACTAATTTGGTTGAAAAAGTGAACCCACCAAGTGGAACTCCGCATTTTAGCCTTCATATACGGAACAGATATGTTAATGATAAGGTCAACTTGGCACATTAATGTTAGTGTTCAGTGATATAATTCAGAAACAAAGATCACAACAGGAATAGGTGGAAAAACTATATGAACTCCAACCAAACCTTTTTGCTATCCCACTTAACTATCTTAAACTTCAAATTTTGTTCCCGGTTGCTAATTTAGTGGAAGATATAAATCAGAACTCAATCTTTCGGACCTCTTTCTAGCTGAATATTTTAGACTACTTAAAGTTCCAACTAAAAATAAAATCTCATCAATAGTTTGGTCAGAACAACTATTTATTTTGCAAGTGAAAGTCACAACAATCGAACATGAACATGATACTATCCAGTACCTTTGAACTTGATGCATTCCCCAAAACAAAATTGCTGAGTGACATTTTTGATCAGATGAAACTTAAAAGATAAAATCTGGCTTATTTAAATTCAAAATCCCATTGTTATAAGTAGATAGAGACTTACTGGCCTTCCAAATTTGGATAATTCTTCCACTTTAGCCTTCTGATGACCAGGGGAACCTGATCAACAAAACGAAAGCAATTAAAATTCGAATATACTAAAAGAAAGGATCAAATATGTTAAGAGGTAAAATCTGTGATGAATCTCCCAACTTGATTAAGAAAACCATGAGATCATCTACTACATCCATCTAAATATTTCTGATGGCTAAAACTATAGCCTCAAGGAAAGTTTCTAAGTGGTATAACTTCTCCAGACCAGTAATTAAGTGCTAGTATAATGAAGAATTTTCTAGTATTTACCTTATTATAATAATTCATATACATTTAGTGCCAGCAGGTGTAGGTGTCCGAATGGTGTACCAAGTCATGGCAGAAAAGGAACCAGAGAAAGATCAAAAAGTTTCAACATATTAACTTTTCTTGGAAGGCCGTGGAGGTTAATCATGCAGTGTTACAGAGACAGGTGTCACTATAATTACACCAGAAACAATTTTCATTTACAAAACAGTTATTTCGTGAGCAAATATATCTGGATATAGCGTACTGCCCGAGTAACTCATAATTTTATAAATATAAGTAACTCAAAAGAGGGTTTACCTGCAAAAATAACTAGACCGTCAGAGGCAACCCTTGCAAACTCAGGCAGAGTCTTGTTCAGGTACTTTGGAGACAAGTAATCAACGGCGTCTGACACAATAACAAGAGAAAAAGACTTTGACCTATAGGGAAGAGGGAACTTGATATCTGCCACACGTACAATGCCTCTGCCCACGAGACTCTTGCAATCTGCTTCAACATCCTCTATGTCATATGGTTCGACACCCCAGGCTTCAGTTCCCTCTTCTTTCAAAAGTTTGGAAACCAAGGAACATGTATCGGGGCCTACATGCAAAACCTTGTGCATGCTGTCACCATATGCCTTCTTCAAAAATCACCCTCTGGGCTTCTAGCGTGCATGTATACCCACCTACAAAGATAACAAGAAATTCATTGATTTTTGGACTATTACACTCAATGAAAATATACCCTTTCCGGAGCATGGCAAGTACATTATAACCAAACTTTGCATGTTCCAGTTATCACAGATCCGACTAATGTCACTACCACCAATAAATGATAATCCCTATAATTCCTCATGCCATAGTAAAAAGAAATGGCGGAGGACTAATTTTTTGGATCCTACCTTATCTTTCAACTTTCCTTCCTCCAAAAAGCACCGAAGGAGAGGATCATGACAAATGGTAAGAGATTATTATATGGTGCAAGTATCAAAGGAAAGAAAGCCCCATAACAATGAAATGCAGAAGCAAGGCTTCCAAGAAAATCCCCCCCCCCCAAAAAAAAAAAAAAAATACTCTCCGATGAATCTTAAAAACCGATCTTATTTATATGCTCTAAGAAACATGTCCATTGAATCTTTAACTAAATTTCATATAACTCGTGAACTCGTCTTCACAACCATGTCCAAATCCACTCTCCATAACGTAGCATTAGTGAATCCGCTAAATATTCAAGTAGTTCTGAATAGACGTAATGACAACATGCGAAAATCAAATGAAAAACAGTAACTTGATAAGTTAATGCCATTGTGAACATCAAATCCAATGAGGAAGAAAGTAAAACATAATTCACCTTCGAGCCAACTGCCAGCACCAATTCGGGATTTACCTGTATCCACCCAAAATGAACAGTATGGACCAATTAGTTGAACCAATAACATTAGCATATTGAACTACAAAACAAGTAAGCACAAACAAGAAATTCCACTAATATGAAGAATACCTGAGCCACTATAGACATACCCAATAAGAAGGATAGCTCCCTGGAAGTTGGTTTTTCAACAAAAGAAGAGAGGATAAATTATTACCTCGGTTATTTAAAAAAAATAAAAGAAAAGGAACAGATAGATGTACCACAATGACAAGACCGATAGATAAAATGGGAGAAGATCGGGATTTTGAATGTAAGGCACCAGCGAAGGGTAAGTTTCCGCTGTCGACAAAGCGGCGCGTGACACTTACTTGCCTCCTTGACATGTTATTCTTTACACTGTATTGTTCAAATAACAGATTTAAACAGAATTTGAACCTTCTTCATTGAAAAAAGAAAATTCATCGCCAAACAAACAAAATTCATAATGAAAAGCAGATCGCAGCTTGAGAAAGCTTTTGAATATAAGATAACATGGAAGAAAAATAATCAAAAGGGAATGGAAAATTCAACTTACAGGAGAGAAAATGAGAGAATTGGATTTTGGATCTTAGATCTGTGGAAAAAGAATAAGAACAAAACCTAGTTTTCGCTTTTTCTAGTGCGAACACTGTTCTCAGTTTGGATTTAAACCATTATGCTTAAATGGAAAATATTTACAACTAGATGAGTTTGAAGGGACTTGGATTGCTTACGCACTGGCAGTATTTTTATACTCATTGGGGTTGTTTAAACAAATGGATAATATACCTAAAAGACCTTCCAACTACAACATTGTAGTGAAATAAGCCCTCATACTTATTTTGTAGTTAAATAAGCCACTAATCTATGATTTTTACCCATTCAAGCCCCTACATAATCTAATTGCCACTTTTTATGCTTATGTGGAGGATGACATGCCAAGATAAACTAAATTTTATGCTTAATATAGGGGATTATTTTTTTACTAATATGGAGTGATTGAATTCTTGGCCTTTGAAAATACACACATTGTGTAAACAAATTGTTTGAATTCGAGTTTCCTAAAGATAACAACACTCTCTTTTACATTGAGAACATTCAATGGGTTTAGATTGGGGGCTTATTTAGATACACAATAAGTAGGATGACTAATTTAAACATGGTATTTTAATTTGAGGGTTTTTTTAGTATATTAGCCTTTAAAAATTAATTAATTTTAGGGTAAAGTACACATATGGTCACCGAACTTTTAAGACGCTTTCATTTTGGTCATCAAACTTTTAAAATTTTCATTTAGATCACCTAACTTTTATTTCGCTTTCATTTTAGTCCCTCACGTTACCTTCCGTTAGAAAATGCTGACGTGGCAATTAGTTTTTCTTTTCCCAATATAATAAAAATATTTTGAGTCCCACTTTCAGCTCATTGAACCATCTCATGTGAACCTCTTTCGTCTTCTCCTCCTCCAAATTTCATTTTTACCCCAATAACTTAAATAACTAGCTAACAATCAAATCAGAATTTTTTGTAAATTATGGTTAGAAACCAACTTTCATTTTAGTACACAGTAGTCGGACATGAAAGTCCTGCTATTCTACTTATGCATGGTTTCAGTGCCTTTCTTGAGCACTATTGTAACTATATAAATGACATAGCTGAACGTGGGAACCGTGTTTGGGCCATCACACTGTTGCAGACTCTACAGAGTCCAAGTCAACTTTTTGTTTCAGACAGTTCATTGGACGAAAACAAAAACCTAAAGTTACCTGGCCATTTTCTTTCGTGCTAGCATTGATGGATATATCAATGTTGGGGGTCGACATGTGACTTCATTTGCATATCGTACGGTATGTTGCTTAATTTTAGTTAAAAAAGTAATATTTGTGCTTTCCAAAATCTATATCAGTACATTTTTTATGGTTCATAGCCTTGAAAATCTCACACTATAATTACATAAAAACTATATTTTCAGGGGTTTTCACTTGAAGATGCAACAGGGTTATCCATAAAAGGAGATGTGGATATTCATTCAATTTATGCAACCTCTCTTCCCCCTCTCATCCAAACTTCTCTTCTCTCTGCTACTAATCACTTTGCGGAGCTCATGGTGGTTAAAAAAATTTAGATGCAATCCTTCGTTGTCAAGTCTTTAAATGTAGTAGTACTAGTTCGGTTCTTTGTTGCACAGGTAAGGTCGTTGAACTTTCTATAGATTTAAGATCTTGTCAAATACTTAACTATTATGAATCCTCATTTCAGTTTGTTTGACAAATATCAACGTGAAATTATAGGGAAAAAGTGTTGGAATGCCTGTTGCCCTGGTTAATGTGGCTTTTATCTATTCTATACTTTTCCTAGTTCTTAAGTAACTGTCTTTTGCAGGACATTTTTTCTCTAGCCATTAATGTGTACATTGTTGGTATTATTTCTTTTTGTCTGTATTTATTTATGTAATGAATGGTAGAATTCAAGGGAGGAGGTGAATGCAGTGTTGAAGAAGGAGGCAACCTATTTTAGTGATATTATAATTTTGTAAACTCCAAATCTATTAACCTGAGCATGAATCGAAATCCCACCAATTTTACCTTTAGTCTTGAAATTTCCCACGTTGTGATAAAAATCTTAGAGTGTAACCCCACAAAAAAAAAAACACCAGGCATTTGCAAATGGTAGAAAATTTCTTAAACATACATGAAAACACTTGCAGAGTAGTTGGTTTTTGACAGAAGAAATCGATGAACCAACAAGGGTCGGAGGTGGTTAAGATTGTTAATAAGTATCTGATCATGAATTTGCTTCGTCTGTTAGATCATTAGCTGGTTATTTAAGAAGCTATTGGAGTAAAAAATGGAATTTGGAGAAGAAGAAATGTAAGGGTTCAAGTGGGATGGTTTAATGAGCTGGAATTATCGGGCCACATCAGTATTTTCTAACGGAATGGACCAAAATGAAAGAGAAAATAAAAATTGGGTGACCCAAATGAATGTTTTAAAAGTTTGGTGACTAAAATGAAAACACTTTAAAAGTTCGGTGACTATCTGTGTACTTTACCCTTAATTTTATTTTGGTTAAAGCCTAAGATCCGTCTCTGAGCCGCGCGCGCCTTTGTGAATTGGGATGTAGAGTTACAATTAATAGCGTGTCGGTTACACCATATGAATAGTACGAGTATCAGTGCCTACTGGCCACGAACAAGCCATATTAGCCCACCAATATACTAATGGGCTTATATACCCAAAATGAAATGCTATAATAGTGGTATTACTATATTAATATTTTTTTACGTAATTATATGATAATGGATTATGATCCATTTATATAGCGTAAAATTTTTAAATTTTACACGCTTTTTAATTGTTGGGTAGGGAAAATAGATGATAGAGATTAACTCCTTATTTTTTTTCCCAAGTGATAATCTTCACATATTCTACTGTTAATTTCAGTCATCTGTTCCACTCATCTAACGATCCAAAAATCGTGTAAAATTAAAAAAAATTTACACTGTGTAACCGGATCCTATCGCTATAATAATTTCTATTTTAATATTAACATATATTTTATCTTATTTATGATATATTATAACTATACTATTGATATATTTTATATTTTCAACTCCTTTAAGGGAGTCTTTAGTAGTTAACATGGGTTTATAGGTGGTTGCGTTAAATCTTACATTATATGCACTAAACGGTGCATATCTCATAACATTTGTGGTATACATGCAAGATATTACTTAAGTTTTTTTTTTCCAGAAATTTGGGTACAAGTAGCTATCAGATATGTTACTTGGCTTATAACATATTATGTATAATATGATA
The DNA here is from genome assembly GCA_019671005.1 of Hibiscus mutabilis. Taxonomy (NCBI): domain Eukaryota; kingdom Viridiplantae; phylum Streptophyta; class Magnoliopsida; order Malvales; family Malvaceae; genus Hibiscus; species Hibiscus mutabilis. The sequence goes on from CM033725.1 coordinate 44,487,054, forward strand.
CCTTTTTAGGCAGCTATTCTAAATCATGCATGATATGTAGGAAATGATGCATCTCATAAAACTTAATGTGTATAGGAAATAAGTTATCGAAGTTTGGAAGTTCTATCATTTAAACGTTGGTAATTTATGTAGCTAATCAAAATGAGTTTTGTTCTTAAAAAAATTTGGTAACAATATTTTTGGGTATTATCCAAGTATGTTTTATGGTTCATTTTTAGGGTTTGAGTCGTCCATTTTAAACTATTGTTTTCAAAATTTAAAATTTGAGTATGTCCTTGAGAGGACAACGTATCGTACCATTGCACTTAACACTTGTTGGCTTGATAACACTATAATTAACTACTAAAAATGTTATTGTAACATTTTGTGTAAATTTCCTTTACTTTTTATGTAGCTAATCTAAATCTTGCACAATATAGTAAATGATATATATCTACATTTATCGAAGTTTGAGAATTTTGTACTTTGAAAAACTTTTTAACATTATGTATAGCTATAACGTTACATAGATTGTAACATTTTGCTTATATTTGACTACTTTTTAGGTAGCTACCTAAATCTTACATTATGTATAGTAAATGATGTATAACTCGTAACATACAGAGATGGATCTATTCCTATTCTTGGAGGCTGCAAAAATATTAAAGGAAATGCCTACCGAGTTTCAAAAAGGTCAGTTATATGACTGTTGTTGTAAAGCGAACAGCAAAACATAGCATACAACCGATGAACCCTCAAACAAAGAGGTGAAGGTGGACACCGATGGTGAAAAGCATCAACCCGGGAAATGCTTACCGAGCAAAGGATCACCACTCAAGAAATGGAAGATCTTGGATGGAAATTCAGTGTCCTCCAAAAGCAAGAAATGGGCAAGGGAGAGAAGGGGAAGCAGTCAGCATAATAACACTGGAAGATTTCTTTGAAGAGCTTTTGCAAGCAAGTTAATCATTTTCTTTCATCTCAAGAAGAAAAGCTTATATATGATGGCCTTTTGCCCATGCTGGAGGAGATATTTGATGAGACATCATTGCCATGAACACTAATTATATCTCTATACAGTAAAACACAGGCCTAAGGAGGATTTGATTATGCATAGAGTGCAGGAAAATCTATAGGCTGACCATTGGAAGGAAGTGCTTTGAACTCTATTATCAAGGTTTGTCAATTATGATGACTGCTAAATTTGGACAGTGAAATTAGTGAATTCAATAACAAAAACACGACATATTTAAACACAAATAGCATAACACGAAGATACAACATGCATACAAGGATTGTAAAGTCTAATTCTGTGTGTTGATTGCCCCCAGAACGAAAGGAAGTTTGCAAAACCACAGCCTCCTTGCTGAGCTGTTCACTAACACGATTAGGTAGGAGCTCTGCAAAATGGTCAAAGAGTTGAATCAACGTGTGGGGGAAATAGAACTGCAGGTTCATAGAAGGAAAACAAAGTTAATGCTCAGAAAGTTGACATTTTTCTAACAAGAACATTCAGAATACACCATAATAATCTTCATATAAGTTATCTGAGGGCGGGTCCAGGATGAGAAGGAAAACACAAAGTCAAAACAATTTAAGATTTAACACAAACCAGCTCAACTTGAATAAAGAAAACTATGCAGAGGGTAATACAATGAAAAAACAGTGCTAGAAAAGGAATCAAGCTAATATAAAATTCCATGGAATGATAGGAGAAAGAGGGCCAAGGGGCATACCAAAAATTACATTTATGAATTTTGGTCATCTCACCTTCAGTTTCAAACATTAATCTTAAGCACTTGGGCAAATGATTTCATGTCCAAAGAATATGATTGAAAATTGAATAGTCGATCACTTATTATGGTCAATCTAGTGGCGATATCACATATAGGATTAGTTTCTAGGAAAGGCAGATCTATTGGCTGTTTAATTATTTATCAATAGTTGATGTCATTAGATTTGCAAACTCAAAACATAATTACTCTATCCATTCAACCTTATAAAAGGATTCTATACGCCCTTAATCATGGCCAGCTATTTGCCTATTTAGGATTATCAAGAGTTAGCACAAAGGATCAGGATACACACCACAAAAGATCCATTCATGCACATCAAAATTATGCTCTATGCTTCTGATATGCAAACTAGATCCACAGTGGTCCTGTTCTACTTCTACATGCCACTAAAAGATACAGCAAAATAAGAGGGAAAAAAACTCAGTTTTCCTCACAAAGAGTTACTAGCAATCACATAACCAAGGATCCTAGACTTCATTAGGATTTAATTGCAGCCAAACAAGTCTTGAATGAAAAAGCATTTTTAGGAAGGAAAGCTAGATGTAATAAAGACAACAAGTACCGAGAAAGGAGTGATAATGAGCAAGGAAAAAAATCTTGACATCTAAAAGTAGTGATCATAGAGTTCTTTCTAGTTCCAACTACCTCAGGAACAAGCTGACTGCTTCTAGAGAATATTGAGATCCCCCTTTCTCCACTCCGTACCAAATGCAAATCTCATTGCTGCCAGAGAAACAATTTAAACAAATAGTTCTGTGATTGGGTTCACTACTAGACAAAATACAACCTTGCATTGAGGCTACTAAATGCCAGATCTACTACGGGATGAACCCCACCGACGTTGACGAGCCCTCCTCTTTCTACCATCTGTTTTTTCCTTTGCTTTTTCTTTCAAGTCCCTCTCCCCTCTCCGTTTATACATCTTAAAAGTAATCTCTCTATCAGCAGCCATCTTCCTCACCTTCTCTGTAATCTCAGCTGCAATCTGCCTGTTATACAGTTTCCTCAAACCCCTCATGAGCTTTGCAAAAGTATCTGGCTGTGGCATTAAATCTGCATCCATCATTTCCAGACAATACGAACAGGCCTCCTTCACATGGCCCCTTGAGAAAAGGGCATGAATCCATATTGTCCATGCAGACACATTAAGTTCACAACCTTTACCAACAATACAACTCCAAACATCCTTAGCCATTTCAAGCTTCTCAGCCCTCAACAAAGAATTCAACAAATACTTCAAAACTCCATATTGAGGGACACAAAATAAACCTCTTCCAACCATTTCTTTAAAATGCTCACAGGCTTCAACCAAACACCCTTGTGCAATAAAACCATGGATCATAACAATAAAACTATCAACTCCAGGACTAAATCCACTTCGTTCCATCTCATTCCAAACACGCACAGCTTCTTTAACTTCCTCTAACTTACAAGCTAATCGAATAGCCACATTATAAATACCAGCATCCGGAGCACAACCAATCTTCCTCATCTCCTCTATCAACTCCAAACACTTTTCTAACTCTTCCTTCTTCTCATGAGCCACCATAATATGCAAATAAGTCAACGGATTTGGAATAAGGCCTTTTGCTGTCATCCTATCCAAAAGCTCATAAGCTCTCTCAAGTTTCCCCCACTTACAAAACCCACTTAACAAAGTGGTATAAGACATAACATCCCCTTGACAACCATTTTTCTCCATTTCATCAAAAACCCTCATTGCTTCTACCATTCTATCAGCCTTACAGAGACCCTGAATCACTATAGTATATGAACAAGCATTCGGGTCAATCCCTTTCCTTCTCATTTCTTTCAACAGATCAAAAGCATCCCCCATTTTGTTTCCCAAAACATATCCACTTAACAAATTGTTATAAACCACAATATCCGGCTCGAAACCAGCTTCTTTCATTTGAATCAACACATGCTTAGCTTCCAAAATCTTCCCTTCTTTACACCAACCGTATAACAAAGAAGTAAAATACTTTAAATTAGGCTTAAATCTTACCTTCATCTCCTCAAAAACTAAAGCCGCTTCTTTTACATTCCCATTTTTACACAAAGCATCTAATAATGCCCCAAATACGGCCTCATCTTGCGGGCAACCATACTTGGGCATTTCATCGAACACTTCAATGGCCTTTTTAACCATTCGGGAAGAAGCAAACCTTCTTATCAAAACAACAAATAATTCAGCCGTAATGAAATGGGGATTCTCATTTCTGATTTCTTCAAGTAAGGCCCAAACGGCGCCGAATTGTCTCATTTTCCCTAAAATCTTAATCATTGCTTTGTAAATTTCATAGCTTGGGTGATATCCGGGTTGTTTCGATGCCCAAGTGAAAAATTTGTAACCCAAATTACCGGCATCGCCACAACGGTTCAAAACGCGTTCAGTTAAACCGTGGCGGTAAACGACGCCCGACTGTTGTAAAGCGAGGTTTAGCTTGGGGAGTCGAGTGTGGAATTTCCGGAGGATTCTGTATATCTTTTCGACATCGGAAGCAAAGTCATCGGCATGATGGTCGCTGTCGGATTCAAAGTCGGGCTGTGGGTTTTTACGGGTAATTAAATCGAACCCAGGTTTAGAACCGGTCGAGATGTTGTCGTCGTTGCCGTTGTTGGGAATTGAGTGAATGTGGTATGTGTTTGGATACGAGGAGAGTGAGAGATAACGGTGTTTGGGGATAAGCGAGAGTGCCACGGCATAGGATCTTTTCATTCTTTTATTTTGTTTGCAATGGTGAAAAAGCTTTAAGCTATTTCTCAGCAGATGTTTCCATTTCTTGCATTTTCTGGGAAGGAAACGTTTTCGCAACGGTGAAGAAGGGAAATTTAAATACCAAGGCTTTTCATGGCTCAAAAGCCCACCACCCATTCGAGCGGGCTTGAACAAACTTATTATGATCATGTGATTGGCTCTAGAATTCATTTTCGGATATTAAAACGGATCTAATCTAAAAATTTGAATATTCAAAATTTTAGATTGATAAAATAATGATTTTTATCTGATTTGAAAATAAAATGTTTGAATATTCGTATATCGGACATTCAGATATATAATTTGATTTAAATATTTTTTGAATTTTACGGTCGTATTTATGAAAATTTCAGAATATCGAATATAACAAGCAACAAATTGCTAAATATAACAAGATTCACACATATGAAAATTTTGATTTTTCGAATATACCAAGCATCAAATTGTTAAATATAACAATATTAATATTCATGAAGTTTTTAATTTTTTGGATTTTCAAATAATCTGAAACTTGAAATATTACGATCCGTATCGGATCCGAAAAATTAAAAATCAAATCGAATATCCAATCTAAAAATAAAAATCAGATCTGATATTTGAATTTTTGGATCGGACCAAAGGATAATTTAATTAGATCAGATCAGATATTTTTGTACACCCTAATTGGCTCCAATAAATCAGTTAAACATGTATATTTTTGTTTTTCTTTTTTTTATTGTGTAAACCATGGTGGAGGTAACTCAAGTATTAGTGAAGTTACATTGGGCCACCTAATTATTAAAAGTTACAATTGAGTTACACAATTAAAGTTTTAGTTACAACCGGTCACTCTTCCGTTAAAATACAAACGAATATTTAACAATGTTTGGTATAATGACAGTTTCAATTCTCAAAATTTATAAATTCTACTAATTTAGTCATAATTTAAAATAATTTAATAAATCTAACCCTTCATATTTAAAAAAATATGTATCATTTAAGTCATTTTTCTTCCACCAAAATTCTACTGTCTTTTTTTAATGAAAAGCTAAATAATGAAATTGATAGATTTGTCCGCAACGCCCATTAATTAGATTTAATTTTCTTTTGAGTAGCGTAACTAATGAAGGCCTTGCTTAATAAATGGAAACGGAGATATGAAGTTGAACTAGAGTGCTTATGGAGAAGAGTTGTTTGTACTAAATACGAAGGTGACCTCTTCAATCTGTTGTCAATATTCGATTTCCTGATCCATATGGCAGAGGTGGTGTGGCTTGTGGGGCATTCGGTTCCTCATCCCTAACAACCGTAAATGTTTATTGTGTTTAGGTATATTGGTTCTCATGACCTGAGGAGAAATGTGTTTAGGGTTAATCCGTCTTTTATTTTGTAATAATGGACTGGTGCTACTATTTATGAGAATATATATATAAAGGGCTTTGTTTATCTACCTTATCTATATTATTATCATATAGTATATACATTTAAAGTCTAAAAGCCAAAAAATATTACTATTGTTAATTGTTATTTGTTATCACATCATTATCCATTTGAGAAAACCCCTAAATATTAACTAGTTATATATGTATATGTTATGTTATTATGTTATTACTATAACGTTATGTTAATATAGTATCATTATTAGTGGTATTATTGTTATTATAATTATTATTATTGTCTTCTTTTGTTTATTATACATTGCTATTACTATAATTATCATTATTGTCTTCTATTATTATTAACTAGTATATATTACTCGAATGTTTTTTTGCAATCAGCAAACAAAAGAAAAGAAAGCTTAATAAGTAAATAAAATAGTCCAACTTTATTAAATATATTAGTTTATATAATGTCCATTTACAATTATAATAAGCCCAACAGTTTTATACATTACATAGTAAGCCCATTAGGGCCCTAAACTAATCAGAACCCTAATTCCCTTGTTCTCTTTTGCATAGCCAAACTTCAAGCCGTCTGATCCAGCTCTCATCAGACGGTCCTCATGTGCGCGTACGATCCACGCACCCGGCATCTCGGATTCTCACACACGCTCACGTGCGACTCTCTGGTTCTTATACGCATGCGTGCACGCCTCTGCATCTCCCAGCAATACTTCCACGCGCACCGATTGATCCTCCAGCATGGCCTCTGCGTCGACCAAAGAGAACCGGTGGCCTGACACCACCTTGTAGCGACGTTTTTTTTTCTAAAATTTTGTTTAAAATATAAGCGTGGTTTTCTTTTAGAAAATTCATCGATACGAATTATCCCATAAATCACTTTTGAAATCTTGGCTTAAAGGGATGTCTTTTGAAAAATCGTACTTTTGAAAATCGATAAAAAATTTGGAGTCGCCACTGGCCACTTGGATAAGGTAGGCCGGACACCACAAAACCCGAGATTCGTTTTGAAAGGGTTCGAGAGTTGGTTAGGCGTGGGGAAGGATTAGCACCCCCATCACGCTCGGAAATCAGTACCAAAATATTTGTTGTCTTTAATCGAAGGAAATTGTTGGAATTTGAAAAGAATTTAATCTGGTGACCTTAATTAAAAATTAACCTTAATTGAACGAGCTTTATCAAATTGGGGGTTCAAATTAATCAGACATTTAATTAATAAGGTTGACAATAAATTGGACTATAGACTAAACCAACACCATATAATCCTGATTGCCGTGTTAGTTTATGGTTCGAATCCCGCACGTCACCTTTTTGCATGGTGCAAGCAATTAAAATATGATGTAATGATTTGGATATGTTTTATTTTATCTTGAGTTGGTAAGGATTAATTCAAATATTCGGTCAACATCTTTTAAGCTCGGACTATTACGACACAAATACCAGAATAATGAATACCTCACTTTTTATGGTTTAAATTAATTAATTAATTCGAAATAAAGGGTCACATGAATGACAATTAAAATTAATGGCAAATAAAAGCTTTAAATATAAACACACAAAAGCCCACCCAAAGTTCTAACCTAAAAGGCCCAAGTTATGTAAAGTCCCATTAGTGAACTAGTTATTAACTAAATGAATCTAATATTAACCCTAAATTAATTAAACTTGAAAAACTAGAAAGCCCTAACATATTATAGATTATCTTGATGATAATTAATTCGATCAATTTTAAACTAGCATCACAATGAGCCAAGGATACTATTTAAAATGAATCAAGTTAATTAATCATAACTTTAAATTAAATGTCCATCTAAGCCCAATTGTCAATTTTATCCTAAAAGGGGAATTAAGAAGTGTTTAACTAATTTAATGAATTTAACATCTATCCAGTAAGCCAAGGATAAACTAAAATTAATTAAACTAGTTCAAACCTTAATCTAACTATGGTTTCAAAACAACAAACCCTAAATCTAATTTAATTAATTTAAAACTTATACCCCTATAAGCCGAGCGCACAATTTAAATTAATTAAATTAACTAATGTATCCTAAGAAGGCCTAATCTAACTAAGGCTCTAAGAAACTAAAACTCAAAATTAATTTGATTAATTTAGTGATCATGTCCCTATAAGACGAGCACACGATCCAAATTAACCAAATTAATTTGCCTAATCTAATCTAAAGTCTTAATTAACCAAAAGCTCATCTAAACTAAGCTCAAACTATCCTAATTAACCAAACTAAAGCCAAGAGGAAAAAAGGGCCCACAATATATAAATAAACATATATATATTATGTAGATTTAAAAACCTAATTATATATATTTAAAGAAAATATACATATCATACAAATTATAGAAATACTTTTTAACCTACATATATGTAAAAGCTATATATATATATATTATATATTATACTTTTTTAGAAGGGAAACTATATATTATATGAATTAAAACACATATATCATAAACATTACATAGGAACTAAATACTAAAAAAACAAAGTAAATAACCATTTCATAACAAAGGTTACCAATAAAACCATCCACATTTTCATTGAACTAAAAAAGATTATACATGAATAGAATAAGGAAAGAGAATACCAAAAAACCCAAATCTTATGCTCGATCAACCAAAATCCACATGTTATTGTCGGGGTTGAGAAATTCGACTCAAGGGTTGGTGGTTCGAATGGATGGGGTGAGTGATTAGGTAAAGAGTAAATAAAAAAAGGAGGTCGAAGGTGGGAGGTATTGTTGGCTCTCGGTTTTGGGTGGAAAAGGTGAGCCGGGAACGACTAAGGAAAGATGGAAAAATGGTAGTAGATTGAGTGTGTCGGTGCTGAACTAAAAATGGGGGGGTGAGCTAATGGTTAGTGTTGTATGTTTCTTCTTAGGGTATATATATATATATATATATATATATATGTGTGTGTGTGTGTGCGCGCGCGCGCGCGCGCGTGTGTGTGTGTGTGTGATGAATGGTATTTTGATTTATCCCCTTAAAATAAGAACCAATAAAAATCAAGACCTTGGGCACCAAGTATTTTTCAACCAATGGTAGTAAAGCCTTAATGAGGAATGAGTTGAGATTTTTATTATTTTTTTGTATATATTTTTTTACTATGTAAAATCATATATAATGGGCCATGAAATTTTGGGCTTAGGGTATAAATTTTTTGGTATTAAAAAAAGGGTAATGTGGATTTATTTTATTTCGAGCATTTAATTTAAACTCAGACAAAATTTAGTGTGTACAGCTGCCCCTCTTTGCTCATTGTTGTAAAACAAGAATAGAGCAAAGACTAAAGACAAAAATTTTGTATCGCTTCCTTGTTTGACGATTTGCTCTTTCGGAATGGCAACGAGCGAATCGAATTAACTTGTTTTCTCGTAGTGGCGAAAACAACTGGGTAGCACTGGCATGCCTTTCCGAAGCAACAACGAACAGACCAGTTAGCTAACGACTCATTCCTCCGGAGCAGTAGTGAACAAATCCAAATAAGTTTGCTTTCCCAAAACGGCAGAAAGCGAACAGGGTAGTGCTGACATGTTCTTTCGAAACGACAGTAGACGAGCCAACTGGCCTTCAAACGACTAATTCTTTTGAAATAGCAGTGAATGAATACAAATAACTTTGCTTTCCCGAAGCGGTAGAAAGCAAACAGGTGGCGTTGTGATGTTCTTTCGAAACGGCAGCAGACAAGCCAACTATCCTTCCGAAACGGCAGCGAACAAATCCAAATAGCTTGTCTTCCCGAAATAGCGAAAACAAACTGGTTAGCACTGGTATGTCCTCTCGAAACGGCAAAGGACAGATTAGATAGCAGACGTCTCATTCCTCCAAAGCGGCAGCGAACAAATCCAAATAACTTTGCTTTCCCAAAACGACAGAAAACAAAACTAGTGGTACTAGCATGTCCTTTTGAAACGGCAATGGACAAACCAGAATAGCAAACGATTAATTCCTCCAAAGTGGCAACAAACGAATTTACAAAACTTATTTTCCCGAAGCAGCAAAAACAGACTGGGTAGCATTGGTACGTCATTCCGGAGCGGCAATGGATGGGCCAGATGGTAAGCTATTCATTTGTTTGAAGTGGTAACGAATAGACCCAAATAACTCGTTTTCTTGAAATGACAGAAGACAAAACTGATGAAGACGACATGTTTGTCTAAAATGGCAGCAAGCAAGTCAGATGTCCTCAAATGGTAGGTGAACTCATTTCCTGGAGTGGCAAAGACGACTGTTGTGTTCGTCCGAAATGGTAGGAAACAAATGGCCACTCTCGCCATGAAGATTCCATTATTTATGGACCTATATGGATAAGCCTTTCGACCTTTCTGTTCGAATATTCTTGAACTGCGGCGTTTTCCTCTTTTGCTCTGAGGTTTTGGTGCAGTGCGTTTGAAATCCTTCGCATGATATCCTTGAGCTATGAGCATTTGCCTCATTCGTTCTGAAACCCTAATATGGTGAGTTTGTACTCATTCGCTTAAAATTCTTTCTTGGACTTTCACTTCGTTGTTTACTTCTCTTCTTAGGAGATATCCGACCTATCTTTCAAACGTTTTGGACTCTCGACCACTTCATTCTTCTTGGTCCATTGATCTCGATCTTTTCTTGACTTCCTATTCATTTCTTTTTAATGGTGATTCCTCGCATCACATTCGGGTTCGACCTTTTATGCTCATTTTTCTTGAGCTCCTGAACCTTTTGCTCTAAAGCTCCTTTACAAGTCTTCACCTTAGAGATTTTTCTTTTCTTTTTCTCTTTTTCTTTTTTCTTTTTTTTCCTTTTTCTTTTTTTCTCTTCTTCTTTTCTCTCACTTTTTCTTTTTACTTTGAAAGATTCGAGTTAAAAGCATCTTTTCTTCATAAAAACTTGTCCTTATGAAAAAGATCGAATTGAAAAATTCTTTTGGGTTTGAGAAAAACGTCCTTAGAAAAGGATTGATTAAACAAATTCTCAAAAACATCCTTATGAAATGATCAAATTGAGATATTTTGATTTTAAGAAAAATATCCTTATGGAAGGATTAAATTAAGAAATTTAAAGTTTTAAGAAAAAATAGCCTTGTAGAAGGATCAAATTCAGATATTTGTTTTAAGCAAAACATCCTTATGAAAAGATCAAATTAAGAAATTTAGGTTTTAAGAAAAACATCCTTGTAGAAGGATTAACTTAAGAAATTTGTTTTAAGCAAAACATCCTTATAAAAGGATCAAATTAAGAAATTTGAGTTTTAAGAAAAATGTCATTCGAAAGGATAGAATTGAGAAATTGAGTTTTGAGGAAAACATCATTTGAAGGGCTAGAATTGAGAAATTTGGTTTTGAGAAAAATATCTTTAAGGAGGATAGAAATCGGGGATTGGAAGACCTTTAGAAATCCTAATTATGCAAGTTAAAGGACTCTTGATTCTTATGAGTCTATTTCTCCTCTTGTAGAACTATAGGTCCATCCTTTATCAATCATCAAATACATGTTTAAAGTAAAAAAAAAAGCTATAAAGGTATAGGTTAGCATGCTCCTAACATAGAGATGTTTATCTGTATGAGCGTATTTCATGATGCAAAGATGCATGTGTTTATGAGAATGTAATGATGCATGAATTTAGTTTGTCTTTATTTTCTAGAGCCGGTGGTCGTCGTCTTGGGACTACAACCACTCACTACATCTCATGCCAGACAAAATTTGCCCCAAAACTTGTGTTGTTCACTCTTTGAGCCCGATGACCTTGGTCGCAATCAGAATCTTTAACCTAGTTCTTTCAAGCCTGGTGCCATCTTTCATTTGTTATGGATTCTTAGGTAAAAAGGCCCTTGTTGCCTCTTCGGACAATGACGCCCCATCATGGCAAACTAACCTCAAAGATTCTTCGTCATCCCACATCACATAGTGCCCCTCAACTTTGGGCCTTCCTGATGCATTTATCTTCGAAGTAATACAGAGAAATCTCTTTGTCTAAAATATATCAATTTGATGGTCGTCATTCTAATGAAGAATGCCTTTTTAGATTAACATACATAACCTTGAAATCAAAATTTAATAGAAAGAAAGAAAAAAATAGAATGGGATGCCCCGGATATCAAATGCAAGAGCGTCTTAGATTCAATCCTCTAGTGATCATTCCAAGCATAGTTTGTTCTTATGAAGACTTTGAATGTTGTGACGATATTTGGAGTTGTGCAACTCCTCCCATATCGCTCGATTCATCCTCATGATTATGGTATTTGCTTGATCCGTTCGAATATTATCCCTTTTAGTTCTCATCATCTTTCTCCATTCATAAGTATGCTCAAACTTCTGACTTTTTTAGCCCATGGAGCGTGGAATATGTCACTCTAATAATTTTAAGTGCAAGTGGGTGCTTTTGATTATAATCAATATTGTGTCAATGTCTTCAAGGATTCATCTCTGACGCTAGCGTATTGAACAGGTGAATGTGAGCTCCTTATTAGATTTGTTTTCCTCCCACATCTCTATCAAGATGCCCTGGGACTTATTCAACTTATTCATTCATTTCTTTTTTCTAGGAGAATTCAACTCATCACAGTCCTTTATCTCGGGAATAATGATGGAGCATACAATAATACCCCGAGTTAATCGGCATAGTCACAATTTGAAAACTTACTCATATAGCCAAAGCTTTTGACCAATTAGAGTAAGTAGAGCAAAACATCCTTATTTAGCCTTTTTGCTATAGCGGAGTACCCCTTTAATTTTAATTAATTTTTGTTTTGTTTTGAAACACTCTATTTTCCTTTTCGAAGCACATTCAACCAACTCTATTGGGCTTTCTTAAGAGATTTTCTTATCATCGAACATCATTGAAGGAATAGTAATCTAGCTTTTCATGCTTTATTGACCAGAGCGAACTGAGCGGAAAATCACATTTCATCGTTATCACAACATTTGATTAATCTCCTTCATTTGAATCAATGCCATATCATGCATGTGATATCCGAAGACCTACGAGGGTAAGAAGGGATATACATATATATGATTTCAAGGTCATTGTATGTTAAGCAAAATGCATTTTCATTAGAAAGAAAATCTGCAAACATGTGCCCTTACAAAAAGATCATTGCTATCTTCGGGCAAATGATAGCAACGTTGATTCCATGCATTACTTCGAAAGAAAATGTAACATAGAAATAAACTTAAACACCTAAACCCCTAAAAAGGAAAACCGAGAATTAGCATCTCCCTAAAAGTTATGTTCAGAACTTTAGAAGACCATTCTCAATCAAACTCTGAACCTTGTTCTTCAAAGCCCTACAATTCTCCGTGGTATACCCTGTACTTCTTACATGGTAGTCACACACGGCATCAACGTCGTAACCTTCGGGATAGGGAGGATCCTTTGGTTTGGAATGAACCGGAGTTAGAAGCTTCTCCTCAATAAGCATTGGGAGCAAATCGGTGTATGACATATGAACCAGATGAAGAACCCTTGGAAACTTTGGAGACCAAGATGATTGATCATAGGAGTGGCCACGAGGCTGATTGTTTGGGCGAGACCCCACCATATGAACCTGAGAATCATGCCCCTCATGGGCAGTCGTGCTGTAAGGGTCTATTATCTTCCCCTTACTAATGGCATCTTCAATGCGCTCTCTCGTTATAACCATATCCGCAAAGCTGCTGACAGGGCTACTGATAAAACGATCGTACAAGGCTCATCTTAGAGTGTCTACAAATATGGGGATGATTTCATTTTCTCGAATAAGGGGCCGGACCTGAGCCACTACGTCTCGCCAACGTTGGGCATACTCTCGAAAGCTCTCATTGTGCTTTCGTTCCAAACTTTGTAGCAAGAGCCGATTATGGACTATATCAGTTATATGCTTATATTGATCTGTGAACGCTTTGGCCAAATCCTTCCAAGACTGGATTTAGGCACGAGTCAACTGATTGTACCACCTCATAGCGGGCCCAGCTAGGCTATCTTGGAAGCAATAAATTAAAAGCTTCTCGTTGGTGATGAACCTGGCCATCCTTCGGTAGAACATGATTATGTGCGTAGTGGGGCAAGTCCTCCCATCCAACTTCTTGAACTCCAGAACCTTGAACTTGTAAGGGATTACCACATCCGGGACTAAACTAAGCTCTCTAGCATTCAATCCATAAGAACCTTCTTCATCTTCCATTATTCGAAATTTCTCCTCGAGATCTTTTTGGGTGTCTTCCAATTGCTTTGAGAATTTAGCCTTCACTCCGTTCAACTTTTCCAACTCATCGAAATCCAAAATTCCACTTTCTACCTCGTGCATATTTCTGATGGTCACACTCAATTGAGCTAGGGAAAAGACGTCGGCCTGACGAGCAGAAGATGCCCTTTAGGGAGGGTTGGATGGGGGACTGATAACAAAAGGGCTCCCAAAGACTTGAGGAGGATCTTCGACAATGCCCTTCTCTCTTAGAGTGGATTGCATCATTTGAGATATCTCCTTCATCATATCTTGTCGGGACTTGAAAATGGTGTCCTTTAACTCTTGTTGGGTTCGCTCCAACTGACCTCTCAAATCGGCTTCTAGCTTAGCAAAACTTTCCTCAATTTTCTTCTTTTGGCGTCGGGTAAAAATACGGATGCAGAATCTTTGATGGCTAAGAACTGGCATGAACCCGCGACGGTTAATTTTATTTGTTTTATGAATGAATGCATGCATTGTGTTGTATGCACAACAGAGATAGATGATTAAAGGTAATTAATTAAAAATGTACAAATGAATGCAAAGAAGCATTGATTCGGCGAAAATTCTCATTTAACAACTTTTTATAACGAATATCAAGTTATGTTACAATGAGTAAAGAACATAACCACCACATAGGGCACAACTGAAACTTGAGTCCCTTCTTCGCCAATAACTGGGTTGGCCTTTGCTCATATTGTGATTAATCTTAAACTTTGAGATTCTTTAATTCGTCATTACGAACTCTTTCTCCCATTATGAAAGTCTTAAATTTTGAACTGTTCTCGAATCAATACTTCATGTGAAAAGTGCTATGAATATGCACAAAAAAGTAAGCAAAAAAGGCAAGAGAATAAATGGGTTAGCAACATATATAATGAATAACGAATATGAAGAAAACAAAAACCAAAGTAGATTTCTAATAACATGGATTCTAATTCACTATGGTTATCCGCATGGCTCTAATTGGGGTGGGCTTTCTAAATTCTCACGCATGGGTTTGGTTCTATACAAGGGTACCCGAACCTGTCTTATCACCTACTAAGGCAACAAGAACCACCAATTCTAGCCCATTACAAGTTTGCGAATTGGTTTCGGTTCGAGGGAAAGCACGACCTAGTGACGTGGAGGGTTGCTTACATGTCAAAAGGCATGGATTCCGAAAGTGAATTACCGACCCGTGGTGGGCTACTCGCGTGGGTATGTGGCGTTTCACTCCCACTTAAGGGATGGAGCTCGAGTATAGAGCTTGATGATCATGATGCAACACATGTCGGTGATTCTTAAGAAATTAAATGAAAAATTAATTCGAAGACCACCAATTGTCAAAGCCCGTTCAATCGTAGTTACATTTTCAAGAAAGTATCAACCTCACTAGAATCGATTAAAATTCTGACAATTTTCCATCATTAAAAACAACAAATATTTTCTTGGCCTAACTATATTTTTGTTTTAAAAACAAAATTAGGTCCCCAGTAAAGTCGTCATACTGTAGCGACGTTTTTTATAAAATTTTGTTTAAAATATAAGCGTGATTTTCTTTTAGAAAATTCACCGATACGAATTATCCCATAAATCACTTTTGAAATCTTGGCTTAAAGGGATTTCTTTTGAACAATTGTAATCTTTTGAAAATCGATAAAAAAACTTGGAGTCGCCACCGGCCACTTGGATAAGGTAGGCCAGACACCACAAAACCCGAGATTCGTTTTGAAAGGGTTCGAGAGTTGGTTATGCGTGGGAAAGGATTAGCACCCCCATCACGCCCAGAAATCGGTACCAAAATATTTGCTGCCTTTAATCGAAGGAAATTGTTGAAATTTGAAAGGAATTTAATTCGGTGACCTTAATTGAAAATTAACCTTAATTGAACGGGCTTTATCAAATTGGGAGGGTTCAAATTAATCGAACATTTAATTAATAAGGTTGACGATACATCAGACCATAGACTAAACTGACACCATATAAGCCTGACTGCCGTGTTAGTTTATGGTTCGAATCCCGCACGTCACCTTTATGCATGGTGCAAGCAATTAAAATACAATGTAATGATTTGGCTAAGTTTTAATTTTATCTTGAGTCGGTAAGAATTAATTCAAATTTTCGGTCAACATCCTTTAAGCTTGGATTGTTACGACACAAATACCAGAATGGAAATTAATTAATTAATTCGAAATAAAGGGTCACATGAATGGCAATTAAAATGAATGGCAAATAAAAGCTTTAAAGATAAACACATAAAAGCCCACCCAAAGTCCTAACCTAAAAGGCTCAAGTTATGGAAAGTCTCATTAGTGAACTAGTTATTAATTAAATAAATATAATATTAACCATAAATTAATTAAACTTGAAAAACTAGAAAGCCCTAACAGATTATAGATTATCTTGATGATAATTAATTTGATCAATTTTAAACTAGCATCCCAATGAGCCAAGGATACTATTTAAAATGAATCAGGTTAATTAATCATAACTTTAAATTAAATGTCCATCTAAGTCCAATTGTCAATTTTATCCTAAAATGGGAATTAAGAAGTGTTTAACTAATTTAATGAATTTAACATCTATCCCAGTAAGCCAAGGATAAACTAAAATTAATTAAACTAGTTCAAACCTTAATCTAACTATAGTTTCAAAACAAAAAAACCTAAATCTAATTTAATTAATTTAAAACTTATGCCCCTATAAGCCGGGCGCACAATTTAAATTAATTAAATTAAATTAACTAATGTATCCTAAGAAGTCCTAATCTAACTAAGGCTCTAAGAAACTAAAACCCAAAATTAATTTGATTAATTTAGTGATCGTGTCCCTATAAGAAGAGCACACGATCCAAATTAGCCAAATTAATTTGCCTAATCTAATCTAAAGCCTTAATTAACCAAAAGCTCATCTAAACTAAGCCCAAACTATCCTAATTAACCAAACTAAACCGAAGAGGAAAAATGGCCCAAAATATATAAATAAAGATATATATTATAAGAATATATTATATAGATTTAAAAACCTAATTATATATGTTTAAAGAAAATATACATATCATACAAATTATAGAAATACTTTTTAACCTACATATATTTAAAAGCTATATATATTATATATTATACTTTTTTAGAAGGGAAACTATATATTATATGCATTAAAACACACATATTATAAACATTACATATGAACTAAATACTAAAAAAAACAAAGTAAATAACCATTCCATAACAAAGGTTACCAATAAAATCATCCACATTTTCATTGAACTAAAAAAGATTATACATGAATAGAATAAGGAAAGAGAATACCAAAAAACCTAAATCTTATACTCGATCCACCAAAATCCACATGTTGTTGTCGGGGTTGAGAAACTCGATTCAAGGGTTGGTGGTTCGAATGGATAGGGTGAGTGATTAGGTAAAGAGTAAATAAAAAAGGGAGGTCGAAGGTGGGAGGTATGGTTGGCTCGCAGTTTTGGGTGGAAAAGGTGAGCTGAGAACGACTAAGGAAAGATGAAAAAATGGTAGTAGATTGAGTGTGTTGGTGATGAACTAAAAAATGGAGGGTGAGCTAATGGTTCGTGCCATTTGTTTTTTCTTAAGGTATAAATATGTGTGTGCGTGTGTAATACCTTGGACACCAAGTATTTTTCAACCAATGGTAGTAAAGCCTTAATGAGGAAGGAGTTGGGATTTTATTATTTTTTGTATATATTTTTTACTATGTTAAATCATATATAATGGGCCATGAAATTTTGGGCTTAGGGTATAAGGTTTTGGGTATTAAAAAAGGGTAATGTGGATTTATATTATTTCGAGCATTTAATTTAAACTCGGGGTAAAATTTAGTGTCTACACACCTCACCATCGCTCTGCCACATCAGTTGCCACAACGACAGACACGCTAGCAACCATGGTCGGTCCCCTCCTTTCTCGTCACATGCAAAACAAATGAAGGAATGTCAGAAAACGCACAAAAATTATCATATAACAGGCAACAGTTGAATCCAGCCAAAATAGACAAAGGCAACCAATAGCAGATTTTTCCTTTTTATATATACATTAAATTCCATGTAATATTTTGGGGTTATATAACCCAAAACAAAATCATTTGTAACCCTAAGCATCAATTGGGGATTTTAGAGAACAAAGCAATACAAAAAATAATCTTATGAGGTATCTCCTCTTTATTTCCTTTTAATTCGAAGCATAAAATACAAATAAAAATCTAGTAAAAAGCTGGGTTTGCGTGTTTACCTTTGAAGGGTGACCTTTTCCGCTTCTTCGTCCCTTTGTCTGTCGATGATAAGCCCTTTAGCTCCCTTCGGGGATGAACGGGGTGAATCGGTGAGAGTAGGGGTCGGTGGAAATCCTATTCTTGAGTCTCGGTGTCTTTTAAGTTCTAAAGGGAAGGGGCTTGTTTTCGAAAAAGGAAAGGGTTAGATCAAGCTTTGGTTGAAAAAAGGTTTTTTGGGGGGTCACCGGCGTCAGTGAACGGCGGCTGGTGCGGCGGTTTGAGGCGGAGAGGCCGTCAGGTTATGGAAACCGCGACATTTTATAAAGTTTTTTGTTTTAAATTTTTTGTGTTTTATAACCGGCTCTCGTTTTAAAATGGTCTATTGTTGTTTTAAAGACCTCAGCTTCATTGTAATGTCGTATTCAACCCTTTTGCATCCCTTAATACCATGATTAGTCCCTTCGCGTGGGTAAATCACGTCTCCCATGTCATCCCGACTTCCTAAATCACGCCCCCGGTCCACGAAACTTTTAAAAGCCTTTTAATTTCACCCCTTTCTTAAGTCAAATTTGTTTTTTCTTTAATTTTAGCCCCGTAATTCCGTTTCTTTGTAATTTAGTTTGCTTTCCTATATCATACTTCCCTCATATTACGTATCTTTTTTTTCTTTGTTTTTATACACATTTGTTTAATTTTGTTAATCTTGCTTTATATTGTTAGATTTCTAGATTTGTGGTTGATATTTTGGTTTCTTACATTTATGTTTATAGTATATAGTTTGTATATCATATTTTTTTTATGATTTTCTAAGGTTTATAATATATAATATAGTTTTTAAGATATATGATATATACATGTAATTTATAAAGTTTATAATATATAGATAGTTATCTTCAAATATATGATCTGTTTTTAAGAATATAATATAATTTTGTAAAATTTATAATATACATGCTTTAAGTGTACAACATATATATATTCTTGTTGAGTTTTTTATATGACGTAGTTTTCAAAGTACTTAATATATATTTTATAAAGTTTTTTTTTAAAAAAATCATATTACATGATGTTTAGTTATATGGTTATAATAAATATTTATTTATTTGCTTTTGGGTAGCTTGGGGCCTTGTTAGGTTTTGAGCTTTGTTTTGTTTAGTTAAGGTAGTTTGGGTTTAGCTTTGCTTGGGTTTTGGGCTTGCTAGATTAGGCCTTTAGGTTTAATTTGAGGATAAGATTAATTTAGTTAATTTAAATCGTTTGCTCGTCTCATAGGGGCACGATCATTAAATTAATTAAACTAATCTAGGTTTAGTTTTTAGAGCCTTAGTTAGATTAATGTTCGAATTAACTTAGTGAGTTTAAATGTACCTTTGGCTTATTGGGGTAAATGTTAAATTCATTAAATTAATCGAACATTTCTTAATTACTTTTAGGGCAAAATTGATTGCGAGTTTAGATTGACATTTAATTTTAAACCATGGTTAATTAACTCAATTTGTTATAAATAGTGTTTTTGGCTTATTGGAACACTAGTTTAAAAATCGATTAATTTAATTATCAGGTTCCAAGATAATTCATAATTTGTTAGGGTTTTCTAGTTTTTTAGGGCTAATTAATTTGGGGTTAATACTAGAATCACCTAATTAGTAACTAGATCACTAATTAAATTTCTATAATTTAGGCCTTCTAGGTTAGGGCTTTTAGTGGGCCTTTGTGTGTTTAATTTTCAAGCCCTTGTTTGACATTCATTTTATTTGTCATCATTTGGCTTATTTGATTTACATGTTAATTAATTTCAATCATAAAAAGGGAGGTAGTCATTAATTCCGATATTTGTGTCGTAATAGTCCGAGCTTAAAGGATGTTGACCAAATATTTGAATTAATCCTTAACGACTCAAAGTAAAACTAAAACTTAATCAAATCATTACATCATAGTTAAAATGCTTGTATCATGCATAAATGTGACGTGGGGGATTCGAACCATAAATTAACACGGCAGTCGGGCTTATTCGATGTTGGTTTAATCTATGGTCTGATGTATCGTCAACCTTATTAATTAAATGTCCAATTAATTCTAAACCATCAATTTGATAAAGCATGTGTAATTAAGGACAAATTTTCAAAGAAGTACGCCGATTTAAATTCAATTCAAATTCCAACAAATTCCATCAATTTGAAAGCAACAAATATTCAGGTATCGATTCCCGGGCGTAATGGGGTGCTAATCCTTCCCCATGCGTAACTAACTCCCAGACCCCTTCATAACGAATCTCTGGTTTTCTATGGTGTTCGGCCTACCTTACCCAAGTGGCCGGTGGCGACTCCAAGTTTTTTATCGTTTTCAAAAAAAATGACAATTTCCAAAAGTGATCCCCTTTAAGACCAATTTTCAAAGAATGATTTTGGGGATAACCGTAGTACCAAACTTATGAAACACTATATTGTTTTAAAAGTAAAGAAAACGTCGCTACATGATGACATTCTTTAGGATCATGTTTGGGGGTAGGTTTAGACCTGTAAACGAACCGAATGAACATGAATGAAGGTATGTTCATGTTCGTTCGTTTAATTTTGACGAACACGAATGACTAAACGGACATAATTTATTGTTCGTGTTCGTTCGTTAAAATAATAAACGAACACAAATAAACACAAGCGAACATTAAGTAGTGTTTAATTTCATATTTTTAATATATGTTTTTAAATTCTTTAAATATAATACTTTTGTTATGAAAAATAATAAATATAAATGGACATATGTGAATAAATTTAAACAAATAGAGTGCCGAATGTTCACAAGCGTAAATGAATGAACAAGATCTTTGTTTGTGTTCATTCATCTAATTGAACAACAGAAAATCTTATTCATATTCGTTCGTTTAATAAATAAACGAATTTCCCGTCGAACAGTTCACAAACGATTCGTTGTACGTACGGTTCGTTTATAGTCCTCAGTAGGTTTATGGTGCAAATCTAAAGACCAGTTATTTCATCCATAAATGATTTTATTTTGTCCTAAATAAATCATTTATCCAATAAAAATAAAACTCTTAAGTAAAATAAACCGCCTAATGAACAAATTCTCTCAAGTTAAATAAATAACCAATCATAATACTTAAATATAAAACTAAAGCAATACAATTAGGACTCTTATCCAAGGTCCATCGGGGATCAAATCCAAATTCTCGTTGAGTTTTCAACAAAAGATTTTATCTCCAAAAATTGCTTTACTTGCCAACCAAGTAAAGAGCTTGAGTCTAAATAGGAGTTAAAATAATTTAAACCTAACTATCTATTTTAACATCTTACTATCAGGTATTCGTATTCCCAACCCCGCCGCTCTCGCCTTTTCACGTTGCTTGCAATTGTAAACCCCAGGAGTTAGGGTTTCTGGAATAGCAGAATTGTAGACCGTTTGTTTGTTTCCTATTTTCGGTAGAGGTTAGATTAGATTTTGGAAGAGGGAATCGACGAAGATGGGCAGCGTGGATGGAGTTGATGAATTGACATTTGAAGTTAATTTTAGCGGAGATGGAGCAACCAAGTTGAAAGATAGCGTGAAGGAAAAACTTAAGGAGTTGATAGGCGACTACACTGATGATATAGTTGTGGAATACGTGATCGTCTTATAGAGAAACGGCAGACGTAAAGATGAAGCAATGAATGAGTTGAATCTTTTTCTTGGGGATGACAGCGTTTCTTTTGTCACCTGGTTGTGGGATCATTTGGCTTCAAATTTGGATCTATATGTTCACGATGAAGGAGCCACAACAACTGTATTGGTGCACCAGTCCACCGGTGCTGACTCTCTCCCGTTGGATACTGGTTCTGAAAGAGCAAAGGTTTCCGGGAACCGTCACAACAGGGATTGGAAGGGACTAGTTAGGGATGCGGCTGAACCACCTCCTCTTCGGAGCTCTGTGGTTGAGAATATTCGTTTTGAAGAAAATTCCAGCCGTGAAAGATCTACCTCTCCTCGTTCTACCCAGAAGAGAAGGAGTAGACAACTTGATGCCACTAGGCGGCTGCTTCAGTTTGCTGTGCGAGATGCAGTTGGAATTGGAACTTCCAGGACACTCCTTTCAGCAAAGGAGCCATCATCCAAGCGCCTTAGAGCTGTTGTCTCAACATCTTCTGGGGATTTTCCGGTTCGTCCTCTGAGAATTCAGTCCAGTAAATTTCCAGAAGACGAACTGGCAAATCTCCAGAAGGCTTGCCGCAAGTACTTTTCCTTCCCCCACTGCCCGTAATCTCACCTATATCTGAACGGAGCCCAAGTCAGAAGGGAATGTCACTACCTCCTAGTCCAGTACATTGGCTTTTGGGTGTGGAAGGGGAGGGGAAACATGCCTAGTTGTTTAGATTTGAAATTGGATGCAAGGGGACGGGTCTTTTTATATGTGTTTTTTTATTTCCATCAAACATTTTATTGTATATATAAAATCTTTTATATACGGACAGTGTAAAATTTAGTTCACACAAGCTTTTTATATTACAGAGATTGTGGTGGTGTATTGTTTTTTACTTTTTTGGTTTGAGTTGTGTAAGGGTATAGTTTTGTTCCAATCCTCTTCCAGTTCCAGAACTTCAAGGTATGTAGCTTTGAAAGGTGATATTAGCAATATTGAAGGCTGTGTAGTTTTTTGGTTGAATCAGAACAGTGTTCTGGTAACACATTTTATTTGGAATAATCTTGTTGGAGAAGGCATAGTCAATATCTAATTCACTTAAAGAGAGGTTGAGCTGTCATGGCGAGTAGCTTAGATGAGGCTTGATGGTTTGTAGACGGTGTCTCGTTATATTGAAGGCAAGCAAGTGAGTATCGAATTACGTGAGAGTTTGTTGGGTTTCAGTTTTAGGCTGTCTTGGAGGCGCAGTTGGGTGGAATTATGTTATTCAATCTTTGGAGTTTGGTGGAATTTGTTCTTTTGGACTGTCTTTATATCGAAGATTTGAGCTTTGTTTTGTTGTTGTTATTTCGACATATACCAGATTGTCATTGGTTTTTGGTTGGCTCGGTTCAAATTGATTGTGGCTTGTTTTGACAATTGGTTGTTTGTTTGTTATTTACTGAAAAGCAAAGCATAGTAGCACTTGATATTGAAATTGAATTTTGGAGACTAAGGTCTGAAATGTTATTTGGTATTGATAATGTAGATGCTGATTTAGTAGCAACCATTAAGTGCACACTCTGTTTGTATTGAGAACAGGTTCTTGAAAGTTGTTTATGCTTCTTTAGGGGAGTGTATCAAGTGCGATTGATAGTAGCAGCCACAAATGATTCCAAGATGGGTCTCGTAATCAGTTCTGTCGAAATGGTTATTGTTCTAGGGTGTTCAGTGAAGGGTGTTACTGTTACACTTTGATCTTTCCAGGGGTTGTATGATAATAAGTGGTGTTGTTTTAGTTTCGATCTAATGCTAGACGATGCTACATTTATAGGAACTTTCTGTTCCTAGACAATGCATTGGCTTGGCTGGCTGGCTGACTCGATTTGTGAAAGATGGTTCTCGAAGATTGTCGTTGTTTATAGACTTGTGAGGGATCCTAAACTTTGGCTGCAGTCTTTCCCTGGTTTTCGGAGATAATTGAGCTTGAACTTTGTTTTCTTTATCTGATTACTTTGCTGAGTTTCGGCTGCAATGGTTTCTGTGTGCCGTGCTCTTACCTGGTTGATGATTTTTGGTGGGAGTCGTTGTACGTTCAATGATTCAATTTGGTTTGTTTTTCTGCGTTAGGAACTGCAGTACGTGTCTTGGACTGTATTTTACATTGCTACTGTTTTAAGTAGCTATTATTATTAATAAAATGACATGTGCGTTTAGGACTCGACTCGATCGAACGGCAAGAAGGGCACATGTCCTGGGGCTATTATTTAGTATTATTTGTTACAAGAGTTCTATTGTTTTCCAATACTTGTTATTAATGGCTTATTTTTTCTAATACTTATTATCGTGTGGCTTAGCTTTTTTCAATACTTATTATTATGAGCCTAATTTTTTTTGACTTGAGTGTTAAATAAGTGCTCAAACTATACATTTTTTTAGATAGGTGCCCAAACCTTTTTTCGGGTCAAGTAGGTGCGTAACATTTTCAAAATTACCCATTTAGGTGTCCTGCTTTTAACTTAAAAAAATCTTTATATCTATAAAAATTCACATAGTAACCCTAAAATCCCTAGATACCTAAATTCGAACATTGTCGTCGTCGTTCATCACGCTGCCGTCGACGAAATAAAACTTTCTTCTCTTGCTGCAAGACTCGAACGTCGTTCGTCAGTCGATAGGTCGTCATTTTTTGTTGATCGTTTTCTTTTTCTTTCGCAAGTTTAATTTTATTTCGACGTTAGGTACGTCGTCCCCGACTATCCGCGACAGGAGAATGGGGGAAATGATTGTAGGGGTCCGGTGACGAAAGTGGTGAGGACGCTGTAGGTGATTGATGGCGGCAACGATTGGAATTGAGATTTGGGACTTAAAAATTTAGGGATTTGGGGACTATTTTGAGGATTTTTGAGAATTTTAAGATATTTTTTAAAATAAAACATGCCACGCGACATGTTTTTATTAGCTAGCGGGATTTTTTAAGCTGTTAACGACAAGGCACCTAAATGGAAACTTTGAAAATGTTAGACACTTATTTGGCCCGAAAAATACTTTGGGCACCTATCTAGAAAAAATGTATAGCTTGGACACTTATTTGACACTTAAGCCTGGTTTTTTCAATACTTATTGTTAGTAGCTTACTTTTAAAATTTATTTTTTTCGATACTTGTTATAAGAGATCTAATTTTTCTAATATTTATTATTAGGAGCCTAATTTTTTAATATTTATTATTAGGGATCTACTTTTAAAATTAAATTTTTTCCAATACTAATTATTATAGACCTCATTTTTTAAATACTTTTTATTAGGGCTATATTTTAAATTTTCATTTTTTTCTAATACTTATTGTAATACCCATTTTTTGTCCGGGCCCCAAATTATATTCGAGCCATTTACCCTCTTCGAACCAAAATAAAAAATATCAAATTAAAAAAATAATAAATAAATAAATGGCAAGGCATGGCAGCCCATTCCCCTGCCTTACCTTTCCCCCACGCATCACCCTGCCATCTACCATGCCCTGCCTCACCTTACTTCATCTACACTTCATTTTCCCCTCCCATTATCCATAAAACCACACCACAAATTGAATTGAAGGGGCTCTCGGCAAGGCAGATTGAAAATTTAAAGAGGGGGCCGACCATTTTCAAGAATTGAAAGAGAGAGAGGGCATATTAAAAAAAAGAGGGAGAGCCTCTCGGCATTTTAAAAAAAGGGCTATCACATTGTTTTGAAAATACCAAAAATTGAGAAAGAAAATGATAGAGTTCTCTACTATATTTAGGTTTGGGTATCCTTTTTTATGTATGTTTGTAGCATAATCCTTTTTTATGATCTAATAGAAATGATGTTTTATTAGTAATCTTTTCTTTATTTTAGTTCTTATGTTTTATATATTTTTATGATCATATGTTTTTATGTGTTGTTAGAATGTGTTTAAATTAATTTTTGGTGGTTGTTTAATATTTGTTTTTCGATCCTCTCATCTCCAAATATGTTTTTTTTATCATGATATGTGTTTGTTCATGGCTTTTTTTTTATGTTTGGTATGTGTGTTCATCTTTGTATTTGATACGATTAGTATGTATTTTGTGTTCATCTTGTTTTTAGGTTATATGTTAGTGTGGTATTATTCATCATATTTAAATGCCATGTTAGGTTGTGGGTGTAAATTATGTTATATGATTGAAGTCAAGTATTAGTTTTTTATGTTAACATATTGTTATGTTAGTTTAGCATTACATTTCATGCATGTCATGTAAATATTATATTGGTGTCTTAATGTGTTTAAGCATGTTAGAATTAATTATTTTAGTTTTGGAAGCTCGTTTTTCTCATTCATGTTTTGTTTTTTTATTTTATGATTGATCATGTTTTTTTATTCATGTAGTTTATTATTATATTTTATATAATATTATAATATTTATGTGTTTATACCATGTCAATATAAATGTTAATATTTGTTTTCTAAGATTGCATTTCGGATATATTTTGTCAATGCGATGCCATTTTATCCGAGCGTAAACGGGGCCAGTATCAGGCGTATTTATAGTGGTTGGGCGTTTATTCTCGAATAACGGGGTCTTTAAAATCTACTCGCACTTATAACCAAATTTTAATTTAATCGTCACTTTAATCCGGAAAGTCTAATATTAATAAAGCGGTAATTATTAAAGTACCAATTTTGGGCGGTGTGGGGGGTGCTAATCCTTCCCCATCCCTAACCGACTCCCGAACCCATCATTTTGAAATCTCTGGTTTTTATGGTGTTTGGTCCACCTTGAGTGGCCGGTGGCGACTCCATTTTAAATAAAACACGGGTTTTATAAAACTCCCCCGCGGAAGACATCATAAAGTAAAATAAAAACAACACCGTTTTTTAGCGAGAGGGACATCGCTACAGATGGCGACTCCGCTGGGGAGATTTTTGTTTTTTCAAAAAATAAGAGAGTCGAGCTTTTTAAATAATTACCGCTTTATTAATATCGGAAATTCTGAATCAAAGTGACTATTAAATTAATATTCGGCTATAATTGCGCGTTTATTTTAACGTATTTAAAATTTGGCATATAAACCCGTATTTTTTTAAGAGGGGGGAAAACGCTAATGCTTTCGTGAGGATATCGTTCCTCCGTGTAGGCCTAGCAAGTACCTTCGAGGCTCGAGTACCTTATGCTTTCGTAAGGATATCGTTCCTTTGTGCAGGCATAAGCGAATGGGTCCCCTTGAATTGAACCCGGTTGAAAGGAGCCTATAATGGGTGATGACCGGGGGCCTTGCTACTCTTAGTAGGGGACAACAAGGACAATTTGGGTACCTCTTAGCACCAAAACTGCATGTAGAGAACATATAGAAACCCACCCTTTTAGAGCCATGCGGATAACCTAGGTGTTTTGACGGGATGTAAATAGGGTTGTTTTGTTTGTTTTGCCCTTTTATTTGTTTATTTATTTTATTCGGTACTAACTCGTTTTCTTTTTTGCTTTGCTTTCTTTTTTGCATACATTATTGCATTTGCACTACATGAAGGTGTTGGTTCAAGTGGTTTGCCCGAGCAGAAATCTTTCATTTTCACCCTATTTTAATTTATTTCAAATTGACCCATTTTTGTGATCACATCATATCTGCTCATTTTGGCATTCACTGCATGGCATATCATAACACTTTATTTTTTTTCATTTTACCAACATGAAATGCTTATTCACGACTGGTTCTCAATTTAAAAAATTATCATCGGGAGAAAATCTAGTACTCTAGATATCGAGGCAATATTCAAAGTTGCAAATGAATCCCGTGAGTTCTGAAGTTGTGTCACGAGAACCATTTTTGAACCAGTACTTTCGCATCTAAGACATACACCTCACATTTACATGCATACATTTTGAAAATTTTAAAGTCGGTCATCGGGTTGCCCCATTAAATACAACGAAGTTGGTCGATCTAGCACCTTACAGAGCCTCTTACAAAAGTTTGGTCTTGGGGCATGTCCAAAAGCACCCCCACATCTTTTACAAATATTATGCCTCTAACAAGGTCCCAGTCCGGGGGCATTCTTTGCCAAGGTCCAGCCTTCATTACCGAGTCAAACTCTTGCATCCTTGACCACAGTCTGCAAAACTGCACCTAATCCAAAATAATAATAATAATGAGCTGCCATGAACCAACACACAATTTATGAACCCAACTTAGGGGGCAACAGAATCCACACTCAAAGTGTCAAATTCAAGAGCGATTTCAGATGATGTCATGTAATGAACAAAAATTTGGGCATCCACTCAGATGAAAGCTGATCGAACCCAGGACAAAGTCAGGGCACCATCGCATGAAAAAACCAAGATCCCAACATGACTAGTCGAGAGTCAGGGGCATCCCTTTGAAGACCAAAACAAAAAAATCAAATCATGTCGCATTCATGCATTTAGTTGCATTCATCTTGCATTGAATCATTCTTGCGTACATCATACATTTAGATTAGGCACATACATTTAAGTCATCATACATTTAGGATAGACATATGCATTTAGGCATAAAATTAGATGCATTCATGCATTTTCGCTTGTATATAACAGGTCTACGAAAGGGATCGAAAAGCCTCAGCCATGGGGGCAACAACACGACGACCAACCTTAGTCTTAGAGGAGGCCAAACACAAAGAGGATGCTGAAACCTCAATAAAAGGTAATAGCGACAAATTTTGTGAACATTTACTGATTAATGTTTTTTCCATTTTTAGGTCATACATCTCCTCCAGTAGAGCAGCAGAAGTAGCCTTTTCAGATCTTGCCATCGTCATTGTTGATAGGCCAACATTTCCAGATTTTGCTTTGCCGCTGATGGTGCAGCAGTATAGACATCCTGAAGATCTCGTTTCTCCGTTGATGGTGCAACAGATCCGAACCTTTCCCCAAGCAGATCGAATTTCTATTCAGGTCTTGTTTCTCCGTTGACGGTGCAGCCAGACCTAATTTTTCTCGAATTTTACTTATTTGTACAGTTCAAGAAAAAAGAAAAAAATTATAAAAAAAAGAGAATTGAAAATTTTTGAAAAAAAAATCAATCAAAAAAATCAAAAAAATCAAAAAAAATGGAAAAAGGGAGAAAAAAATCAAAAAAAGAAAAAAAATCAAAAATCGAAAAAATAAAAAATAAAAAATGAAAAAATGAAAAAATCAAAAGGAAATTTATCAACTTTCATCATCTGATCTAGTCCTCCGCTAATGGAGTGGCTAGGTCCAAGCTCCCGTCGTCATCAGATCCTGCTCTCCGCTGATGGTGTAGCTGGTTCCAGGTTGTCATTATCCAATCCAGTCCTCCACTGATGGAGTGGCCGGGTCCAAGCTCCCGTCGTCCTCAGATCCTGTTCTCCGCTGATGGTGTAGCCGGTTCCAGGTCGTCATTATCCAATCTAGTCCTCCGCTGATGGAGT
This sequence comes from Hibiscus mutabilis, assembly GCA_019671005.1. Lineage (NCBI taxonomy): Eukaryota > Viridiplantae > Streptophyta > Magnoliopsida > Malvales > Malvaceae > Hibiscus > Hibiscus mutabilis. The sequence goes on from CM033725.1 coordinate 44,516,419, forward strand.
GGTCATGTCCAAGCTCCCGTCGTCCTCAGATCCAGCTCTCCGCTGATGGTGTAGCCGGTTCCAGGTCGTCATTATCCAATCCAGTCCTCCGCTAATGGAGTGGCTAGGTCCAAGCTCTCGTCGTCCTCAGATCCTGCTCTCTGTTGATGGTGTAGCCGGTTCCATGTCGTTATTATCCAATCCAGTCCTCCGCTAATGGAGTGGCCGGGTCCAAGCTCCCGCCGTCCTCTGTAGCGATGTCCTTTTACGCTAAACAAAATGTTGTGTTTTTATTTTGTTTTTGTTTTAAATGATGTCCATCTGTAGCGACGTCCCTCTTGCTAAAAAAATGTGTGTTTTTTTTAGTTTTGAAAATATTTTCTTCCGTGGGGAATTTTATAAAACCCGTGTTTTATTTAAAAGTGGAGTCGCCACCGGCCACTCAAGGTGGACCGGACACCTTAAAAACCAGAGATTTTAAAATATCGGGTTCGGGAGTCGGTTACGGATGGGGAAGGATTAGCACCCCCACACCGCCCAAAAATTGGTACTTTAATAATTACCGCTTTATTAATATTAAACTCTCCGGATTAAAGTGACGATTAATTTAAAATTTAGTTATAAGTGCGAATAGATTTTAAAGGCCCCGTTATCCGAGAATAAACGCCCAACCACTATCACTACGCTTGATACTGGCCCCGTTTACGCTCGGATAAAAGGGCACCGCATTGACAATTAATATATCTCGATATGCGATCTTTAAAAATGACAAACATAAATAAATATAATACGATACACATATAAATAAACATTAACAAAATAAAAAAACTAATCTAACATAAATACATAAATAATATTAAATGAAATGCATGAACGAAAATAACATGACGTGTTACAATAATAAGACAAAATATAAATATAAACATGCAAAAAGACATGCTTCCAAAACTAAACTAATTAATTCTAACATGCTTAAACACATAAGAAAAATACAAATGCAACAAATGCATGATATACATATAAATGACATTAAACACAAACAAAAAAACATAAACACGATATATCACAATAACAAAGCATAAAAGAGCATGCGAAAAAGGAGAAAAAACATACTTCAAGAAATAATTAACCACATATATACATGTAATAAAACTTAAACAAAAACCACAATGCAACATATTCAAAACATACATACATAAATATTAATCTAACTTATACACAAATATTAATTAACGTAATAACATAACAATATGTACAAACAACAATATATACATGAAATCTTATATATATATATATATATATATATATATATATCTAATATAAAAATATAGAAAATATAAAAAAGTTATGCGTAAAATATGGGTTGTAGAAAAAAAATATGTATACATAATAATATAAAACATGTTTCACATACCAAAAAGCATATATGTAATAAATACATATTAGAATACTATACGTATATATACATAATAATAAAAATATAATCTTAATATATATAACATATAGAAAATAGATTATTTTGTATAAATATAGTAATGATAATAATAAACTAATATGACAAGGAATCTAAAATAACACATACTAAAATATATAACACATACGTATACAAAAAAATATGGCAAAAAACAATAAATATAAATATAAATATAGTATTATATAAACATATACTAAAAAGAAACATAATATATACTCTCATATATTACTTAACATATATAGGTAATACACAACTTAATATATATATATATATATATATATATATATATATATATATATATAACGTAACGTACATAGATGCATACTAAAAACATATATACATACGTACATATACACAAATAAAAGCCATAAACAACTACACATCATGATAAAAGTAAACACACATATTTACATATGAGAAAATAAAAAACAAATATTAAACAACCATCAAGAATTAATCTAAACGTCCTAACAACTTATAGAAAGATATGAACATAAAAACATAAAAACGTAACAACTAAAGATAAATAAGAGATTACTAATAAAACACCATTAGATTATAAAAAAGATTACACCATAAACGTACATAAAAAATAAATACCCAAACCTAAATATAGTAGAGAGCTCTTTTTTTTTTGAACTTGTCGAGAGCCTTTATCCTTTTGTGCTTGAAAATGGCCGGCTCCCCTTTGTTTTTTTGCTTGACATGGTCGGCTCCCTATCTTGTTTCCAATTTACCGTCTTTAATATGGATTGTGGGGAGGGGAAATAAGGGATGTTGGTGGCGTGTAATGTGGGAAATTGAATATGATGTTAGAATGGTGGGTGAACAAGGCATGGGGAAGCATGGGGGAGTGTTGGCAGGGAGGGTTGCAGGGCATGGCATGCCTTGCCTTCCATTGTTCTCTCTTTTTTTACTATTTGTTTTTTTATTTGGTTTAAATAGGATAAGTGATTCGAATATAATTTAGGGCCCGAACAAAAAATGGGTATTACAGCTGCCCCTCTTTGCTCATTGATGTGTAACAGGAATAGAGCAAAGACAAAAGAAAAACCATTTTTGTCCAATCTGGTTGAACTTATCTCCTTTTGACGTGTGTCTTCTTTCTTCGGCAGATCTTCTTTCTCTTCGGCGCATGTCTTCTTTCTGGACTTGACGAATCTATTTTGTCACTCTTGAAGGAAGCAAAATCTTCAAAACGGGAGGTGGTCTAATATGGAAGAAAAATGAGTGTGTCTCACTACATTATTGATGACGATCTGATTCCTAAGAAAAATTGACCCAGCTGCAACACCGACGAAGAGGCAGGGTCTACAAAACTTGATCCAGCTGCAACACTGACGAAGAGGCAGGATCGATGGATGAAAGTTCTGATGTCTGATCCAGCTGCAACTCTGACGAAGAGACAAGACCAGAAAACTGATAACTTCTTCCTTCTTTTTTTCTCTCTTTTTTTTTGCTTTTTTGTTTCTTTTTTCTCTGCTTTTGTTTCTTTTTTCATATTTTTTCTTTTCTCTTTTTTTTGATTTTTTCTTACAACATTGATAAAACTTGAAAGTTGGTAAATTTTGACCAAGCTACAACACCGACGAAGAGGCATGGTCTAAAGTTAGTAATGTTGATCCAGCTACAACACCGACAAATAGGCAGGATCAAGAGTTAGTGAATTTGGTCTAGCTACAACACCGATGAAGAGGCAAGACCGGAAGTTAGTGAATTAGGTTCAGCTACAACACCGATGAAGAGGCAGAACCGAAAGTTAGATTTGACCAAGCTACAACACCGACGAAGAGGCAAGGTCTGGGGATTTGATCCAGCTACAACTCTGACGAAGAGGCAGGATCGGATAGTTGTTCTTTTTTGTGATCAAGCTACGACTCTAACGAAGAGGCATGATCAGAATTTGGTTGAAAGCTCATTTTTTTAATTTTTTTGATTTTTTTGTTGATTTTTTCCTTCTTTTTTTTTCTCTTTTCTTTCTTTTTTAGATTTTTTCTTTTTCTTTTTTTTCTTTTTTCCTCTTTTTTTATACAACATTGATACAACTAGAAAGTTAGTAAATTTTGACCAAGCTACAACACTGACGAGGAGGCATGGTCTAAAGTTAGTAATGTTGATCAAGCTACAACACCGACGAAGAGGCAGGATCAAGAGTTAGTGAATTTGGTCTAGCTACAACACCGACGAAGAGGCAAGACTGGAAGTTAGTGAATTTGGTTCAGCTACAACGCCAACGATGAGGCAGAACGGCAGTTAAATTTGACCAAGCTACAACACCGACGAAGAGGCAAGGTCTGAAGATTTGATCCAGCTACGACACCGACGAAGAGGTAGAATCGGATAGTTTTCTTCTTCTTTTTTCTTTATTTTTTTGATTTTTCCTTCATTTTTGCCTTTTTTCATTTCATTTCATTTCATTTCATCTTCTTTTTTCTTCTTTTTTCTTTTTGATTTTTTTCTTCTTTTTTCTTTTTTTTTGTTTTTTTCCTTTACTTTTTTTCTTTTTTCTTTTTTTGGATTGATTTTTTTAGCTACAATTATAATAAAAAGGTAAACTCCGAGTAAAATTTAGGTCTAGCTGCAACACCGTCGAAGAGGCAAAACCTGGATAGGATTTGATCTGCTACACCACCGCCGGAGAGACTAAATCAGCAAAAAGTGAGACCCGCTACACCACTGACGGAGAGACAGGACCGAATGAAAAATCTGACCTGCAACACCACCGACGGAAGCAAGATCTAGTTTGGATTTGATCTGCTTCACCACTGACGAAAAGACTAGATCAGCAGAATATGGGATCCATTACACCACCGGCAGAGAGATAGGATCTGGATGGAAAATTTGATCTGCAACACCACCTACGGAGGCAAGATCTTCATTAAGTTGGTGTACCACCACTGACGGAGGCATGATTTGCAAGATGTTGGGTGACTACGCCACTGACAGCGAGATAATTTTTTTGAAAATTTTGCCCGGCTTTTCTATCGATAGAGGGCATGATCTAGAAAGAATTTTTGTTGGCATCCGTCACACCATCGTCGGAGGAATTAAATCCTACAAAAGAAAAAAAACATTGGTCAGTAATTGTCAAAGATTTTGTCATTGATACCTTTTATTTTGGATGTTTCAGCATCTTCTTCGTGTTTGGCCTCTTTCAAGATTAAGGTTAGCCCTCTTGTTGTTGCCCCCACGGCTGAGGATGTTCGGTCTCTTTTTTGAACCTTTTTGTAAGCAAAAATGCATGAATTTTATGCCTAAATGCATGATGACTTAAATGTATGCACCTAATCTAAATGATATATGCAAGAATGATTCAATGCAAGCTAAATGCCTGAATACGACATGATTTGACTTTTTGGTCTTCAAAGAGATGCCCCTGACTCTTTACTGGTCCCGTCAGGATCTTGGTTTTTTCACACAGAGGTGCCCCGACTTTGTCCTGGTTCGATCAGCTTTTATCTAAGTTGATGCCCCAAAATTTTGTTTATTACATGACATCGTCTGATACTGGTCTTGAATTTGACACTTTGAGTGCGGATTCTGTTGCCCCCTAGGTTGGGCTCATAAATTGTGTGTTGGTTCATGGTAGTTCATTACTATTATTATTTTGGATTAGGTACAGTTTTGCAGACTGTGGTAAAGGATATGAGAGTTTGACTCGGTAATGAAGGATGGACCTTGGCAAAGAATGCCCCTGGACTGGGACCTTGTTAGAGGCATAATGTTTGTAAAAGATGTAGAGGGTGCTTTTGGACATGCCCCAAGATCAAGCTCTTGTAGAGGTTCTGTAAGGTGATAGATCGACCAACTTCGTTGTATTTAATGGGGCAACCCGAGGACCAGTTTTATTATTCTGAAAATGAATGCATGCAAAATGTGTCCTAAATTGATGCAATGCAAAATTAAGATTGTGATGATGTTGTGCAATGATACAGATGAAATCAATGCGATGAGAATAAAATGAAACGAGTTAGTACCAAATAAAATGATTAAATAAAACAAATGATAAATATAACAAAAATAGAGTAATAAAAACTGTACATAAACAAGAAATAAGGCACCGGAGCCTAAATAAGGTGACCACTAATCGGTCAGAGTTTCACATGGCTCTAAAGGGTTGGCTCCTACGGCTCACTATATGCAGTTTTGGTGCTAAGAGGTACCTGAATTGTCCTTGTTGTCCTCTACTAAGAGTAGCAAGGCCCCCGGTCATCACCCATTATAGGCTCATTTCAACCGGGTTCAATTCAGGGGGACCCATTCGCTTATGCCTGCACGAAGGAACGATATCCTTACGAAAGCATAAGGTACTCGAGCCCCGAAGGTACTTGCTAGGCCTACACGGAGGAACGATATCCTCACAAAAGCATTAGCGTTTTCCCCACTTAAAAAGGACGGGTTTATATGCCAAGTTTTAAATGCGTTAAAATAAACGTGCAATTATAACTGAATGTTACTTTAATAGTCACTTTAATTTGGAACTTCTAATATTAGTAAAGCGGTAATTATTTGAAAAAAAGCTCGACTCTCTTATTTTTTGAAAAAACAAAAATGTCCCTAGCGGAGTCGCCATCTGTAGCGATGTCCTTTTACGCTAAACAAAATGTTGTGTTTTTATTTTGTTTTAAATGATGTCCATCTGTAGCGATGTCCCTCTTGCTAAAAATGTGTGTTTTGTTTTGTTTTGAAAATATTTTCTTACGCGGGGAGTTTTATAAAACCCGTGTTTTATTTAAAAACGGAGTCGCCACCGGCCACTCAAGGTGGAATGGACACCGTAAAAACCAGAGATTTTAAAATATCGGGTTCGGGAGTCGGTTACGGATGGGGAAGGATTAGCACCCCCACACCGCCCAAAAATTGGTACTTTAATAATTACTGCTTTATTAATATTAAACTCTCTGGATTAAAGTGACGATTAATTTAAAATTTAGTTATAAGTGCGAATAGATTTTAAAGGCCCCGTTATCCGAGAATAAACGCCCAACCACTATCACTACGTCTGATACTGGCCCCGTTTACGCTAGGATAAAAGGGCACCGCATTGACAATTAATATATCTCGATATGCAATCTTTAAAAATGACAAACATAAATAAATATAATACGATACACATATAAATAAACACTAACAAAATAAAAAAACTAATCTAACATAAATACATAAATAATATTAAATGAAATGCATGAACGAAAATAACATGACATGTTACAATAATAAGACAAAATATAAATATAAACATGCAAAAAGACATGCTTCCAAAACTAAACTAATTAATTCTAACATGCTTAAACACATAAGAAAAATACAAATGCAACAAATGCATGATATACATATAACACTATCACAACATTAAACACAAATAAAAAACATAAACACGATATATCACAATAACAAAGCATAAAAGAGCATGTGAAAAAGGAGAAAAAACATACTTCAAAAAATAATTAACCACATATATACATGTAATAAAACTTAAAAAAAAAAAACACAATGCAACATATTCAAAACATACATACATAAATATTAATCTAACTTATACACAAATATTAATTAATGTAATAACATAACAATATGTACAAACAACAATATATACATGAAATCTTATATATATATATATATATATATCTAATATAAAATATAGAAAATATAAAAAAGTTATACGTAAAATATAGGTTGTAGAAAAAAATTATGTATACATAATAATATAAAACATGTTTCACATACCAAAAAACATATATGTAATAAATACATATTAGAATACTATACGTATATATACATAATAATAAAAATATAATCTTAATATATATAACATATAGAAAATAGATTATTTTGTATAAATATAGTAATGGTAATAATAAAACTAATATGACAAGGAATCTAAAATAACACATACTAAAATATATAACACATACGTATACAAAAAAAATATGGCAAAAAACAATAAATATAAATATAGTATTATATAAACATATACTAAAAAGAAACATAATATATACTCTCATATATTACTTAACATATATAGGTAATACACAACTTAATACATATATAACGTAACGTACATAGATGCATACTAAAAAACATATATACATACGTACATATACACAAATAAAAGCCATAAACAACTACACATCATGATAAAAGTAAACACACATATTTACATATGAGAAAATAAAAAACAAATATTAAACAACCATCAAGAATTAATCTAAACATCCTAACAACTTATAGAAAGATATGAACATAAACATAAAAAACGTAACAACTAAAGATAAATAAGAGATTACTAATAAAGCATCATTAGATTATAAAAAGATTACACCATAAACATACATAAAAAATAAATACCCAAACCTAAATATAGTAGAGATCTCTCTTTTTTTTTGAACTTGCCGAAAGCCTCTCTCCTTTTGTGCTTGAAAATGGCCGGCTCCCCTTTGTTTTTTTTGCTTGAAATGGCCGGCTCCCTATCTTGTTTCCAATTTTCCGTCTTTAATATGGATTATGGGGAGGGGAAATAAGGGATGTTGGTGGCGTGTAGTGTGGGAAATTGAAGATGATGTTAGAATGGTGGGTGAACAAGGCATGGGGAAGCATGGGGGAGTGTTGCAGGGCATGGCCAAGGCATGGCATGCCTTGCCTTCCATTGTTCTCTTTTTTTACTATTTGTTTTTTTATTTGGTTTAAATAGGATAAGCGATTCGAATATAATTTAGGGCCCGGACAAAAAATGGGTATTACATCCTCAGATCTTGCTCTCCTTTGATGGTGTAGCCGGTTCCAGGTCGTTATTATCCAATCCAGTCCTCCGCTGATGGAGTGGCCAGGTCCAAGCTCCCGTCGTCCTCAGATCCTGCTCTCCGCTGATGGTGTAGCTGGTTCCAAGTCGTCATTGTCCAATCCAGTCCTCCGCTGATGGAGTGGCCGGGTCCAAGCTCCTGTCGTCCTCAGATCCTGCTCTCCACTGATGGTGTAGCCGGTTCCAGGTTGTCATTGTCCAATCCAGTCCTTCGCTGATGGAGTGGCCGGGTCCAAGCTCCCGTCGTCCTCAGATCCTGCTCTCCGCTGATGGTGTGGCCGGTTCCATGTCGTCATTGTCTAATCTGGTCCTCTGTTGATGGAGTGGCCGGGTCCAAGCTCCCTTCGTCCTCAGATCCTGCTATCTGCTGATGGTGTAGCCGGTTCCAGGTTGTCATTATCCGATCTAGTCCTCCACTGATAGAGTGGCTAGGTCCTAGTTGCAGCTATCCTACTTCTCCGCTGATGGTGTAGTAGGGTTCCAGTTAATATTCTGCTTCTCCGTTGATGGCGAGTAAGATCCAAAATGTTATTATTCGATCTTACCCCTCCGTTGATGGCGAGGTTAGATCCAACTTTACTGATTTTCAAGTTCTCTTTATTAATGTTGTAACTAAAAAAATCGAAAGAAAGAAAAAATCAAAGAAAAAGAAATAAAAAAAATCAAAAAAGGGTAAAAATAAAGAAGAAAAAAATGAAAAATCAAAAGAAAATTTATCAACTTTCATCGCCCGATCTAGTCTCTCCGCTGATGGAGTAGCTAGGTACAAGCTATCGTCGTCCTCTGATCCTATTCTCCGCTGATGGTGTAGCCGGTTCCAAGTCGTCATTATCCGATCTAATCCTCCGCTGATGAAGTGGCTAGGTCCAAGCTGCAGTCGTCCTCTGATCCTGCTCTCGCTGATGGTGTAGCCGGTTCCAGGTCGCCATTATCCGATCCAGTCCCTCCGCTGATGGGGTGGTTGAATCCATGTTACCAACGTTCTTCGATCTTACTTCTCCGATGATGGAGTAGTGGGGTCCAACATCTATCTTTCAACCCGGTCTCTTCATCGGTATTGTAGTTAGGTCATTTTTACTCTCGTATTACCATGATGAAGAATAAGAAAGAAAAAAATATGAAAAAAAACAAAAAAACAAACAAAAAACAATAAAACAAAAAAAGGAAGAAAAAAATCTAATCAAAATAAGGTTTCAATCTTTTGATCATGCCTCTTCGTCAGAGTTGTAGCTGGATCAGACATCAGAACTTTCATCCATCGGTTTTGCCTCCTCGTCAGTGTTGCAACTAGATCAAATTTTGTAGACCCTGCCTCTTCGTCGGTGTTACAGCTAGGTCGAACTCTCTTTAGGTATTAGCTTATTATCAATAATGTAGTGAGTTGCTCTCATTTTGCTTCCTCAACCCTATTTTGAAGATTTTGCTTCCTCCAAGAGTGATAAGGTGGATCCGTCAAGTCTAGAAAGAAGACATGCACCGAAGAGAAAGAAGATCTACCTAAGAAAGAAGACACGCGCCAAAAGATGAGAAGTTCAGCCAGACCGGACAAAAATGGTTATTTTTTTGTCTTTTCTCTATTCCTGTTACACAGCAATGAGCAAAGAGGGACAGCTGTATTACCCATTTTTTTCGGGCCCCAAATTATATTCGAGCCATTTACCCTCTTCGAACCAAAATAAAAAATATCAAATTAAAATAATAATAAATAAATGGCAAGGCATGGCAGCCCATTCCCCTGTCTCACCTTTCCCCCACGCATCACCCTGCCATCTACCATGCCCTGCCTCACCTTGCTTCATCTACACTCCATTTTCCCCTCCCATTATCCATAAAACCACACCACAAATTGAATTGAAGGGGGGCTCTCGGCAAGGCAGGTTGAAAAATTGAAGAGGGAGCAGACCATTTTCAAGAATTAAAAGAGAGAGAGGGCAGATTAAAAAAAAGAGGGAGAGGCTCTCGGCATTTTAAAAAAAAAGGTTCTCACATTGTTTTGAAAATACCAAAAATTGAGAAAGAAAAGGAGAGAACTCTCTACTATATTTAGGTTTGGGTATCCTTTTTTATGTATGTTTGTAGCATAATCCTTTTTTTATGATCTAATAGAAATGATATTTTATTAGTAATCTTTTCTTTATTTTAGTTATTATGTTTTATATATTTTTATGATCATATGTTTTTATGTGTTGTTAGAATGTGTTTAAATTAATTTTTGGTGGTTGTTTAATATTTGTTTTTCGATCCACTCATCTCTAAATATGTTTTTTATCATGATATGTGTTTGTTCATGGCTTTTATTTTTTTATGTTTGGTATGTGTGTTCATCTTTGTATTTGATATGATTAGTATGTATTTTGTGTTCATCTTGTTTTTAGGTTATATGTTAGTGTGGTATTATTCATCATATTTAAATGTCATGTTAGGTTGTGGGTGTAAATTATGTTATATGATTGAAGTCAAGTATTAGTTTTTTATGTTAACATATTGTTATGTTAGCTTAGCATTACATTTCATGCATGTCATGTAAATATTATATTGGTGTCTTAATGTGTTTAAGCATGTTAGAATTAATTATTTTAGTTTTGGAAGCTCGTTTTTCTCATTCATGTTTTGTTTTTTTATTTTATGATTGATCATGTTTTTTTATTCATGTAGTTTATTATTATCTTTTATATAATATTATAATATTTATGTGTTTATACCATGTCAATATAAATGTTAATATTTGTTTTCTAAGATTATATTTCGGATATATTTTGTCAATGCGATGCCCTTTTATCCGAGCGTAAACGGGGCCAGTATCAGGCGTAGTGATAGTGGTTGGGCGTTTATTCTCGAATAACGGGGCCTTTAAAATCTACTCGCAGTTATAACCAAATTTTAATTTAATCGTCACTTTAATCCGGAAAGTCTAATATTAATAAAGCGGTAATTATTAAAGTACCAATTTTGGGCGGTGTGGGGTGCTAATCCTTCCCCATCCGTAACCGACTCCAGAACCCATCATTTTGAAATCTCTGGTTTTTATGGTGTCTGGTCCACCTTGAGTGGCCGGTGGCGACTCTATTTTTAAATAAAACACGGGTTTTATAAAACTCCCCCGCGAAAGACATCATAAAGTAAAATAAAATAAAAACAACATCGTTTTTTTAGCGAGAGGGACATCGCTACACTTATTATTAAGGGTTAATTTTTTTAATACTTCTTATTAAGGCTTACTTTTAAAATTTATTTTTTTTAGTATTAATTATTATGGGCTATTTTTCCCGAAGCTTACCATTGAAGGGGCAAAAATTTACCTAAAATGGGACATATAATTGCGTCAAAAGAGTTCTAGAAGCTTCACGATAATCGATTTTAGTTTCACACAACTGATAATGGAAAAGAGAATTGTTGAAGATTTTCATAAACTTAAATTGGAGGTAAACAAAAGTGGGGGTGGGGGTAGACGACGAAGATGAAGGCGAAATGTCGAAGAGAAATAAACAAAAAAGGGTTCAGAGATATGAAAAAATCATAAAATAAAAAAATAGGGAAATTTTGATCTTAGAGTTAAAATTGGGTATATCTAATCCAATAATCGGAGAAATTGCAGACGTACCCTCGCACATCCCTAGGGTTCACGAAATGAACTCCATAGTTCATTTCGCGTTCACTTTTGTCCCAAATTTTCTAACATTCACAAATTAACCCTAGAGTTTTGAATGTATTCAATTTATTCATAACTTTTCAACATATTCAGATTTAGTCCTTTGAATTTCTTGGTTTTGCACAAAGATTCCCAAATACGCATTTTCATCTAGCCCCGAATTTGAAATGTTACAACATGCTTCGATAGTCAACACAAGTTATCTCCTCATTTAAACTTTAGACAACGTAATAATCTATAGAGATTACTTGCTTAGGATAATTATGTTTATTACATACATGTTTAAATAATCAATCCATATTATTGGCTTTATAATACCACTTATACTCAGTAAAATCATAGGTAATCAATGAATTTATTAATTTATTTGAATCAATTAAATTTGTTAATTTTCAATGAATTAATTTTTTCAATGACTTATCAAACAAACCCTCAATTACAGATGTTATGTAAGATTTATCATAATCTTCCTTGCAATTTAATTAAAGGTGAACTACACCATTAGTCACTGAATTATTATATTTTTTTATTTTGATCATTAAACTAAATTTTGTATCAAAACGTCACTAACGTCACATTTCGTTATTATATAATCCTGTGATAAAATGGCCAACACCTGGCCACTAAGCTAAGCTAAATGTTTGTTAAAATTTTACTAAAACTTTTATTTAATATATACTATATCACAACCTAAAAATAATACTAAACTGCAAATGAAATGGGTTGAACTTAAAAACTCTCCAAAATGAATTAAATATTTAATATGTATTAAAAGAAAGACAAGTACCTTTTTCTAATATCTTGCCATTGCATATAACTTTGGGCATTTATTGATTCAAGGCTTAAGGGGGTAAATAGCTCTTAAATTTTTGTAAAAAAATCAGTTAAGTCTTTGGACTTTTTTTTGTACCCAATTAAATCTTCGGACTAAAAAATTTAATCAAGTAAGCCCTTTGACTAATTTTGACCATTAAATCTTGATAGTTTTTTTGGATTTGGTGGTGCAGTACGTAGTCTCATAGTGCTTCTACTTGACATTTTCAGATTTTTTTTATTTTATTTAATTTTTTTAAAAAGTTCTAAAAATTCTAAAAATACTTATAAAATCTATAAAAAAATATTTTTTAAAAAATATGTAAATACAATATGATAGAACTATAGTATATCACTTGTCAGTAATATCTGAAGAAAAAACCGTCAAAATTTAAGGGTCAAAATTGATCAAAGGGCTTAATTGATTCAATTTTTTGGTTCAAGGGCTTAATTGATTTAATTTCTTGATTCAAAAGCTTAATTGAATGCAAAAAAATTAAAAATTTAATTGATCTTTTAAAAGTTCAAGGACTTCTTATACCCTTAAGTCATTATTTAATTGCTTGTTTATTACATTAGAATAGGTTGCAAGCATTCATTTGGAAAAAACCGTTTCACTGCCTTGCCTTTTCGTTCTGCTTTTTTTTAGAATTAAAATAATCCTTAATAATTGGAATCTATGTAATCTATATCCCTTGTTCGAGCCATTGCCAATATGGTCAGGAAGAATTGGTCAATTTACTTTTAGTGAAAACCGTGCGAAACAAACAAAGTTAACGATATGCTTGCTAAACTTGCAGATTCTCTACAGACTACCGTCATTATTCTTGATCAACCCCCAACTGTTTTGAACCCCTTATTGTATCATAATGTTTTTGGTCCACCTTATTGTAAGTCTAAACATTAACTAAGCTCTTTTTCCTTTCCATTAAAAAAAAGAATTTTCTATTCACAACAATAACGGTCAATAAGAATTATATAGATTTTAATTATTAAGGATTATTTTACTTTTCAATAGAATCTAATATATTGTAATTAATTAATTACATTCTTAAATAGTTGTGTTCCATTAATTTAGTGTGTTTAATGTAATTAATATTCATCTAAGGGGTTTAGGGTTTTATGTTTTAGTGTTTATGTTTTTGGGTTTAGAGTTTATGGATCACGGTTTAGTGTCTATGTGTTTTAGGGTTTTGGGTTTTATAGTTTAGTGTTTAGGGTTTGTGGTTTAAAGTTTAGAGTTTATGATTTAGTGTTTTATAGTTTAGGGTTTAGAGTCTATGATTTAGTGTTTTAGGGTTTTAGAGTTTAGGTTTTTATAGCGTTAGAGATTAATTACATTAAACACCCTAATTAATGTAACATAACTTTTTAGGATTACGTACATTCTAAAATCTATGTAGTTCTTATCGACAGCTCTTAGCGTTATCAATAGCAAAACCCTTAGAAAATGCCAAAAAGAAATAAGAGAAAATCACGCAATTTCCTCATGCAGGTTATCTTAGAAGGGATGGGGAGAGCTCTGTATACCAATTTCGATGCTCAGTTTAAATGTGAAGCCCTGAAGGCATGGTTATCTGATCTTGTATCTCTCTTGAATTATCAAATATACGGCTTAAAGAGGTTTGCTTGACTATTAATTTTAACTTAAATACTTTTGTTTGCAGCTTGCAATGGTAAGGAATCAGAGGTCGGCAAAAAGCTGATTAAAGGGAAGATATACATATTGCGTTTGCATATATGAATCTGCACCTGCCAGTTGATCTTCCATGCTAACAACTTAAGAGTTGTTGCAAGAAAAATAAAAAATAAAAACTCCGGGACTGGAAATGGAGCAACGGGAATCTCATAGCATTAATCTATATCGTTCATTTGGTAGTGTTTAGCAAGTAACAGCCAGCATACATTAAATATTTAATCGCTTAAGGGTTCAATAAGCCCCTAAACTTTTACAAAAATTCAATTAAGTCTTTAAACTTTTTTACACTCAATTAAGCTCTCAAACACAAGAAAAAAAACCAATTAGGCCCTTTGACCAACTTTGATCATTAACATTAACATTTAAGAATTTGAGTCGAGTTCGAGCTTGACTCGAGCTTGAGTATGCTGAACTCGGCTCGTTAAGAATTCGAGCCGAGCTCGGGCTCGAGTCTAATCGAGTTGAGTATTGATCGAGTTTTGACCGAGTCAGGCTCAAGTAGCTTGCGATATGTCTCGTTTCATTACAATCCTAATAATAATAATAATAATAATAATAATAATAATAATAATAAAATCGATCAAATTGCATGATTTCATTGTAGATAGAATTATACAAAAGAAATATTTTCACGTGGCTCGTTAAAAAACCCCTAATCTCAATAGGAGGAAAAAAGTCCGCATGAAAATATAAAGAAAGTTAAACTAAAAATTAAACTAACATATCATAACAACAAAAAACACCCAACCTACAATTTAGTTCACTTTAATTTTAAAAATTAAAATATAGTTTATTATATTTTTTAGTAGTTCGTGAGCTTTTCGAGCCAGATATGAAGTAGCTCGGCTCATCAAGAACTCGAGCTGAGTTCGAGCCCAATTAAGTTGAGTGTTGGTCGAACTTTGACTGAGTCGAACTCGAGTAGCTCGCAATCTGTATCGTCTCATTTACAATCCTAGTTGTAATACGACATACATTAGATAAAATTTTAGTAAAATTTTAATAAAAATTTAACTCAGCTAAATGGCTAGGGTTTGACCATTTTATCAAAGGGATGGGGGGCTTGATTCCCCTTCTCAGTACTCAACCATCTTTTATTTCCTTTGATTTTAGTTGGCTAAAAGATACTCTCATGTCACCATCGTATTGTTCATGAATAAAATAAATAAATAATATCATTACAGCTAATTTTTTAACCGCCGGTAATAATAATAATAGCGAAATATAATATTAATAATAATTTTGTCAAAAAATTAAATTTAGGAATTAAATAAAAAAAATACAATAATTCAATAACTTGTAGTCTACTAAAAAGCCGTGCTTTTGCTTGTCTGCATGAGATATTTGTTTTTTACGAGGCTCAAATTCGGTTCAAGTATTTCAAGTTGAATTCAAATTATTTTACTGTTTGAAACGGGTGCGTATGATAAATAAATGTTAAGTGATATCACATAAGTAATGGTTTTATTAGTGTGTGGAAAATAGATGTTATTCGTCTTAAGATATACATGTCTGTAATTACTCATTTTATCCGGTTTGTAAATATTATTAATATATTAGTATAATAATTAATGGGGAATTATTATTGCATGTATACATGTTATATTATATGTTTACTATATATATGTGATTAATGTGTGTAAAATATGTGTGTGATATGTGTAAGCGCATGCGTATCATACATATTATGTATGTGTATGTGTGTAGGTGTTGGCATATGTCTACCATATGTATGTTTATATTTTGTACATGTATAATATATATGAACAAATGTATATGCTTGTGTTTAAACGCATGTAATATGTATGTTAATTGCTATACACGTATGTCATTCTGTATGTATTTAGCTTAATGTCATTGTTGTTGTTATTTGTATGTATATGTATTATTATTAGCAATATTAGTTTTTATTAGTGGTATTATTGGGTTAGAATTAAAAATGGATCTATAAATATAAAAATCATATAAGTTATTATTAAATGCCCAGTCCAATATATTACAAAGTCCATTACATTTTACATTGGGCCCAATCCGGCCCCAAACCCTAACCCACATCCTAAAAACTCTAATCCACATCAGATAATAGAGCCCTAATACCCTCCCTTTATTTTGTTCAGCTGAAGGAGGGCCGTTGGATCAGATCTAGATCCAACGGCCACGGGTGAAGCATGAAGACCTCTCATCTGTCGCGCGTAAGCCCACTCGCCATCCAGCTAACTTCCACGCGCGCGTGTGGAGCACGCACTGGCCTTTCAGATCACCGTACGCCACGTGTCGCGATCTAGTGCAATCATGCTTATTCCAGATCACATCAAGACTGTCCATGCATCGCGTCATCTTAGCCATTGGATCAGATCTGATCAAACGGCCGAGAGTCTTTTTGGCCGAACGGATCCCTCAGCCATGCCGCCGTACCAACCACCGAGTATGGTCGGACATGCCAAAATGACCAAAAAACAGAGATCATGTCAATGACCAAATCGCAGAAAAATATGTATTACACGTCTCATTTTCTACCAAAAACAATCAGAGATCAGGATATGTAAACCAACCAAAAGTGTAATATCATCAGAGTTTTCCATAAATACAAAAAATACAAAAAGAAAAACAGAGGGTTTCATGGTAATCCCTTCTTCTTTTTCTCATTCTTTCATGTATGTGTAAAAAAACGTTAAAGAGGTTGGTTCTTACCCTCGTCAATTAAGGTTTTCTGCCGCCGGTAATAAGCTGTAAGGCTCTTAAGCCAAACACGGTGAACCGGTGAAGGGGAGGGGTTGCTTGGTCTTAGTTTATAAAACGTTTTTAAAAAAGGGGAGAATGAGTTTTGATTTTGTTTTTTAGATCTAGAAAAATACGTCTCTTTCTCCTAAAATCTAAGGCTGGACGTGGGTTTAGGGTGAGAAGATGAGCGTTTTAGGTTATAGTTCGAAGGCCGCCGACGCCGTCGAGCGACGGCCGACGGTGGTCTGAGATGGGTTATGGAAACGAGTTGAGAGAGAGGAGGGTTATAGTCAAAGGTTTTTAAAAAAAAAATGAGGGAAAAGGGCTGAGTTTAATCTGATATGTGTGTTTTATAGGGTCATTAATCTTTAAAATGGTCTAATTGAATCATAAACCATCCCGCGTTTTGGGATTTTTCAAAACGAGTCAGCCCTTTGGTATGATCACAACCCCAGTCCTCCCTGGTTTGCCAAAAATTTCAATTCAACCCCTGAATTAAACCGAAATCAGTTTCGAAACGGTAAAATTACTCCCCCAACCATTCCGCGTTTCTGAATTTTACACTTCGAGCTTGCCCCTTGGTAATATTACACATCTTGTCCTTTAAAGTTTCGTTTGGCTTGCAATCTCGCCCCTAAATACTCTTTTTATTTATTTAATATTTGTCTGCTAATTTTGTTTGTATTTCATTTCAACCATTTTCCAGTTTTTTAAATATTTTTATCATTTGTTTTTAAGCATGTTTATTTTATTTATTCTTTGCATATACATATGCTTTATATATTATGTTTTAGGTTTTTATGTGTGCATTAATATGGGTCATACCATGCTTTTAGTTTATTAATTCATGTGGTGCATGTGTTTGATTTATTAATTATGTTTTAGTTTTAGTTAGTATTGTGTTTATATGTTTACATAGTTTTATGATCTTTTTTGCATTGTAGATCGCATATTAGTTGTGGATAATACGTTTATTATGTGGCATGTTATGTTTTTGTAGCTTTGTTAAAATATGTTATGTTTAGGCTATTTTGTTAAATCCATTAGTTTATGCATGCTATCTTTCATTGAATAACATGTAAGTATCTATAAAATTTATATGTTTATATATTTCTATCCATGTATGTTTCTTGCCATGATCACTTGGGTGCATTTGTAATATAGATATTAGTGTGCCGTATGATAAAGCTTTAATGTATTATTTTGGCATTTTGTTTTTCTTGCCTAGCATCATGTATATATATATGTTATGCATATTTTGCATCAGTGCTTTCTTTATGTGTTTAAGCATGTTAGATTTAATTAACTTAATTTTTGGAAGCATGTCTTTTTGTATGTTTTTGTTTATACTTTAGTCTTATTATTGGGACATGTTACATTGCTTTGTTCATGCATGTTGCATTTTAATATTTTTATGCTTTTATGTTTTATTTCTACGTCTTTGTAAATATTTGTTTATGATGTTTTCGCTTTCTAAGGTTGCATAACGGATACATATTTTGTCAATGCGGTGCCCTTTTATCCGAGCGTAAACGGGGCCAGTATCAAGCGTAGTGATGGTAGTTGGACGTTTACTCTCGGATAGCGGGGCTTTTAAAATTTACTCGCCCTTATAACCAAATTTTAATTTAATCGTTACTTTAATCTGAAAATTTTAATATTAATAAAGTGATAATTATTAAAGTACCAATTTTGGGCGGTGTGGGGGTGCTAATCCTTCTCCATCCGTAACCGACTCCCGAACCCAACAGTTTTAAATCTCTGGATTTTACGGTGTCCGGCCTACCTAAGTGGCCGATGGCGACTCCATTTTCTTAAATAAAATACGATTTTTACAAAATCTCACGGAAGACATTATTTTCGAAACAAAACAATAGATAAAACACGTTTTTTTAGCAAAACGGACATTGCTACATTAAATTATTTTGTTTACAAAATATATGTATAATTATAAATATTTATAAATAAAATTAAATACTACCTTATAATCACTTTAAATTATTAAAAAAACTAAAACTTTAATTTTTAGGCTTAAGATTCGTTTATTCTAAATTCAAAACCAAAAAGTAAATTCTAGTAATGACGGGAAAAATATTCTACTCACCCTCTTTCATTTTTACTTAGCTGCTTGTCATTACATTTTTCATTGTTTGGCCGGTGGTGGTGACGATATTAATTTTGGTGTTGATCACCAACCGCCGATGACTCATATCCCTATTTATTTTTAATATTTTATTATTGTTTTTTTTTTGTAATTTTTTAAGTTTTAATAAGAATTTTTAGGTTTGTTTGTGTTTTCTCTACTTTTGTGGTACGTTTTTTTTGTCTTTATGGCAAGTTTTTGTCATGTGACATGTTCTATGTGTACTTTATGATTGGATGGTGCTCGTACAGAGATTCTCATTATATTAGTTTTTGATTTGGAATTGTCCTGGTCACAGATAGCTTGATGCTCTTTTGTAGTTGTTTATCGATGTAACTAGAACTGTGTAGCGGAGCAACCTGTAAGATTGCTTTTTTCGCTTACCACTCCTACATCACATCTTATGTGTCTCATTAGATAATGACAAAGAGATTATATAACGATTATTGGGTTTCTATGATCTCAATAGAAGGTTTCGATGTTCTTTACGACTTTGAGTTTTATATTTTTATTTTATATGCATGAGTTTGGTGTGGACATTATCCTTCAATCTCTCGTTATGATTAAGTTTGTTGTATTTACTAAACCTTTCATTATTTCTAATAGAACTTAGTTAACCAGTAAAAAAATTAAAACCAAAAAGTACCGGTTAACCTAAAATACACACAAGTGTGTGTATAATTTGAGAGAATTCAAATGACTTAAAAATAGTGGTCGGATGTCAGTCATTGTTTTTAACAAATATAAATTCGACACCACAAATTTATTTTTCTTTTTCTTATTAGAAAAAGAATATTATGTGCATCATTAATTTTTTTTATTCTAAATAAAAGAAAAAAATACACATAATAATAATAAAATGTTTATAACAAGAAAAAACTTTGATAAGAAAAGTAAAACAAATTAAAATTTATTTTTCTCTTAGTTATTCTTTACGAGATTTAAATTATTTTTCTTTTATATGTAAAAGTTCTTTATAAACATAATCTTTGAATATTTCGTTATAAATAAGTATGTTATTTTTATTGAATTTTCTATTATTTCTAATAAAACTCAATTACCTCAATTCAGAAAAAAAAATAAAACTAACCCATATAATTTGAGAAAAATAAGATTTCAAAATGAGTTAAAGAATAGTGGTTGGATGTTAGTCTTTGCTTTTAACAAATATAGATTCGACACCACAAATTTATTTTTCTGAGTTGTTTTTAATTTTCCAACACTTTCTATTTATGGTCATAAAAGATGGAACACACGGATACCATTTTTTTTTGGCGTGAAAGATCCCGAAATTAGAATTAATAAGAACAGAAGGTTGTTACCAATTTAGTGATAATTTTAATGTGGTTGAACGAATAAATTATTTTAGGACATAGTAATTAATTATTTGTTAGAACCCAGAAGGATTTTAAAGGGTTCTGTTATCGAATCCTCAATGCATTTTTTCTAAATTATGTTAATATACTATTGGTACCATCCAATTTGAATGCAATTCAATTGGATTATTTCTTTATTCAATGAAAAAAAATAAGTTCAACCAATTTATTTTTAAAATAGGAAGTGGAAAAATAAAAATTTTGAGAGAATCTTTTATTTATCTATTATTATAGGCAATATCATCCATATTATCTATAGAATTCGAACTCTATTTATAATTTCTTATTTCTATTGTATTTTTCTATTTCATTTCGTATTTTATTTTAATATATCGATTATTTTTTTACTTCCAACCTCTCCATTTTTTTCATCTATATTCTTTTTTTCCACTTCATGAACAAATTACGCCTATTTTCACATCTAAGATTTACATATACAACATATATTACTGTCAAGCTGTCAAGGGTAATTTTATTATTTTGTAGTAGTGAATTTAATTTTTTATTATTTATTTCTTATTATTGAGTTTATATTATATAATTTTCTAATTTATATTAGATATTAGAATATTAATTCTAATTAATTCTATTATATATTTATATATTCTAATATATATTCTAATTATTATATTTTATTTAGAATAATATAATTTTATTTATAATATATTATATTAATTTTTATATTATTTATTATTATTTATATATTTCTATTACATTTATTTTACTTTGCTTTTTTTTTCTTTGGTTGATGGTCGGCAATTAATATTAGTATTAGTTTTCAATCACTGGGTCTATTATTTTTCTTGTTTTTTCATATTTTAATAAGAATCTTTGCCTTTGTGGCATAAGTTTCCTCTGTCCTTATGACACGTTTTTCTTTGATTTCTTTGTGGTTCGTTTCATCTGTCTTTGTAGCATGATTTCAGCATACGATGTTGACCTCTGATTATGGTTCTGTCAGTGGTCTTAGAAAGATGGATCCACACTCAGTTGATAGTTAGTTGTCGATGTAATCAGACCAAGATAGCGGAGCAATCTGCCTAATAGCTTGGTTCGCTCACCATTCTTTTTTCACCCCGTAAAACGTCTTGTTTGGATAGAGACAAAGAGATTCAGAAAGGTTTCTAGATTTTGATATGCTAATCTCGATGGAAGTGTCTGCTTTTCTTTGCATCATTGTAAGAGACATTTAGTGGACATGTCCTTTTTTCTCTTTTTGATACATTGTACTGTATTATTTTTTTGGTGATTAATAAAGTTCATATGCCATTGTTAAAAAAAAATACTATTATATATTCCAACTAATAATAGATCTATATATGGATAAAATTCAAGTAAGGACATAAATGAAAATAGTTTTAATAACTGGTTATTCTAATGAGATTAATTTGAATTAAGGTCGTATTATTGTTGTTGTTAGATTAAAAAATTATTTTTAAAATTTATTTTTTTAAATGTTGTAAAAAATGTAATCTGTTAATTTAAAAGTGTATACTATTATATATTCAAACTAATAATAGATATATATGGATAAAACTCAAGTAAGGATTTAAATGAAAATACTTTTAATAACTAGTTATTCTAATGAGATTAATTTGAATTAAGGCTGTATTCTCGTTGTTGTTAGATTAAAAAACTACTTTTAAAATTTAATTTTTTAAATGTTGTAAAAAATGTAGCCTGTTAATTTAAAAGTGTTTGATGTTATTGTTAAAAATTGCAGTGAAAAAGTTAAAATGTTTATTTAGACATGATTTTGGAAAAGTAAAAATAAGATAACTTAAATGATATTTTGATAAGTTTATATCCTAAAGCTAAAAAGCTTGTTTTGAAAAAAAAAATCCAAAAAGTTATTTAAACCTTGTTTCTATTGTCAAAAGTGCATTTTACTCCAAAAAGTTGTTAGAAAAGCAATGAAGAACCATTTTAGGCTTAATTCTTCATTCTTGTTGGATTGAAAACTACTTTTTGAATAAGTACTTTTCAAAAATGTGATAGAAAAGTAAAGTGGTAAAATGTGGTTTGTTAATTTGATATTGTCGTTAAAAAATTGTGTTAAAATGTCAATTTTAATCATTGTTTGGTAAGTATAATTTAATTAAAATATGACAAATAAATTAGAATGTTTTGAGAATTTCATATCCAAAAGTATTTTTTAAAAAGCCAAAAACACTGTTTTTTAGTTTTTGGGTTTGATAGAAAAATTGGTTTCAAAAATAATTTCTGAACGCTATTTCATCTCAGAATCTCTTTATTCTTTGTTGCTTGTACTTTTCAATTAAACTTTTTAACTTAGACGCAAAAATTAAAAAAAAATGCTTTAATTTTTTGAAAAAAATGCTTTTACATATGGAATTATCAAAATACCCTCATTTATTCGTTATATTTTACAATCAATTATCTTCTGACGTATGTCTAAAACATATATTTAACTTTCCATAACACCTTTAAAATAATGCCATATATTTAAATTAAGGGTAAATTATACTAATCATCATTACACTTTCTTCTCTTTATTATTTTGGTCATTAAAGTTTCAAAATTTCCAATTTATTAATTAAATTTTACACATTAAACTTTTTGTCACTCTATTGTCAAATAGTTAATGGCATTATGACATGGCATACACACCAAAATGATGTCATTTAAAAAAATCTAAATTTACACCAAAATGAAGTCATTTTGAATCTATATAAAATTACATTTCCTCGATTTTTTTATTTTTATTTTTCTCTCTTTTTTTGCATTTTTTATTATCTCTTTTCTCTCCATTTATCCAAATACCGACCACTATGTCCTATACCCTCGGCCAACCGTCGTGGACGTCGATGAGTATCAAAATTAGCATCACGACTGGCTAACTGTCATCCTTATTTGCTTTATAAACCATAAACCGTCATTGATCCACTGCAACAAAAAATTAAAACTCAAATATCCAAAAATACAATTTCATGTTCAACATTCACAACGACCGTCATATTTCATGAATTTCACCCTATCAAAATCGGAATCCACTCATAAGCATCATTGATAAATTGAAATGAGGTTTGGGTCTTCTTCAAAATTGATTGAAACCATCATCTCAAAAGGGATTCTGATTTTCATGATATAAGAATGCTCTTCATCTTTCAACAAAATATGCTTAATCTGATAAGTGGGCAATTGTTGTTTCGTATAAAATTTTGAATATTTGTTCGATTGAAGTGAAATTGAGGATGGGTTCAAATTTAGAGGATCAAAATAGAGAGATATAAAATTATGTGAACTATCTGCTGTCACCGCCACCAATTGACGTGGTGGTCGGTGGTGGTGGCCGGAATATGATAAGGCGCCTACGTGGCTCAAACACTAAATAATGTAATTTACCCGACTATTTTTTTTGTTACATTTTAAAACCTTAATCCTATTAGTTAGTTTAAATACCCAAATTTTTATTTTACATTTTCTCTTTTCTAACATGCTAAATTTCTACATGGCTGAAAAAAATATTAAAATAAACCACAACGAGGAGCGACTAAAAAGGTTTAATACGTAAATTTCAATGAATAAATTATATAAAACTTCAATTGTTAAAATAAAAAAATAGTGATAATTTATGTAATTTACCCTTAAATTAATAAATCCTACTCTTTCATAACATTTTTCTATCGTGACACGTAATCTTTTCTCTAAAAAGTACTTTCCAACCCAACAACAATGAGAACTAAACTTTAGTTTAATTAATACCGTTGTCGTAAAATACATAATACAATCAGTGTGAACACATTTCAGAGTAACTATTTTTAATTTATGGATTTGAGAAGATTCTAAAACAATAAAATTGAGAGCTCAACTTATTGTATATAAGAAGTTATTAAAAATTATGGGTATTTTCTTTCTTCAAAAAGTTTGAATTTTTTTCTCAATGCGTATGATTTTATTAACAAAGAAAATTGTATATCAATTAACACGTGTCTCGTTAAACCCTCTAAACCTCGAACAAAACCAAGGGCAACACCACCATTGAGCATCAACTATCATATCTGCCTCATTTGAAGCTTTCACCCAATACAACGACCGAAGTTTAGATAAGAAAAAACCTCATCCAACGACAAGCACTTTAAGTTAAAGACTTTATCATTCCTATCCGACCATAAAGACCATAATAACGCTGCACAACTTGACACCCACCATTTCTAATATATACCTTGAAGTGAACAATGCATCCCCGAAACCAAGAAATCCTTCAAATATCCCGATGAAGGCAAAGAAATTCTCCACCAATCCAGCAACCTATACCACAATCCTCCCACCATAACACACGAGAAAAGCAAGTGATCAACCTCATCATGTACAACATTGCACCATGCTCATACATCCCGTGATTCCAACAAAGGGACACCTCTAAGTCGAAGAAAATTTATTTTTGGTAGCCTGCCCATACACACAAACTACACAAAAGACTGCACCTGCAGAGGCACCGACAAATACCACACGAAACACTCGCTCAAGTCCACCTCCCCAATACCCGATAAAGCCAACAAACGAGTCAAGAGCCGGACTGAAAACTGCCCGGGAATGGTCCGGCTTCCAAATTAGCTAATCGGGCTTGCCATCATGTACAACCACTTTACAAAATATATCCAACAATTGCTCCAACATCACAATTTCGAACATTCTCAACTCCCTAAGAAAGAACTGTAACCACCTCGAGTGCACAAAGGACCCCGAAACTATATACTCACACACAAAAGGCCAGTTTATTCCTGGCCAACATGAAGAGGCATGGAAATAACACCTTCAAAGGCACCTTCTGACACCATGAGTCCATCCAAAACATCACACTCCCCATCCCTAATCCTCCAAAAAAGCAACTATCATCAAAATGTTGGCGCACCGGCTCAGACAATACTGTTTCCACAATTTGCCTCCACACAACCGAAGCCGATCTCTGATTAACGTCTGCAAAACTCCACTATAGCACTGCTTCCCCATATTTTGCAACTATTAGAGCCTGCGACATCGAATTCCTATTCGACAAACCTCCATACCCATTTTAAAATCAGTGCCAAGTTACGAGATCGTAGATCAACCACTCCCAAGCCACCTAAGTGTCGAGGGCGACATGCCAACTCCCACCTAACACACTCATTTTACCTTTAAGCTCCACCCATCCCTAAAAGAAAGCTCGTCGTAACCTATCCAATTTAGCAATAACTCCCTTCGGTGCCACAAAAATGCTCATGTAGTACAACGATAGAGCCGAAAGAACCGTATTTACCAATGTCAACCTTGCTGCGAATGAGAGGGAAGTCCGTTTCCATTTTGCGAATTTCACGCGAAAGCTTGCAATAACCGGCTCCCACATAGCTTTCCCATGAGGATTCACCCCCACCGGCATCCCCAAATACTGAAACATCAATAAACCAACTCTACATCCTAGTACCTCAGCGCAATCCGTGACCACATCGTCATCCACCCCAATCGCTATTAACATCAATTTTTGAAAATTAATTTCAAAGCCAGAACAGAGCCGAAAACTAAGTATCACCCTGTGCACATTCAACACAATCTCCATTGAACCCTCAAGGAAAAGAATTGTGTCGTCAGCGAATTGCAAATGAGATAAAGAAAACTCCTCCGCAATGCGTATACCCTAATTAAATTCACCTCTTCTGCTTTAGAAATCATCAAATGCAATGCCTCAACCACCACAACAAATAACAAAGGTGACAACGAATCCCCCTATCGTAAAACTCGCTCCATCCTAAACTCTTGCGTTGCACTACCAATTAATAAAACTGAGAGGTGAGCAGAGCTCAGGCATTCCCAAATCCATTGTCGCCACACCACGCCAAACCCCATACGTTCCAACTTGAATCCAAGAAATCCCATCGTACACAGTCGTACGCCTTAGCGTAGTTTAATTTCAAAATAACCCCCTTAGTCGCCTTCTGATCCTACTTTAACGAATGAATCACCTCATTTGCAAGTAATATCCCATCGACGATCTATCTTCCCAGAATAAACACACTTTGAGAATCGCTAATGAGCTCTCCCAACAAGCGCATCAATCTTTTTGCAAGCAGCTTTGCCAATATCTTATATATAGAATTTATCAAACTTATGCCTAAAATCACCAATACCAACCGGAGCTATCTTTTTTGGAATCAACACAATGAATGTACTATTTAAACCCCTCGGCAATCGACCCTTTGCATAAAATTCCCTCATGAATTCCATGATATCCGTCTTCAAGAACTTCCATCCTTTTTTGAAAAACTCCATGCTAAACCCATCCGGACCTGGGGACTTCGATCCATCACACGACCAAATTACTGATTTTATCTCTTCCTCCAAGAATGGAGTTTCAAGAGTTTTAGCATCTCGAACGTGTAAACTTTTTAAACATCAAAGTTGGCTCAAAAAAACTCGAAGTACTAGGTTGAGAAAAATGCTTATGAAACACCGAAACTACATATTATTTCAATTTGATTGGTTCCAACTCCCACCTCCCATGCACGAACAATCCCTCTATCCGATTTCCCATAGCTCATAGCTTTGCCATTTTGTGAAAAAATGTTATGTTTCGGTCCCCTAATCGCAACCAAGTAATCCTCGACTTTTGTCACCAAATGGATTCCTTCAACTTATAGTCTTCCATAACGCTAATTGCCATTGGTGTCGCTCGGCAAGCATAGCCTCTGATACATTCTCTAATCCTAACTCCATATCCACCACATCAATCGACTCTTGTAATTCACAAATTCGCTTCTCCACATACTTGACTTCATTCTTGTTAAAAAGTTTCATCTCCCTCAACTTCCCCATAAAATCAATCTGATCACCCCCTGAAATCGACATGTACTCCCATTGTGAAGTCATCCTGCAAATGTTAGCTCGACTATCCATCCAAAATTTATAAAACGGAAAGGTTGTGGCCCCCAATCCGACACCTGATTAACCAACAAAAGCGAAGAATGGTCAAATAAAAAATCAAATTTACTTGTTTTATACTTGAAAAACGATCCAGCCAAGAAATTGTCACCGAAAGACGATCTATACGACTTCACCTAGTGCCTGAACCAAACCAAGTAAATTGTTTCCCGTCAAGAGGCAAATCGATAAGACCTGCAAACAACGTGCTGCATCCCGATCTTTCTGATGAAATTATGATAGTGTAGGATAATACGATATGTATAGAGTTGAATGTAATGTAAAAGTCTTGTAAGTCATGTAAAAGATTAAGAGTTATCTATTAGTAGGATAAGGATTAAGAGTTATCTAAGAAGTCTTCTATTGTTAGGAGTCCTAGTTAGAGTTAAATCCTCAAGGACTCTATAAAAGAGTTCTATGTTGTAACCTATGTGATTCATTCGAATAAAACAGAAACTTTCTCTTCTGTTTTCACAAACTTTCTCTTCTGTTTTTACTACTCTCTACATGGTGTAATCACTCATTTTTGACCGGGTTTTAGTGTTATTATAATAGTAAAATTATATATATAAAAAAGGCAAAAAAATAATAATAATAATTAAAAAAAAATCAAATCAAAAAAAAAAAAGGGAATTTGCGTGGAGCAGGTGCTCCACGTCACCCACCAATCAATCTCAATTGCCTATAAATAGGCACCCCAATTGAATTGCAAGCCACGCCCAATTTTGCCATGAAAGTGGCAATTGAATTGCCACCCAATTCATGGGGGGCATGGCCGGCCGCAAGGCTGGCCGGGGTTGGGGGCAGTGCCCTCGACCCCAGTTGGTTCGATCTAACATTCGATCGGAGTCCTATTTTAGGTCCGATCTAGTTAAATTTTTGGAGGGGTCGCGGTAGATCTCGGCGGAGTTCGTCGTTCGAGCTCCTAATTAGGTATATTTTCTTTCCTTTTTTATTAGTGTTGTAATTTTTATAATTTAATGAAGTATCAGTTATCTTAAAATTTTAGTCTTATTTTTTATTTTTATGTTTTAGATTAATATTTAATATGTTTTAAATTTGTGTTGTATATTAATATTTTATTTATGTTAGATATGTTTTTATTTATGAGTTAGATTAATATTTATTTATGTATGTTTTAGAATAGTATTTTATTTATGTTGAGTTTGTTTTTATTTATGTGTTAGATTAATATTTAATATGTTTTAAATTTGTGTTGTATATTAATATTTTATTTATGCTAGATATGTTTTTATTTATGAGTTAGATTAATATGTATATATGTATGTTTTAGTTTAGCATTTTATGTTAGATTAGTATTACGATATGTCAATATTTATTGTATTTAAATATTTTCCCATGTTTTATATTTTGCCACTAAGATTGCATATGATATATAAATTGTCAATGCGGTGCCCTTTTATCCGAACGTAAACGGGGGCGATGTCGGCGTAGTGATAGTGGTTGGGCGTTTATTCTCGGATAACGGGCCTTTAAAATTTATTCGCAATTATGACTGAATTTTAAAATAATCGTCACTCTAATCCGGAAAATCCAATATTAATAAAGCGGTAATTATTAAAGTACCAATTTTGGGCGGTGTGGGGTGCTAATCCTTCCCCATCCGTAATCGACTCCCGAACCCCTGTCTTTTGAATCTGGTTTTATGGTGTCCGGCCTACCTAAGTGGCGGTGGCGACTCCATTTTTATAAGGTTTTGTAAACCCCACGGAATAAATATTTTATATCCAAACACCTTTCAAAAATCCTTAGAAAATCATCGTTTTTATTTTAGCGATATATACGAGAAAAAAAGACATCATCACAGATGGCGACTCATTTGGGGACATTTTTGTTTTTCAAAAACAAATGAGAGTCAAGCTTTTAAAATAATTACCGCTTTACTAATATTGGAAATTCGGATTAAAGTAACTATTAAATTAACATTCGGTCATAATTTGCGCGTTTATTTTAACGCATTTAAAATATTGCATATAAACCCGTCTTTTTTTAAGTGGGGAAAACGCTAATGCTTTCGTGGAGATATCGTTCTCCGTATGGGCCTAGCAAGTACCTTGGGGGCTCGAGTACCTTATGCTTTTCGTAAGGATATCGTTCCTTTCAGACGGGCATAAGCGAATGGGTCCCCCTGAATTGAACCCGGTTGAAAGGAGCCTATAATGGGTGATGATCGGGGGCCTTGCTACTCTTAGTAGAGGACAACAAGGACAATTCGGGTACCTCCTAGCACCAACACTGCATGTAGAGAACATAGAAACCCACCCCTGTTAGAGCCATGCGGATAACCTTAGGTGTTTTAGACGGGATAAATATGGTTGTTTTGTGTGTTTATTCTGTTTAATTTTGTCCTTTTATTTATGTATTTATTATTTTTATCCGGTACTAACTCATTTCTTTTTGTGTTTTATTTTATTTTTACACATATTTTTGTTGCATTATCATTGCATCCACATTACATAGAGGCGTTGATTCAAGTGGTTTGCCCGATTAGAAAATCTTTCATCATGGAAAAAAGGTGTCTTAGGAAGGACAGCATCGATCCAGTCGCGTGACATCGGTTAGAGATTACTCAACAGATCCGACATAACAATTTGCCGAACGAGCGTGTAGTGCCAAAGTATACACACGAGACCTAATGGTGGACATACAACGAGCTACAAGGTGTGTGAATAACTTAGCTACCGAAGCCACGACTCTCCGACCTTTCATAACCCCGGACATGGAAGAAGCACCAAGGTTTATCAAGTTGCTCAGAGCTGTCGAGGAGGTAGGAGGTAGAGCTAGAGTTTATGTGTAGAATTTTATTTTGTAATTAAGACTTGGTAATAGACTCTTTTTGTAATAGGGACTCCTTTTGTAATATGGATTTTTTTGTAATCTGGACCCTTTAATTCCCATGAAAGTCGTTCGAAAGGGTGATTACCAGCGGAATCAACGCCTTTATTTGCATTCATGTTGCATATCATGACATGGTGTTGATTCAAGAACAGTTCATTAAAAGGCTTTCAAAATAGAAAAAGTCTGCTTTGCCCGGAACGATAATATTACAGTATCAAGTTAGGTCGAGCAAAGACCAATCGCGAAAGAAGACGGTACGACAATAAGGCACGTGCGACGCAGAAGATTCAGTCAGGGCCGCAGAATCCTAATTTTAAATCTTCACATTTGACCATTTTTAAATTCTCAGATTTTAATTTAACTCAAAAAAAATTAAAAATATTATTATTTTGCTTTGAAACTTCTTCTCTCATAAAACTTTTAGAAGAATAATAATAACAAAAAGAAACCTAAAAGTTTCATTTTTAAGTAAGTTAAAATTTTTGAACCAAATGATCTTTGAGAATTTTAATTTAAACCCTAAAATTTTTAAAGTACTCCCTTAGGACCGATAGAATCCATCCCTGTTTAGACGTATTATTCGTTTGCACCCAGAATAGATCTTATCTGCATTATGCCTACACTTGTTGATGTCATTTTTAGAAGCCATAAAAAATAAAGATCATGACGTCACGAGTCCATAGAATAAGAAGAGAAGACGAATTCATCCATCATCCTGAAGATGACGTCGAGACGTGGAGCACAGGTTTTGCTTCCCGAAGTCAAGATCTCCAGAAGGAAGCTAACTGTCACCTGTAATTCATTATTAGTTTCTTGCAACCAGACATTTTTCTACTGATTGAAAGTCTTTTAAGGACTGTTCGAGAATCAACACCGCATTTGCATTCATGCATTGCATTGCATTACATTGCATTGCATTGCATTACATTACATTGCATTGCATTGCATTACATTGTACAATCATGACATATTTTACACCTTGCATAAAATTTTTGAGGGGTAATCCAAAGAACAATTAGAGTTTTATCGTGAATAAAAGAATTGAACACATTCAAAAATCAAGATTCGAGCAGTTAAAAGATAGACTCGAGAAAAAAAAGAGAAAAAGTAGTTTGATGCCTTTAATACAAGAAAACTCTGTTTGAGCCCCGATTTGGTCGTTCTCCGGATTCCAAAGATTTCCACATAATAACGGAACAAGATGCCCCAAGATTCGTGTGACCATCTTACGCAAAAAATGGAGGGCTACATTGAAAAATTACCGATCCACTACTTCCCGACAGGTCTAGCGGGACCTACCGTGATATGATGTGCTTTGGACCTAGCACTAAGTCGTCGGTATCTCTAGGGTATGAAGATGAAACCTGATGAAAGCTTCAAGGAATGTGCTTTGAGGTATCTGTGTTTAGTGACCCAAGTGCAACCCGTAGATGAAGAGGAAATTGACTTCTATGCCATCTTTTATATTTATTCTTTAATAATATGCTCGAGAAAATGAAGGTCAGCTTTGAGGACTTAATGATGATCAGAGCGAGAAACAAACATGCACTCCGGGACCTTAGTTTAAAGACCAGACCTGCCTAGGAGCAAAAGGAAACAAAGAGATAAATGTGTATCACTTTCAAAACATTGAGGCACTGGGGCATGATACTAAGAAATTTGGGGTCGTTAAAAAAATTAAGAAGCTGGTCGATAAGGGAGTCGTGACAAGATAGTCATCCAGCGATGGAAAAACAAGAAAAGAGGCAAGCCTACACTACCTTAGAAGGGGCAGAATGAGTCAGTACCCTGGAGATAATCCAAAGGTCCCTACGGTTTTCTCATCATTTCACAAAGAAATTCTCAACAAAAAAAATCATTGTTTATTAGAATTAAAAATCACATTTCCATTTAGAAAAACATATTTACATTCTTGATTCTTTAAACATTTCATTTTTATGGGGTAGTTTTCCCATATGCATATACACACATTTTTGAATGGACATATGTATATATCATTTCTATACCAGGTCCTCGAATTTTGAATGCAACAGTACATTTGCTTCAAACCCAAAGATCAACTCTAAGTTGCATATATTTAGAAGAGATTGAATGTTGTGGTGATACTTGTAAATGTGAGTATCGCTAGTTTACTTAGGCCAACAGAGGAACAAAAGCGAGTGTTTAGACAATGGGCAATTCCCATTTTAAGAATTTATCTTCTCAGGCACTTGTTGTTTAAGATCCTTGAAACGAAAGTTGACCCTAAACCTCTACCCCCTGAAGGCATTCTCAGGACATTTGTGAATATGTCAACGAATGGTGTTCTTTTACTTTACCAGAAGACACAGATGAGACCATACAGATTGGGTACGAAGATCAGAAAATCATCAGAAGAAAGTGGTTGAAAACATGGATATGTCCAAATGAAAAACCAAAAAAAGAAGATAAATGGTAATCGGAAGGTCAAGCAATCCCGGATCGAGTAAATATCAGAAGAGCTACAGAGAGGCAATTAACTCCGAGCGGAAGATCGCATCAATACCAATATAGATCCGTGTTGATTCGAGGATACATTCATAGACTCGAATAAGAAGAAAGAGATTCAATGCTAAAAACCCAGAGTGAACAGTCTAAAAAAAAAGAAAAAGAAAGAAAGAAAGAAAGAATACAGTCTATGCTTCACACACAGATCAAACAATACAAGAACGAGACTTCAACTATGAGCAAGAGATGAAGGAATCCACATTTCAAGTAAACATCAGTTTTGAAAATTAGTATAGAAGCTCGAATTGAAGCCAAGTCAAGACAAGTCGGCTCAAGATCGCCAATTTTGAAAAAGGAAATGACCTGGGAAAACCCAAAAATGGGCAGTCTAGAGTGATCTGAAAATGAAGAAAAAGAGTAGTCTACCTGAGCCTGCTGGCATCAATATCCAGCCAAAATACATTGATCCGAAGGTACAAAAGAAGGAAGTGACCTCTAGGGTGAAAACCCAAAAATGGGCAGTCTAGAGCGATCCAAGAGAAAAAGTGAAAAGAAAAAAATTGAGAAAGAAAAAAAGAAAGAATAACATTTCATCTTGGCGTGCCAATCACAAGAATTCCCAGAAATGTAATCGTAGTCCTTCAAGAAATCTCAGTTCCGAGGAGTTTTGAAGGATCAAACATTCTTGAACAGAAAATGAACATCAGTATATAGCCAGAATGCAAGGCAACATATAATAAAAAGAAAAGAAATGAACTCTAGGGTGAAAACCCAAAAACGGGCAGTCTAGAGTGATCCAAAAAATAGAAAGAACAATGGGCATATCCAAGTTATACAAGTACAAATACTGTTTCACTTAACCATAAACCAAAGGCCTACATTACAAGCCCCAAAGACCATTCTGGTCATCCATAAATATCCAAGTTGAATGAGAATGTCTTCAGATTTCATTCCGCCTATAAGGGTTAACTTTTCTTCAAGGAACGTCAAACTTCGAAGTGCTTGATCGACACCCAAATGAGGGAAGGATGGGGCATGGTGAGATAGTGAGATTAAGAGAGCCACCTTAAACGGGGTAGAAACTAGGTAGGGTTGTTCCTCTCAAAAGCCTTTTAGACCAGAAGAAACTATACATTGGCATATATCTCCACAATGGTCAAGATCTTCTAAATATGCGCTTCATTAGAGTTGGTCTCTGGCAACTTGAAACAGATGCGCTATGGTGTTTGATATTTTGGGGCAAACATGTTTTAAAAAGGTTTGACATTTTCTCCCAAAGTTATGATGTTTACCATTTGTTCCAAACAATGTTTTCAAAATGTCCAAGTTGTGATTTTGAAATGATTATTATCTTTTCAAACAATCATTATTTTTTGAAATATACACAAGTAAATTGCCTTTTACTTTACTTTAAAAATGAATGATGATGAGATTTAAAGCATAGGGACCGAGAGTTAGTTCCCGTCGAAATGCTACGAGAAGATCAAGGAAGAGCTTAAGGGATGGAAGCATCTTGGCCCACCCTGGTGACTAGAAATAGATCAAGGCTCTATATGATAGGCCAGAAAATTCAAAGCAGTGGAGCCCGTGGTTGAATGGGGCAACGCCAAGCCAAGAAGATGACAAGGGTTCATATAAGAATAATATAAGAACCAGACGATCATTTATGATGGCGGGTGATAACTCTAAAGACAAGAAAGCCTTTCGCACAAAAAGTACCTGACAAATGCTCCAATTTTATTCGCACTAGTGCCTGGTCGACCACTAAACAGTCTTCGAGAATTCAATGGGATGTGTCCTGGGGCAACACGATGAGTCAAGAAAGAAGGAGCAGGCCATCTACTACCTAAGCAGGAAATTCAATGATTGCGAAACACGGTACCCCTTGAAGGCGAAGCTGTGTTGTGCTCTAGTTTGGGCTACCAAGCGGCTCAAAGCAAGTACATGTTGTACCATACTACCTGGTTGATATCCAAGCTAGACCCATTAAAGTTCCTAATGGGAGCGCCGGCGCTAACAGGAAGGATGGCCCGATGACAGATGCTCTTATCCGAACTCGACATCGTATATGTTAATCAAAAAGCCGTAAAGGGGAGTGCCGTAGCGGACTTTCTAGCTAGTCGTGCTTCGGATGACTATGAGACATTGAACTTTAGTTTCCCAGACGAAGACTTGATGTGCATTACAACCGAAGAAGAGATTTCAGATGATGAGTCATGGAAACTTTACTTGATGGAGCCTCCAACGCCCCCGGACATGGGATAGGGCGTGCTAATTTCACCGAGGGCGTCTATTATCCTTTCACCAGCAGATTGGAATTCTTACGCACAAACAATATAGCTGAATCTGAAGCTTGCATCATGGGACTGAACTCAGCCATCGAAAGAAAGGTTAAGGAACTTCGAGTGTTCGGAGATTCGTCCCTAGTCATTTACCAATTGCGCGGGAGTGGGAAACCGAGAGACCCGAAGTTGGTCAAATATCACAAATTAATCCAAGAGCTCGTCAAAGAGTTCGAAAAGGTCACTTCAATTACCGCCGAGAGAAGAAAATCGGATGGCGGATGCATTGGCAACCTTGGCATCCATGTTTAAAACAAACACCGGGCAGAAATGAAACCCATTAAGATGCGAGACGTTTGAAAAGCCTGCTCA
Organism: Hibiscus mutabilis; assembly: GCA_019671005.1. Lineage (NCBI taxonomy): Eukaryota > Viridiplantae > Streptophyta > Magnoliopsida > Malvales > Malvaceae > Hibiscus > Hibiscus mutabilis. The sequence continues at coordinate 44,551,966 of CM033725.1, forward strand.
TTGTTGTAGTATACAGGAAGAGATTGACGGAAATCCATGGTACTATGATATCCCGCAATATGTCAAGCTTCAAAAGTATCCGAAGGGCAAACGACAATGATGAAAAGCGCTCGAGAAAAATGGCAACGAAATATGCCCTAGATGGGGAGATCTGTATAGGAAAAGTCATGATCAAACATTCTTTGAGATGTGTGGATGCCCGGGAGGCAAAGGAAATCTTAGCCGAAGTACATGACGGGATCTGTGGAACGCACGCCAACGGGTTGTCTATAGCTCGGAAAATTATGAGATACGGTTATTTCTGGTTGACCATGGAGGGGGATTGCATCGATTACGCCAGGAAATGCCACAAATGTCAAAATTCATGCACCCCCATCGCCTCTACACACCATGAATTCTCCGTGGCCTTTCGCAGCATGGGGCATGGACGTTATCGGGCAGATTCATCCGAAGGCCTCCAATGGGCACCGTTTCATTTTGGTCGCCATAGACTACTTCACCAAATGGGTAGAGGCAGCGTCTTACGCCAATATCACCAGGACTACAGTTTGTAAGTTCTTAAAGAAGGAAATTATTTGTCGATACGGATTGCCAGAGAGGATCATCACCGACAATGCTTCCAATCCCGAACAACAAAATGATAAAGGGCGTGTGCACTCAATTCAAAATAACACACCATAATTCCACGATCTATCGTCCTAAAATGAATGGGGCGAGTGGAAGCGGCAAACAAAAATATAAAGAAGATCATAGCGAAGACTACGGATACCTACAAGGATTGGCATGAGAAGTTGCCTTTTGCCCTTTTCGCCTATAGAACGTCCATCCGCACATCAACGGGGGCAACGCCTTACTCCTTGGTGTATGATACCGAAGCAGTACTCCCAATTGAGGTAGAGATTCCGTCTCCTCCGGGTCTTAAACGGAAGTAAAACGGAAGAAGCTGAATGGGTACAGGCGGACTCGACCAACTAAATCTCATTGACAAAAAGACTAAAAGCCATTTGTCATGGTCGGATGTACCAAAAGTGGATGGTGCGGGCTTACAACAAAAAAGGTGCGCCAAGAGAATTCAAAGAAGGGGATCTGGTACTCAAAAGAATCCTCTCTATCCGTAAAGATTCTCGAGGAAAATGGATGCCCAACGGGAAGGACCATACGTCATAAAAAAGGCCTTCTCATGAGGAGCCCGATCCTAAGAAATGGACGGGACGAGCTGAAAAATCTCGTAAATTCGATGCCGTCAAGAAATACTATCTCAGAAAAAAATCTCTTTAAAGTGAAAACCCGAAAGGCGCTTTTTAAAATTCCAAATCATAATTGGAGGAAAAAGAAAGGTCGAGATGGTTGAACTTGGCGGTGAAAGGGGTATCGATGCCCGTAAGAAAGGAGAAAGTGAACGTCAAATAAGGACCAAAACAAGCCCACCAAGATATTGAATCTCATACATCATGAATAGTCGACATCACTAGGATTAGGAGCATGTCAATTCATTTGTCAGCATTTTGTTTTCATCTCGAGCATGTATCTGCAGATCCAAAGAGACATCGAAGACCATCACGGTGTAAATCCCAAATGAGAAGACAATGTTTTACATACAAAAGACACATGTTTTCAAGCTCTAGAGAGAGTTTCTATATAGGAAGAATCTACCTCTCCAAGGCTTCAGAAGCTGAAAGTTCTATATAGGAAGGATGAAAGCTCCAAGGTGAAGACTCGCAGTTCTATATAGGAAGAACTCCCAGTCAAAGCAATTCACCTATGACACAAGGTTATATAGGAAACCTGTTGTGTCAAGAGCAAAGAGTCTTATATAGGAAAGACTCCGAGCTTCATTGTCTTAGGCGAAGGGTTACGTGTCGAAAAGAAGACACTGTAGCTCTCGAGATTTCAGACGCCAAAAAGTTCTATATAGGAGGAACTGATGGCTCCAAGGTGAAGACTCATGATTCTATATAGGAAGAACTCCCAGTCAAAGCAATTCACCTATGACACGGGGTTATATAGGAAACTGTTGTGTCAAAAGCAAAGAGTCTTATATAGGAAAGACTCCGAGCTTCATTGTCTTAGGGTGAAGGGTTCTGTGTCGAAAAAGAACCTGCAGCTCTCCGAGACTTTGGGGACGTCAAGAGTTCTATATAGGAAGAACTTACGAGCCTGAAGATTCGGCCAAGGAAGAGCGGAAATGTCCAAAAGAATTCGTTTTTCCAAAGCTAAAAATCAGAGCGAAGGGTTCAATGTCGAAAGAGCCTGTAGCTCCAAGATCGGAAGGTGACGAAGTTCTATATAGGAAGAGCTTACGAGCCTGAAGATTCGGCCAAGGAAGAGCGGAAATGTCCAAAAGAATTCGTTTTTCCAAAGCTAAAAATCAGAGCGAATGGTTCAATGTCGAAAGAGCCTGTTGCTCCAAGATCGGAAGGTGACGAAGCTCTATATAGGAAGAGCTTACGAGCCTGAAGATTCGGCCAAAGAAGAGCGGAAATGTCCAAAAGAATTCGTTTTTCCAAAGCTAAAATCAGAGCGAAGGGTTCAATGTCGAAAGAGCCTGTAGCTCCAAGATCGGAAGGTGACGAAGTTCTATATAGGAAGAACTTACAAGCCTGAAGATTCGGCCAAGGAAGAGCGGAAATGTCCAAAAGAATTCGTTTTTCCAAATCTAAAAATCAGAGCGAAGGGTTCAATGTCGAAAGAGCCTGTAGCTCCAAGATCGGAAGGTGACGAAGTTCTATATAGGAAGAACTTACGAGCCTGAAGATTCAGCCAAGGAAAAGCGGAAATGTCCAAAAGAATTCGTTTTTCCAAGGCTACAAACCAAACAGGGAAGTCTGATAAAACTCCAAGATCAGAAGGTGACGAAGCTCCATATAGGAAGAACTTACGAGCCCGAAGATTCAGCCAAGGAAGAGCGGAGATGTCCAAAAGAATTCGTTTTTCCAAGGCTACAAACCGGGAAGTCTGATAAAATGAGTGCTTTTGATCTTTGCTTTGTCCTCGTTTCACAAGAACAAGCAAAGAGGGGCAACTGTAATCACTCATTTTTGACCGGGTTTTAGTGTTATTATAATAGTAAAATTATATATATAAAAAAGGCAAAAAAAATAATAATAATAATTAAAAAAAAATCAAATCAAAAAAAAAAAAAAGGGAATTTGCGTGGAGCAGGGTGCTCCACGTCACCCACCAATCCATCTCAATTGCCTATAAATAGGCACCCCAATTGAATTGCAAGCCACGCCCAATTTTGCCATGAAAGTGGCAATTGAATTGCCACCCAATTCATGGGGGCATGGCCGGCCGCAAGGCTGGCCGGGGTTGGGGGCAGTGCGCTCGACCCCAGTTGGTTCGATCCAACATTCGATCGGGGTCCTATTTTAGGTCCGATCTAGTTAAATTTTTGGAGGGGTCGCGGTAGATCTCGGCGGAGTTCGTCGTTCGAGCTCCTAATTAGGTATATTTTCTTTCCTTTTTTATTAGTGTTGTAATTTTTATAATTTAATGAAGTATCAGTTATCTTAAAATTTTAGTCTTATTTTTTATTTTTATGTTTTAGATTAATATTTAATATGTTTTAAATTTGTGTTGTATATTAATATTTTATTTATGTTAGATATGTTTTTATTTATGAGTTAGATTAATATTTATTTATGTATGTTTTAGAATAGTATTTTATTTATGTTGAGTTTGTTTTTATTTATGTGTTAGATTAATATTTAATATGTTTTAAATTTGTGTTGTATATTAATATTTTATTTATGCTAGATATGTTTTTATTTATGAGTTAGATTAATATGTATATATGTATGTTTTAGTTTAGCATTTTATGTTAGATTAGTATTCTGATATGTCAATATTTATTGTATTTAAATATTTTCCCATGTTTTATATTTTTGCCACTAAGATTGCATATGATATATAAATTGTCAATGTGGTGCCCTTTTATCCGAACGTAAACGGGGCCAGTATCAGGCGTAGTGATAGTGGTTGGGCGTTTATTCTCGGATAACGGGGCCTTTAAAATTTATTCGCAATTATGACTGAATTTTAAAATAATCGTCACTCTAATCCGGAAAATCCAATATTAATAAAGCGGTAATTATTAAAGTACCAATTTTTGGGCGGTGTGGGGTGCTAATCCTTCCCCATCCGTGAATCGACTCGAACCCCGTCTTTTGAATCTCTGGTTTTATGGTGTCCGGCCTACCTAAGTGGCCGGTGGCGACTCCATTTTTATAAGGTTTTTGTAAACCCCACGGAATAAATATTTTATATCCAAACACCTTTCAAAAATCCTTAGAAAATCATCGTTTTTATTTTAGCGATATATACGAGAAAAAAAGACATCGCTACACATGGTATCAGCTTGGGTTTCGATCCTCTAAATTAAACCCTAGTCGATGGCCAATTCTTCTTCTTCTTCCTCGATCGAAATTACTTCTTCACCGTAAATTTTTAAGTTACGATGATCTCAATGAAACTTCCAACCTTGTTATTACTTGTCATCGATTGAATGGCAATAATTATTTGGAATGGTCTCAATTTGTCAAGATTTTTATCTCGGGACGAGGCAAATTAGGCTATCTCATTGGGAGATTGAACGACCTCTTACGCCACCGCTGCTGGTTATACCAAATGGATGCAGGAAAATAGCCGTGTGATGTCCTCGTTGCTCAATTCTATGACCCTAGTGTAGGCGGAACTTTCTTCTTTACCAAACAGCAGCTGAAATCTGGAGGGCTGTCCAAGAAACATATTCGAGTACAGATAACATCTCAGAATTGTATGGGATTGAAGGTCAGGCTTCGGTTCTCAAACAAGAAGGAATGTCAGTCACTCTATACTACAACACACTAAATGCTTTTTGGCAGCAAATAGATCTTTATGAACAGAATGAATGGGAGACACCAAGAGATGCTGCTCTGTACAAGAAAATTACTGCACAACGCAGAATTTTCCAGTTTCTTCATGGATTAAATAAAGAATTAGATGCAGTTCGTAGTAGGATTCTTGGCAGCTCCCCTCTTCCTTCGATTAGAGAAGTTTTTTCTGCAGTTAAGAAGGAGGAAAACAGGCGCAATGTGATGCTCCCTGAATATTCTTCCAATGAATGATCTGCTCTTCTCACTCAGACAACTTCTACTAGAAAAGGCAGGCCCTGGTGTGAGCATTGCAAGAAACCAGGCCATTCCAAGGAGAAGTGCTGGAAGCTTCATGGTAAACCAGTCGATTGGAAGCCAAGGTCTTCTAGAGACACACGATCCCTTCTCGCTTCGCCGAGTGTGTCAAGCTTTACCAAGGAACAGATCAAGACCTCCGAAATTGTTTGGAAAGTTTGCAAATCTTGGTGAGGCAAATCGCCATGAAAGAAACTGAAGGTAACTCATTTCCTACAGCCCTATTATCCACACAACTTACTCTAACGTGGATCATCGACTCTGGGGCATCTGACCATATGACTGGTAACAAGGAATTGTTCCTTCAATACACAGCATCTTCTTCTGGTAGATCGATTAAAACTGCTGATGGCTCACTATCTCTAATTCAGGGCTGTGGTTCTATTAGTATTAATGAGAATCTGTTGCTCCATGATGTCTTATTTGTTCCCAATCTTGCCTGCAACCTGATATCTGTTAGCAAACTTTCAACAGATTTAAATTGTTCCACAATTTTTAATGCTTCTGGTTGTGTTTTGCAGGCAATGGAGTCGAAGATAATGATTGGCAATGCTAGATTGCACAATGGCCTCTATGTTCTTCATGGCAATCCACCCTCTTCTATCTCTCAATCTCCTTGTTCCTTTACAGCCTTAGGACAAAGTAATGATGTTTTATTGTGGCACTTTAGGTTAGGTCATCCTAGTTTTCAATATCTTGCAAAATTGTACCCATCCTTATTCATCAATAAAAAGCCAAGCTTATTTAAATGCCATATCTTCCCTCTTGCTAAACAAACCAAAGCATCCTATTTGCCATCTACTTATAAACCATCTCACCCTTTTTCTTTGATCCATAGTGATGTTTGGGGCCCTTCTAGAGTGAAGAATGCTGATGGTTGTAAGTGGTTTATTACTTTTATTGATGATCATAGTAGGACTACTTGGACTTATTTGATGAAAGAAAAATCTGAAACTGAAAGCATCTTTGAGAGATTTTACACCATGGTCATTACCCAATTCCATACTAAAATCCAATTGTTTAAGTCTGATAATGGCAGTGAATTTTTTGCTAGGTCTTTGGGTGATTCCTTTCGAAGAAAGGGGATAGTTCAGATTAGTTCCTGTGTTGATACTCTCCAACAGAATGGAGTAGCAGAAAGAAAGAATAGACACCTTCTTGAAGTCACTCGATCCCTTTTATTTACCAATAATGTTCCTAAATACTTGTGGGGAGAAGCCTTGTTAACTGCCACATACTTAATCAATCGCATGCCCAGTAAGGTTTTGAAATTTCAAACCCCTCAATCCATTTTCTTGGACAAATATCCCCACTTTAAGCCTTTTTCTTGTACATTACCTCCTAAGATCTTTGGGTGTACAGTTTTTATTCATAATTCAGCCAGTAATAGGTCCAAGTTAGATCCTAGATCTGTAAAGTGTGTACTAGTAGGGTATTCTTCACTTAAGAAGGGCTATAAATGCTATCATCCACCATCTCGAAAATTTTTTGTTACTATGGATCTTACCTTTTTTGAACAGGACCCTTACTTTACTACGACTGCAACTCAGGGGGAGAATTGGGATGATCTTCAGCCTTCCTACCAACATCAGGTAATCTCTCCTATTGTTTCTATACCTTCAGATTTTTCATCCACTCACTCCACAAATTCGTCCTTGTTGCCTACAACACCCTCAAATTTCTCACCTATATCTTTTTTACAAACACAACAACTTCTCAATATCCTTCCAAAACACCTACTCCTCCCAAACAACTTTTGACCTATACAAGGAGAAAGAAAACTATACTGAGGCCATCCTGCAATCTGACACTTGCCGAGAATTGGATTTGAGTCCAATTGCCAATATGGAAGATGAAGGAAATGTAATAAGTAAGTCTACTACTCCTAATCTGGATAATTTTCCTATTGCTATTAGAAAAGGAGTTAGACAGTGCACTAAACATCCTATCCAGAAGTTTGTTGCTTACAGCTCATTGATGCCATTCTTTAAAGCTTTTACAGCAAGTTTAGATGAAGAAGAAGTTCCTACAACTATTGATGAGGCACTAAAGCATCCTAAGTGGAGAAGGGCTGTTGAAGAAGAAATTAGTGCACTTGAGAAAAATGGTACCTGGACAATAATGGATCTTCCCCAAGGTAAAAAACCTGTCGGTTGTAAATGGGTCTTTTCTGTGAAATATAACTCTGATGGCAGTGTGCAAAGATATAAAGCAAGGCTCGTGGCTAAATGATATACAGACCTATGGGATTGATTATATGAAACCTTTGCTCCGGTGGCAAAACTCAACACTATTCGAGTTTTGTTAAGTATTGTTTGTCAACAATGATTGGAATCTACACCAACCTGGATGTCAAGAATGCATTTCTTAATGGGAAGTTAGAGGAGGAAGTTTATATGAAGATCCCACTGGTTCGAAATCAGTTGAGGGAAATCAGAAAATTTGTAAGCTCAACAAGTCACTTTATGGCCTAAAGCAATCTCCTCGAGCTTGGTTTACAGATTTACGGGGTAATTTCAAGAATGGATACAAAAGTCACTAGCTGATCATACACTCTTTATTAAGGTAACTTCAAAAAATAAAAGGGTTATCTTAATTGTTTATGTGGATGACATAATCTTGACAGAGATGATGATGAAGAAATTAGTGCTTGAAGAATCTTGAATAGAGAGTTTGAAACAAAAGACTTGGGAAGCTTAGATATTTTTTGGGCATGGAGGTTGCAAGGTCGAGTAAGGGGTTGGTGATAAATCGGAGGAAGTATGTCCTTGATCTACTAGATAAAAGTGGAATGCTAGGGTGTAAACCAAACAGATACACCAATGGAGGCAGGCTTGAAATTTACTAATAATGAAACAGGCTCTTTAGTTGACAAAGAAAGGTTTTAGAGATTAGTGGGAAAATTGATCTATCTATCACTCACCAGGCCGGACATTGCTTTTCCGATTAATGTGATCGGTCAAGATATGAACAATCCAAATGAAGAACACATGGCAGCAACAAATGTAATCCTCGGGCACTTGAAGAAGACTCATGGACATGGTTTATTGTTTAAAAAGACACGAGATAGATCTGTGAAAGTATTCACCGACTCTAGTGGGCTGGAGAACTCACCGAAAGAAGATCAACCAGTGGCTTTGTACTTTTGTTTGGGAAATCTCGTAACTTGAGAAGTAAGAAGCAATCGATTGTCTCGTAAGCGGCAGGGAGGCAGAATTCGAGCTTTGGCACTAGGAATGTGTGAAGGAATTTGGCTACTTAAGTTCTTGAGGAGTTAAACACAAACCAAGAAAATAAGTTTGAGATCTTGTGCGATAACCAATTCAGCAATTCAAATTGCTAGGAATCCGATTCAACATGACAGAACAAAACATGTTGAAATAGACAAGCATTTTATTTCGGAAAAGGTTAACAATGGGATAGCTTCTTTGTTATATACTCCTCTGGGGAGGACAGCTAGGTGATGTACTTACAAAAGCTTTACCCAAATCAATTTTTGATGAGTTCTTATCAAGTGAGACTATACAACGTATACTCTCCACTTGAGGGGGAGTGTAGGATAATACGATATGTATAGAGTTGTATGTAATGTAAAAGTCTTGTAAGTCATGTAAAAGATTAAGAGTTATCTATTAGTAGGATAAGGATTAAGAGTTATCTAAGAAGTCTTCTATTGTTAGGAGTCCTAGTTAGAGTTAAATCCTCAAGGACTCTATAAAAGAGTTCTATGTTGTAACCTATGTGATTCATTCGAATAAAACAGAAACTTTCTCTTCTGTTTTCACAAACTTTCTCTTCTGTTTTTACTACTCTACAGATAGCGTTGAAATCTCCCCCACCAAAACACAGATGCTTGCATGCTCCTAATCGAGTACTAATAAAATCCCACAGCTGAGCTTGATCCTCCATACCACATGGAGCGTAAACCGCCAAAATGTAACACTCATAAACATCCACTGTTTATTTCCCTTTCAGCACAAGCTCATTCCTATTAATTTTTGCATAAATCAAATCAAAGCGAGATAATTCCCACACAACTACAATTCCCCCTGAAGCTCCCACTGAAGGCACAAAAGTGAAACCAAACGTATCTGACGGCCATATTCTTCTCACAATTCTGATCATTACGTCCTCCAATTTCGACTCTTGAATCAAAATCATATCCCCTCTATTCTTCTGAACTAAATCCCGAAGCCCCATTTTCTTCACCGACATTCCCAAACCCTGCACGTTCCAAGATAAAATCCGCAATGATCACAAACTCATACTCCCATAAGCAAGAACCTCCGTAATCTCCTAATAATATCTTATTCTCTCTCCAAAGTAGAAACTCCAATTATTTTACTCACCTTAAGAACCGCGTGAGCTTCAGACAACAAATCAGCAGATTGCACAGTTTCCAACATTTGATCTTTACGCGGCCTTCCCCTCTTCCTTTTTGCCGGAGATTTTGATTTCACATTCTCATCATCCAAATCACCTAATTCCCTCATAGACTGCACCGATTGAACTCTCATATTCGAATCCAACAATTCCAGACGCAAATGTGTTTGAATTCGATTAACCACTTCCTTCCCTAGAGGAGATAAGACTAAATTTAAATTTTGAGATTGTTCTATCTCCACTCTATCCTTATCCAAATATTTCCCACCAGTTACATCGCCCTGAGTAGTCACCGAATTTTGCTCTAGCCCCTGGTTAACAACTAAGGCCCGCTCTTGATTCGAACCCTGCACTTTCATCCTTGCAAATCCATACTTTACAGTTCGCTAACCACTTCATCCGATCTCTCCATCATCTCGACCTCCTCGTCAGCGCGCCAAGCCTCCGTAACCAAAACAACCTCCCTATCTCCCTCAACACTCTCCCGACATTCACCCCACAAACCATTTTCCCGCCACTCCCGAGGCTCTCCACTCATATCATGGGTTGGCTTACCATCCGCAGACCGATCCACATGTTGTCCAACCTCCTTATCACTGCCAAAAATATTTCCAAACTCCTGGGTGTGCAACTGAGAATCTGTCTCATCCTACCCACTAGAACCATGCCCTTCCCGTCCTATACAACATTCCTCTTTGCACTCTGACATCATCGGGTCGAGCTCCATCACCTTGACACAATACTTATACCTCTCCACCTGTAATTCGACCAGTTCATTAATCAAATCAAAATAACTTGTCTCAATTAGCACCCAGCCCCTCTCAAAAGAGGTTGGGTCCAACGTGTTGCCATCCACAAAAACTAGCGATCTCCATAAAGACACCAGGTTCTCAAAAGTCCCCCTGGACCAGGCGTGAATCGGTATACCAAAAAAGCCAACCAAGCCCTCCGCATTTTCGGCTGGACCTCCGGCGACCATTTCGCCACCTTGCTGAACCAATGAGTCACGTTCCTTCCCAGAAATTCATCTCACTTATCCGAGTTATCAAAAATAAGTAGGATCATCGCACTCATTATCCTCAGCATCGAGAAACCTCTGATGTTTGCCTCATGCAACTCTCTCGCCAACTCTGCAATCAGCATCGTTCGCTTTCCCCATCCAACAACGCTGCAATCTAAAACCTCTAAATTAATATCATCTGCAACACCCTAAACACTTTTTCACTATCTCTGATGATTAAAATTCGACTCCTACACTCAACCATTTCCTTAAAACCTAGAATTCTTATCATTCAATTGATACGCCTCCTTTCCCTGCCGCTATGAAAGATCACGCGTCGCTCTCTTAGCCAAAGAGACTTACCCTTGACCCATAAAGCTGAAATCCATCCAGTCTTTCAATCGCCCTTAACACATCCTCCTCTGATTTCATACGAGCAAAACCAAATCGCACCCCCTCCTTTGATCGCTTTCGCGGGATAAAGACGTTTATGACCACCCCATGTTTATCAAAAGTTTGCCATACCCCCTTCGAATGTAACTGTGATGATAGATTATTGACAAACAGAGTCCAACATTTCGTTTGATTTTTAAAAATATTTTTTGTTTTTGTTTTAAAAAATAATTCTCATTTTCAATTTTTTAAAAATTAAAAAACATATTGGGTTAATAGGGATGAAAATTTGTTTTAAAAATAAAAATAGTACCAATGTGTTTGGTATCTAACTTTTTTAAAGTAGAAACGAAAAAATAATTATTAAATAATTAAAATAAAATATAGTTAGAAAAATATTATAATAATAATAAATTAAATATGAAGAAATAAACCATTTTTTTTAAAATGACATTAGAAGGATTCAAACCCATATTAAAATAAATTTAAAATTAAAAAAATTATTGTTTTATATTTTTTACTTTTCTAAAACATTTTCAATGAAAATAATTTTTTATGTTTTCAAATTTTCGTTCTTTTTTTCATTTTCTAAAAATTATTTTTTAAAATTACAACTAAATATATTTTTTTCACCATTTTTTATTTTTCTAAAAAAATAAAAATAGACTATATTCGTTAGAACTAATTGACCCTTATTATTTATTTCATAAATTAATAAAAAATGTAAATAATATATATTATTTTTTAATAATTAATAAGGTTGTTGGTGACAATGCATACATTGAATGAAAGTAAGCATTAGGAGTTTCAATTCGAGGCCCAACTTCATAATTGGCAAGTTCGTAAGGTTAGGTTTGAACTAACGTAGTTTGAGTGAGTTCTCCATTTCAGTTGGTCCACTCTATTGCTCATTGGGTTTTAACGAGGATATTTTTTTTGTCCTTCCGATTTTTTTGGCGGATAGTAATAAAGTCTTAATTAATCGTTAACTACTTTATTTAATGTCGCCATGTTCCATATACATATATAGTAATAAAGTCGTACCTATATATATAATAGTAATAAAGTCTTAGAAACGTTTTCATCGTTTTTTAATAGTAATAATAATAAATATACAAATATATATGACAAAAATAAGGTTTCAAATGAGTTAGATATAGAAGGCGAAGAATATAAATGATTTGGTGCAGAAATAGTGGTCGGGTATCAGTCATTGCTTTCAGGAAATATAGATACCACACCCATGAATTTAATTTTGCACGGGTTGTTTCTATTTTCGGACGTTGTTTCTATTTATGGCGATATCATCTATGAGACCAACCAATTAAATATATTTTTTTATTAATTTTTTATTTTATATTTTTATCAAGTAAAACTTTCACTAAATAAAAAATATTTTTAAATTTAATTTACAGTAAATATGAGTAAAAATTCACTTGATAAAAAGATGAGATAGAAAAATTAATAAAATAAAAGCATTTGATTGGTTGGTCTCATAACTGACGTGATGAGGATGATCCATGATATAATTTCTCCAGAATTAGACAAGACATGAACAACGAATTGCTACAAATTTAGTATACACTTTTAGTTTAATGTGGAGAAACTATTTTAGGACATGATAATTAACATTTTGTCAGAGCCTGGAGGGATTTTATAGAGTTTTGTTGGCGAATTATCAGAGCAATTTTTTTCCTTAAAATTATGTAAATACATTATAAAATAATTGAAGAAAACAAATTAATGGATTAAAAATCAAAGGTTTATAAAAGAATCCATTTGTTGTTTTCTTTACCGTTATTAACTGTTTAAGCTCACAAATAAAATCGCTGTTTCTATAGTCTAAAATAAATTTATCTTATAATTTAATAATATATTAACATAAAATGTATATCCATACTTATATAAACTTATTATTAATTTAGTTAAAAATATTTTATTGAATTAGTAGTAAAGCCTTTTCACAAAAGTACGCCATAGAATTGATTATACTGAAACTTACATATTCTGGCAATTCAGAAGTGGTTAATTACTCTAATCCAGTAATCCGTATTCAGATTCATGACCAAGTATACTAGGAAATGATTTATGTTTTAAATTAAATTAATAAATAATTGGTAATATACTTAAAAATTAATGAATATCAACCCCACACGGATTAATGGTCAATTGTAATATATATGGATGAGTCTGTCACGCTCGACGAGCACCGATGAGCACCACTAGTGTCGAGCACCATTAATTCAATTTATAAATATTAAAAATTTAAAGGACTCACCGTATAATTATAAATTATTTAAAAATTAAAAGACAAATTAATTAAAATATATTATTTTATTTTAATTTTCTTTTAAACATATATCAAAATACATATCTACCCCTAAATCATAAAAACCTAATTTTTGTTCATTTAAAATTTAAGCTGCCGCTGCCGCCACTCTAACCCTAAAAATTTGCAGAGATGAACTCTATGAATATTGGTCTCAAATCACCTATCAAAGCATTGATTCTCGCCTCCAGATCTTCTTCGACATGTACGCATTATTAAACTGTTCTTTAATTAAGAATACTAATTTTTAATTAGTTTCTTTTAATTGCACCCTTTTAAAATTAATTTTTCTCTAAATCAATTGAAACGAAAACCCAATAATTCGATCATTGCGTAGTTTCTTCTACAACGGGAGCCATGGAAGAATTTTATTTGAAAATTAAAAAAGAAATGGGAGAATTTATATTTCCCGCTTCGTAAAGAAACAAGAAATCGAATTGAGAAATATAAATTTATAATTATATGGGTGATTTGCAGTTACCGGTTAGAGTGGTTGCGGCGGCAACGGTGGCTTGAATTTTAAATGAATAAAAATTGGGGTTTTGTAATTTAGGGGTAGATAGGTGTTTTGATCTATGTTTAAAAGAAAATTAAAAATAAAATAATATATTTTAATTAATTTATCTTTTGATTTTTAAATAATTTATAATTACACGACGAGTCCTTTAGATTTTTAATCTTTATAAATTGAATTGATGGTGCTCATCGGTTCTCGTCGTTAGTGGTGCTCATCGGTACTCGTCGTCGAGTTTGACAGAATTTTCCTATATATATATAATTAATTCTTTACTTTTTAAATTTTAATAAAAATATATTATTTTATCCAAAATTTTTAAAATGTCTATAATAATATATAACATCACGAATTGGAATAAATTTTAAAATTGACGAAATTACCTTTTATTGTTTGTTATATTACTAAATCGACATAAAAAGTATTTTTAAATACATTGTTAAATATAAGAAAAAAACTTTGATACACAGGCCGTGTAACCTTTTAGTTTTAGGGGTTAGAGTTTTAGTTTACGGTTTAAGGTTTAGGGGTTTATGTTGTAGGGTTTAGAATTTAAGGTTAGTGTTTAGAATTTAGGTTTTAGGGTTTAGAGTGTGGGGTTTAGTTTTTTAGGGATAGGGTTAGAAATTTAGGATTTGGGTTTTTATAGTGTAAATACAGAGGCTTGTGTAAAATTAATTTTACACAGCCTGTGTATCAAAATTTTACCCTAAATATAATATATAATAATAAAATTTATATTAATTAAAGATAATATAATTGGATAACATTATAGAAATATTGAAATTACATTTATTCAAATTAAATTACATTTACTATTCTCTATTGATTATCACTTAATTAATATTATAGTTTTCTATTAAAAAAATTAATATTACAGTTTTATATCAACTGCAATTAAGGTGTTAAGCACCATAAATTGATGCATTAGCATCAAGCAGTTAAGCAACTTCATACAAATAGAATTAAAAGAAAACCATCAAAAACCCATTTTTTAGTATTATTTGATCGATGTTACTTTCATCACAACAAGTTGGATTTTTATTTGTTCAATTTTTATTATTTAATGTTTGATACTTTTTTTATTATTGTTTGAGATTTAATAACATTTTACTAATTTTTGAATATGTTTATTGCGTTTTCAAGTACTCACATGTTTCTTTGTTCTTTTTACCAATAATATTTTTTTAAAGTATCAATCAATGATAGAGGTACATTGTTGGAAACCGGACGGACCCAACGCACCCACTATAGAGGACTTAAGACTGACCACTAGTACTACACTAACTCTCTGAGTCAGTTAGCCTTTCTATCTTCTAATTTCTTAGTGCACAACTTAGGCGGCAGTGCCGACCATACACTATTTAGGCGGTATAACTGACCATATACTATTTAGGTGGCAATGCCGACCATATAACGTTCAGGCGACATAGCCGGCCATATAATAACTAATTAAGTACACTAAGAAATACATAAACTAAGGCTTAACCAAGAAACTTCTAATTACAAGAAATAATATCTCTATTAATATAGAAAAATATTACAACACACTTACATGCTAGATTTTCTCACTCTTGCCTCACGCCACTTGCACTCTCACCTCACTCACACCCACTCGCGTCACTTTCTTCAATTTGCACACACCACTCTAACATTCGTTTGCCTATTTATAGTCATCTTATGTCAGTTTAACTATAGATATTTTACATTGTTTTTAATTATTATAATAGTATATTGACTAATTTGGAGAACTCTAGAATAATGGCTATAATGCCCTTTATAGATGTTTCTAGAGCAATGGAGAGAGTGAGAGAGAAAAGTCAGTGAATCTTAACACTCCCCCTCAACAACTTCTCTCTTCAGGTGTTTTGTAGATCATACCAAGTGCTTCCATGAAATGCTCAAACTTTGGTCTACTCGTACTCTTTGCAACTTGTTCTTTGATGGCATCGTCTTGATCTCTCTTTCAAGGATCTCCTTGACAAACTTGTTTGTTGCTTCATTGTTGACTAAGGCACGTACTAGTTGTCCTCCAATCTTCACTTGCTCGAACAACAATCCTTTCTTTTCGGGCATAGGCACCTCGTCATTGGCCTTGATAGAATTGAGAATATGAAGAGATTGCATACACATATCTCCTTGTTGTTGAGTAAATCATTCTCTTTCTCCTTTGTCGTCTCGTTTTCCCTTGAAGGCTTATTCCTTGAAAGCTGGCTTTAATCTTTGCTTTTGTGTGATTTATTTCTTCTCTCATAATGGTCTTTATTGTACTTTTGCTTGGATCTCTTATTTTTTAAATTATTGGGATAAAATTGACATTTTATCTCCTTTTTGAATTCTTCCCAAGTAACAGTGGTGCAAACCCTTTCTTCATTTTACCATGCTTACGCCATAACCATAGCAATGCAACATCTTCCAAATAAAGTAAGGCATGGTCGATCTTCCTATCATGATTGATATTCCTAGAATCCTCCATGATGTTTGTAGCTTGGATGTATTGTTCCAAGCTCATCGGCAAGTTGTCTACATCTTTCACGTTCTTAGTTTCTTTATAAGACGGGTTTAGAAACCCCTACTCTCGAAGTAGTTGGAATTGAGACGGATGATGTAGCTTTCTCATCATGAGATAGTGCATTCCTAAGAAGCACAATCTCCTCCTTGATATCTTTTAATTCACCACGTACCATCTTAAGCTCTTCCGTTAGAGTTTAGTTCTCAATAGCCTCATTTAGGACTCCTAACATTTCTTTGCTAAGCTCATAGATTTTTACTTGGCTTGGACGAAGCTCCTCAGATGTAGGTTGATGTACGACCATCTTCTATATTCTTTTATCTTTCGAGGGTGAGCTTTCTCTTTCTTCACTTGGATTTGATGCTTGCTCTTTACCTTTTTTATTATCTTCTAGAAGTTCTCCTAGGTCATGAGATTCTGAAAGCTCGATCCTTTGAGGTAACCTCCAAGAAGAAGCTTTATCAACCACTAAATTCCTTGAAGTGTAGCACTTCCAATTGGTTGGATCACAACATCTCCAACATCTTTCATCATTGGAGCACCCAGAGTCGACGATCCAATCTTCCTTGTAATAATTTTTAACTTTATGGTTGTTTCAAGAGTTGGTTTCTCCATGTCTTCTTCCAACTCTTCATCCTTGTAGTCTATATTTGGATTTGTAGTTGCAACGAGAGTTGATGCTTCCATGTCTTCTTCGAACTCTTCTTTATCATTGTAGTTTGTCTTTGAGTATGTGTTTGCTGCAAGAGATGATTCCTCCATTTCTTCTATTAAATCTTCTTCAACAAAAACTTCAGCTTCTGTATCTTATTCTTCCTCGCTGATGGAAACATCTAACACGACCTCACTCTCATTTTCTTTTGTGGAGGCCATGTTTTCTTGGAAAGTCTTTCTCTTGGGTAACCTGCAATCTCGAGTAAAGTGGCTTTTCTTGCGACAATTGAAACATTCACGACTCTCTTTTATGGGCAATCTGCAATCTCGAGCAAAGTGGCCCTTCCCTCCACAGTTGAAGCATTCACCTATTTGTCTTCTATCGTTCTCCTTGTACTGTTGGTGATAGTCTTCTTTTCCACATCAAGCTTCCCCTGAAGTGTTACTTCTATCTCTTAGATGAAACTTGTCTCCTTGTTTCTTCATTTCCTTAGGTACGTCTTGTCTTCGTGGCTTACCTTTCTTCTTGTAGGTGATGAGTGCCTCATCTTTTTCTTTTATGATTACTTCGTTCATCTTTTTGGCTAATGCCTCCTGATTAGCCAATAGGTTCTCTAGCTCTACTAATGATGGTTAAGTAGGCCATCCCCTTAAAGTGGCAATAAATGCATTGTGCTCGGGTCTTTGGCCATGGATGGTAATTCTCTTCATTCTTGCCTCGCTTATCTTCTCCTCTGGTGCAAGTTGAGATATCTCACGACAAATAGATTTCACCTTGGTGAAATACTAAGAAATAGATAGATTTCCTTGTGAGATGCCCGCGAACTCATTTTCAAAGAGTTGGAGGTGTGCTTCATTATTCATTGAAAATAATTTCGCCAAAGTTTCTCGGCCTGCCTTTGGTGTCTTGTCATCCCGAATATGCTCCAATAGGTCCTCCTCAATTGTGGTCTTCAATATATATATATAAATCTTCCCAGCCTTGATCTTCTATTTTTCAAGGTTTCGGTATTCTCCCTCGGTGGAGGAGTTGTGTCGGTGCCTGAGACTATGACCCACAAATCCTGACCTTGTAGGTAGGACTCTATGCATGTCTCCCAATAACCATAGTTGTGGTTATTGAGGTTCCTAATCCCTTTACTTTTGCTTCCAAAGTCTACCATGCTGACTAACACCCGACATCCACTAAGCTTGGTTTCAAACCAATAGCTTCACAGTCCCTGACTGTATTTTGGTAGAGTCTCCCCTTAGCATCTTGATGCAACACCAACCAATGTAAGCATCCAATGCTTAGCGAAGCTTTCTCCACTGGTAAAGGTCTCAGACTGCCTGCTCTGATACCAATTGTGGGAAACCCAACGGTCCCAACACACCTACTATGGAGGAGCTAAGACTGACCACTAGTACTACACCAACTCCCTGAGTCGGCTAGCCTTTCTATCTTCTAATTTCTTAGTGCACAACTTAGGCGGCTATGCTGACCATACACCATTTAGTCGGCATAACTGACCATATACTATTTAGGCGGCAGTGCTGACCATATAACGTTCAGGCGGCATAGCTGACCATATAATAACCAATTAAGTGCACTATGAAATACATAAACTAAGGCTTAATTGAGGAACTTCTAATTACAAGAAATAATATCTCTATTAATATAGAAAAATATTACAACATACTTACACACTAGATTTTCTCACTCTTGCCTCATGTCACTTGCACTCTCACCTCACTTACACCCACTCACGTCACTTTCTTCAATTTGCACACACCACACTAACATTCATTTTCCTATTTATAGTCATCTTATGTAGGTTTAACTATAGATATTTTACATTGTTTTTAATTATTATAATAGTATATTGACTAATTTGGAGAACTCTAGAATAATAGCTATAATGCCCTTTATAGATGTTTCTAGAGCAATGGAGAGAGTGAGAGAGAAAAGTCGGTGAATCTCAACATACATAATATTTGATTTCTAAATGAAGTGCAAGTATTAAAAATGTTGGGTTCAATACGATCAACCAGAAGTTGTCAAGAGCGGGTGAATTGGCTCTTGAAGATAGTCGCGGAAACAGTAGAAAATTAAAATTTTGTACAATGATTTATAGTGGTTCTACTTCTAAGCGAAGTCTACATCCATTATCATAGCTTACTACCACTAAGGATTTAATAATAAATTAAATAAAACATTTTAATTAAAAATTAGAGTAAATTCATTCAATCAGGTGATGACACGTGTCACCATCTGACAAGGTCATGACACGTGTCATCATCTGATTGGATAATTAATTTTATTAAATTATAATAAAATTAGGACTAAACTAGTATAATGTGTAAGTACCAATGACTAAATATGTAATTGTACCATTTCCC
The DNA here is from genome assembly GCA_019671005.1 of Hibiscus mutabilis. Taxonomy (NCBI): domain Eukaryota; kingdom Viridiplantae; phylum Streptophyta; class Magnoliopsida; order Malvales; family Malvaceae; genus Hibiscus; species Hibiscus mutabilis. The sequence goes on from CM033725.1 coordinate 44,571,301, forward strand.
ATTGATTGTCACGTCACCCTTCCATTAGATTTTAATGGTCGGTGGTTTGATTGGAAGCACATTAATAATTTGGTGGTCTAATTAAGAAAATTTTTAGCTCGGTGGTCGAAATCAGAACGATCGCATAATTGGGTGGTCACTAGTGTAATTTACCCTAAATTATATTAAATAGGTTAATAGTGTATTATATATAAATTTATATTATATAGTTTAATATCTTTCATATACTACAATTTAAGTTTTTTTTAACATTACAATTTAATTTATATATCGTGTAGAACCCAACAAGTATCCTAGTAGAAAAGCGGATGATATTCATCCTTGGAGACACAGGTTCAATCACAATGTCTGCAAGGTGCATGTGCTTTGTTAAAAGATTAAGAATATCTATGAACAAATAGTATCTTGTAATCACCTTTAGACTATTCAAAAAAAAGTTATATATAGTGTTTTGTTAATCATAAATTTGGTTAGGTGATCCATTACCGTTTATAACAAGTGAAGATTCACTTCGTAATTTTTTTTTTAAATTTGATTTACAATAAATATGAGTGAAGATTCACTTGGTATAAAATAATATTAATTGAAATATATTGGGTAAAATTCAAAAATGATCACTAAACTTTGATCAATTATTCAATTTGATAACAAAACTTTCAATCGCTTCAATATTATCATTAAACTTTTAGTTTTGCACCAATTTGATCACTGACCCGTTAACTGCCATTAAAGAGTGATGTGACAACTAAAATATTTTGTACAATAACACATTTAATCCTTCATGTTTGTACATTTAAACAATTTAGTTCTAATTAAAAAAAATTAACCCTTACTATTTAAATATTATTTCAATTTGGCCTTATGTTTAATTAAAAATAATTTATAGCAACAGCATATCTCATGATCACGAGCAAAAAAAATTTAAAAACCTGAGCTGCAACGGTATGCGAAGCAGTTGAGAAAAGCTTATCCATGCTATGAAAGACCGATGACTGCTCTCAGCCCTGCACCACCAGCACCAACCACCACTTTATTATAGGTATGATCCACTATTGTATAACGGGATTTTCCCTGCAAAAATAGCAAATGTTCATCACAATCTCCTTTTTGTTATTTTTATAATAACTATTATTGATTCCACGGAAAGTTCATTATCAGCCAAACAGTCCAATCCTCCTATTTCGCAATTAGCGAATAGCTGATAGTCGAAGCGGATAACATTAGTTAATTTAACTGACGAATTGCATTAGCTAATTTAACTAGCATAATTGTATAAAAGTGTTTGGTAAATTAACTGATAGATGATAGTTGTTTAATTATTTGAACAAAAAAATGACATATAAGGACATGATTATATTCAATACTTGTTTGAATAATTTATTAGTTATTAATATTTTATATTTATTTGTGAAATTATTTTTTAATATAATTTTAATAATTATTAAATTTAAATGTATATATATTAATTTTTATTTACGAAATTATATTTTAAATATAATTTTATTAATTATTAAATTTATATGTATATATTAATTTCTTATGTATGAAATTAATTTTTTAATTTTATTAGTTATTCAATTTTATATTATTTAGAGAAATTTTTTATAATTATCAAGGACAAAATAATTTTTATAAGTTTTTTTATCTAAACCTTTAACTCAAAAAGCTCCTTTTAAGAGCTTTTTCAAAATGAGAAGTTTCACACCAACCCGCTATTATACTCTAAATTAACAGATTTAGCTAGTCAAACTTTTAAAAATACTTCAAATATATGATTTTAGCTCAAAAAACTGTTTATCAAACCATGTAAAAAAATAAAGCAGCTTTTGGTTTTCGTGAGATCTAAGAGAATCAGGAAATGTGAGATCTAAGAGTTCAAAAACCTTAGAATTAGGCCGGGGGGGGGGGGGGGGAAGAACAGTGCAACATCAGTAGAGAATAATCTGGAAACGAGAGATCGAAGAGAATCAGTGGCAACTAATCTCTTCCCGTATGGAAGAATTTTTGGTTTATAATTTGCGGTTTTGAGTCTAGGATTTAGGGTTCAAATTTAATGTTTAGGGTTTATATTTTAAGATTAAATTATTTTTAATTAAATATATGACCAAATTAAAATAATAAGAGTTAAATTTAGGAAAAAACTTTGATACTTGCGCCAAAGATCTTACCATTTCCGAAGGAATTGGAGTTACATCTCTTTTACAGTTCCATTCAAGAGTTCTTATGTGTTTCCACGACCCTTTAAGACCCTGGAATTTTGAAAAATTAGTTTTAGGGTTTAGGGTTTTAGTTTAGGGTTTAAAGTTTAGGGGTTTAAGTTGTATGGTTTAGAATTTAAGGTTAGTGTTTAGAATTTAGTGTATAGGGTTTAAGGTTTAGGGTTTAGTTTTTTAAGGTTAGGGTTAAGAATTTAGGGTTTGAGTTTTTATAGTGTAAATACACATACTTGTGTAAAATTAACTTTACACACCATGTGTATCAAAGTCTTACCTTTAAATTTATTATTTTTTTCGAATTATGACTAAATTGTTTGAATGTGTAAACAAGGAGGACTAAATGTGTTATTATAAAAATATTTTAACTGTCACGTCATCCTTTTAACGACTGTTAACGGATCAGTAACAAAATTGGAGCAAAATTAAAAGTTTAATAGTAACATTGAAGCAATTAGAAGTTTGGTTGCTAAATTGAATAATTGATCAAAGTTTAGTGACCATTTGTGAACTTTACCCTATATATTTCAATTAATATTATCTATATATGGATCAAACTTAAGTAATGATAGAAATAAAAATAGACTAATGGGGTACTTTTGCCCCTGAGTTCGACCGGAAAAGTAAATTTCGCCACTCGTCAAAAAACACATCTAATATGGTCCCCAGTCCGCGAAATCGATCAAATTAACCATTTGGCTGACGTTGACTGTTACAGTGTTGACGTGACAGCTAACATTGATGACGTGGCAGTTTATGATGCTGACATGAAAGTACACATAGGATAATGACATGGCGGAGGGGGCTGAATTGATTATTTTAACCGAATTCGAGGGCATAATTGATTTTTTTACCGAATTCAGAGGCATAACTTATTTTAATTGAAAGTTCGATAACATACTCAATATTTAAGCTAAAAAGGTAAAAAAATATTAATATTTAAATATTATTTAGATATTCATAAAATATTAAAAATAAAAATACTATAATGAATTAAAAAATTAAGTGAAAACATTAAAGTTAAAAATATCAAAAAGTTAAAAATATATAAAAATTCAAAATATAAAAATATTTATAAACCATCCGAAAAGTCTTCAATTGTTTCTTGTCATGCTAAGCGTACTAATGTTCCTTAAACATATTTTCAATTGAAACATCCTTGTATCAGAGTAGTAATAAATCCAAAATTCTCTTTCATTTTTCTACAATAAATATTAGTGAGCATCAATTTGATGTAGAAAAGCGAAAGAAAATTTGAGTTTTATTGTTACTCTAATACAAGGTTGATTCTACTGAAAATTTGTTTAACGAATGGTGATACTCAGACTGACGAAGTCGAAGACTTTTTCGATAAAAGTGTTCAATTTTCTAGTACTTTATAAAAACATTTATTAAGTTTTTATATGTAAATTTTATCATTTTATAATTTATAGTACATTTTAAATTTTTATATAATTTTTTGAATATTTTATTTATTTTTATTAACTTTATAGATTTTTATAAAAAAAAGATTGAAGAATATTTTGATTTTTTGTGAGAGTCCTCACTTTGCTTATTTTTAAAATTATCAGGGACCCAAAAGATATTTACACCAATTTGTTAATCAATTTTTCATATATTCCATTTGTAAAAAAAGTTCATCTAAAAAACCAAATTATTTATCCAATTTTATTCAAAAATTAAATAAATCGATTAAATTAACTTGAAATTCAAACAAATTATTTATCCAGTTTTAATATTTATTAAATTTTAATAATGTCCTAAATTTTTATTTTTGAAATTAAATATTAAATAAGTTATCGAACTTTTAATTAAACTTAATTATGCCCTTAAACTCGGCAAAAAATCAATTACGCCCCCGAATTCGGTTAAAATAATCAATTTAGCCCCTCTGCCACATCATCATTCCACGTATACTACCACATCATCATCGTGGACTGCCACATTAGCATCGTAGACCTTCACGTCATCGCCGTTAACTATCACTGTAATAACAAAATCGCCAGTGGTCCTATTTTATTTTTGAAAAACCTGATTTTAAAATTAAAAAAAACGTGGAGTCGCCACCGATCACTTAGATTAGGTAGACAGGACACAAAAAAATAACCAGAGCAAAAAATAGGTTCAGGAGTCGGTTGCGTGTGGGGAAGAATGAGCACCCTCACAACGCCTAAAATAAGTACCTAGTTGTTTACTTAATGCCTTAGTGTTAAAAATTACGAATTCAAATATGATTTAAATATGACCCCTAAATGCATTTTATTTTCATAAACTATATTTGAAAGAATATTCCTTATTTTAGGATTAACGAGAAAAATCACGCCTTTGTCGGGTTGAGATACAATTTTCTCGAGACTCCTAAATATCATCTAGATGATATTACATACTTTTTTTATTCGAAGATTAAACTGGATTTTTTCACTTTAAAAAATGAAACAATTTTTGTTATAATAATATTAATATTTAAAATAAAAATATTTAATAAAAATTAACAATAATTTAAAATAAAAAATAAATGTCAATTAAATCTATAGCGATGGACATACCGTCAGTAATACTCGTCATTATATACATATCATCTATACCGACGGATTTTATCCGTCAGTAAAAGAAAACGCTATAGCGACGGCCATACCGTCAGGAAAAATTGTCGTTATATATATACCATCTATACCGACGGATTGTGTTTGTCGGAATAGATATACCAATTTGTCGGGGTAGTCAACACCTATACCGACGGACATGTCCGTAGGTATAGGTTCCAACATTTATACCGACAGTTTTGTTCGTCGCTATAGAGGTATACCGACTAGCATATTACTGGCGGCATTTTATCTGTCGGAATATATCTTTTGCCCGTCGATAAAGGGTTTAAGACCTTATACCGACGCATTTTTTTGTTTTATCGATGATTTTCTGTTCGTCGCTATATGTCATTTTTTTGTAGTGTCTCTAATATATTAATTTGATTAAAAGGCGTCTTCTATCGAGGATTAACGAGAAAACCTCGCCTCTGTCAGGTTGAGAAACAATTTCTTGAGAATTTCAAAAAGAAAAATATTATTATATCTTTTGTAAAAAATTTAGTTATAAAAATCAGATATGAATACATAATATATATACTAATATATAAATATAAAGTATACAAAACAATTAAAAACATACATACCTATACGCATATAACAAAAACATACTATATTATATATTTTTATATATATGTAAACCCTTTTAAGAAACTTTACGTGTATATATATATAAATAAAAGGAAACTTCTTTTAAACAAATATATTTAGGAAACTTTATATATATATATATATATATTTAGGTATTAATTACCTTACTTTACAAATATAATACTATATATAATAGTTTACATATATATATATGCTTACCAAATAATACCATATTAAAGTATATAATATTAATTAATAAAAGGTTTAAAACTTATACAGTGACCATACTGCAAAAAAACGTTAGTTATAAAACAAATTAAAAGTAAAATAACTTAAAAACGGAAGAAATTAAACATAATCAAAAGTGAAAGGACTGGAAATGTGATTTTTCCATTTTTTAAAAAGCGCGGATCCTTTCCCGGATCGGGTCACACGTGCGGGTTACAAATGTCAAAACGACGTTGTTTTGGAGAGTGTATACACACTTTTAGCCAAAAAAAACCATTTTCACCTTGTAACACAAAAAATCCTAATACTCTCTCAATCTCTTCCTCTAACCCCAAAAGCCGACAGATTTTTCACCATCTGTCACCGCTCATTGACGACAGCAACGACCACCTATGGTGGTCGGAAGACAAGCCGAATACACATATCGACTCAGGTAAGGCCCTAAAAACGAATTTACCCTCGATTTCTACTAAAACCCAACCTATTTGTACAAATCTAACCCAAACCGAAAGGTTTTCTAGCTTTCTTTACTTTTTTTTTCTTTCTTTGCTTTCTCTTTCTCTTTCTTTTTCTATTTCCCCCTCTTTTTTAGTCTCTAAAAATCTCTTCAAAGAAGGTGTTTTTTCTTGCTGCAGGTCATTATTTTATAGAGGAATGAAGCTTAGTGGTTCAGTGTCTTTTAGTGCCCCGAATTTTATGGGGTTTTCCAGTCAAGTTGGTGAGTATATGATGTGGCGATGGCTGTCGAATAGGATTGGTGATATGAGTATGGTTTGGCAGAGATGGATGTCAGGTTTAGGGTTGTTTAGGGTTTTGATTGGGAATTGACATATGGATATGACGAGGATGGCGGCGCGACTAGAGGCTCAGCGGCAGCGACTCAAGAGCTTGATGTTGGTGGCGGTTGAAGCTTTTAGGGTTAGGGTTAGATTATCAAAATTAGGTTTAGGTATTGGGTTGGGTAATAATTTGGGAATGATATGTCGATGGGTATTTGGGTTAAAACTTGTAAAGGGTATTGGGTTGTTTTGTTTTAATTGTAATGGATAAAGGTGTAGCCTGGACAAAATTAGGCTATTACAGTCACGTCAGCATCGTAATGGTCAACTTCGGTCAAAGGGTCAATTTGATCGATTTCGCAGATTGAGAAGCCACATTAGATGCATTTTTCGGCGATGGGAGAAATTGATTTTTTGGGTTGAACTCAGGGGCAAAAATACCCTTTTAGCCATAAAAATAATTTTAATAACCAATAATTCGAACGAGATCGATTTGAATTAAGGTCATATTATCATTGTTGTTAGGTCTAAAAACACTTAAAAGATTCTTTGAAAAATGTTGTGAAAAAAGTCTAGTTTGTTAATTTATAGTGTTTGATATTACTGTCAAAAAAGTATTCTGAAAAAGTTAAAACTTTTATTTATACAACATTTTCGAAACTAAAAAATAATTAACTTACATTGTATTTTGGTGAGTTTATATTCAAAAGCTAAAAGATAAATTTTTTAGCTTTCCTGGAAGTTGATTTGAAAAGTACTTTTTTATTCAAAAAGCTAATTTTTGACCTAATTCTTTATTGCTTTTAATCTTAAAAAGTGCATTTGAGTCAACATTGGCTTTTGTTGGTTAAAGGATAAACGTTGATGCAATTCGAATGGTTCATAGACAAACTTGATACAAAAAAGTTTAGGGGAAAAATTGATAAATTAAAACTATTAAAGGGATAAAAGTAGCACTTAAGCCGTAATATTAGTGTTGTAAAATCCATAATATAATGAGTTTAAATACAATTATCAGTATTTTTGAGCAAACACATTTGACCAGTTTGTCAATGTTAACTCCTCAAAAGTACTGTTTTTCATGCACATATTACAATTCTTTTGCTTGACTTTGAGTACATATTGGTGCATTTAGTTAGTAAATTCATGCATTTGCATATAGGAGTTAGGGAATGTTTGTTTTACAGAGTAAAAGGGTATTTTTCTTGCTTTGGTGGCAGGTTAGGAGCAGGAGAAGAACATTTGGCATTTTCTGAATCAATGGACGATGCCAATAGGAAGCCGATATTGCATGACTTGTGTGAGTATGACACAAAGTGGAACGTTTTATCCAAAGATCACAGAGCTATGAAATGACTGGCATTAAAACCACATCCGAGGAGGATGTAACCACTTTTTGAAAGCTAATCTCATACCAACCATGCGTAACGAGACTGTTTTAGAAGATAGGATAGTTTTGTTACATTCAATCATGATAGGGAGGAAAATCAATGTAGGATGTCTGACCATTGACGAAACCTACAAGTGTGCTAGTAAGGGAAGTGGCAGTTTGGTTTTTCCTTCACTAAGTTCTAAGATTTGCAGGTTGCATAAGGTGCCCAAGCTCGAGTTTTATAACTCTAAAAAATGTAAGGGAGCCATTACCCCTATACTGTGGAGCCAATTAATTTCCAGGGAGGCAAAGGAGAAGGGTAAGGAAAAGGTTACCGAGCTGGTGTCTACTGGCAAAACACCTAAGGTTGAACCTTTCACACCGATGTCAGCATCAATGCCAGCTGATGCCTTGACATTACTTTTCCAAATTTATCAATGACAAGAACTCATTATCCAGAAAACTAGAGAAGGCTAAGGAGCAGAATTTCTTGCTCTGGCAATAAACTAGAGCCAGAGATTGTGCCATTAAGATTACTCTTGAAAACATGTATGCCAATCCTTTGCCATCATTTCTAGAGTTCTTGCCCGAGCTTAACATACCTAAAGGAATGCCAACTAGCCCCTAATCTGCTCACATTTCGACCCAGCAATCTGATGCCATAGTACTCGTTTCGCCCATCTAAGTCGATTCTACAATAACTGAGACTCTACTAGAGTCTGATGAAGAGGTGCCTGCCAAGGCTGAAGTGTCACATGTTACACCAGCATCTTCCGTAACTCTAGTAGGCCCTGCTGCATCTGAGCTAGTGATGATAATAGAGAAGGTACTCTATGATGTGAGGGCCTCCACTACTGCATCAAAACCCTAGGTGAAGAGAAAGAAGCGCATGGCTTCGAATCGATGAAGCTTTATCAAGAGAAAGACCCGTGTCTCACGTCTAAAACATTTCGAAGGGGAGTCTTTTTCCCCTTAATTCCTTATTTGCCATATAGATTAGGTATAACCATGTATAACAAAACATTAAAATTTTTTGCCACAGCCTGATTAATCTGATAATTTTACCGATACTGCTGCTGGCATAGTTAGAGTTTGCACTAGTATGCTCTGTCCGATGATGAAATTAGAATCTTTAGTTAGCATGAGCCAACAAATTAGCAGTGCCAGGTTTCTTGGCAATTGATCTCTAGCTTAGGAAACTTTAGTTTCACTTAAACACATGATATGCATCTAGTTCCTAAAACAAGCTTAGGATTCTTGAAGCTAAACTCAGAATAAAAAAATAGTGCCAGGGTAAAAGAAAAGAATAAGGCAAAAATGTTTTGCCAAAGACAAGAAAAATTTAGAACACTCCTCTGCCTTAGAGAGAATAAAGTAACTTGGGGCTTCGTGGTTTACTCCCTCTTAGTTCTCAAGCCAACAAATCTGTAGGGTATGAGTGTATGGGTTAGCTTAGTGGTGTAGTCTAGATTAATATGGTATTCTCCCTCTTATTTTTCACGCCAAACAACATCATGACGCGAACCCTAATTCAATGGCAACAAAAAAAACCCTTGGTAAAAAAATCTGAGTTTGGATAGTAAAGTTTTGCTAAGGGAGTTAAAGGATACTTGATGCAAATTTCCTGCACTTCATGACTCTAGGCTAGCGTTATATTGTCGCATTTGAATTTTTTAATCTACTTGGCATTACTGCTTTAGGATATTTGAGGACAGAACTAGGACCAGATTCTGCTTGCTAGCATGTGTTGATGATAAGGAAAATTTTGCCAAGGTAATTACTTTGTTTTCTATTTTTATAACTTGTAGTTGCATTACTTGATGACAAGCAATGAGCTAGGTTTGGGGAGTGTTAACTCCTCAAAAGTACTATTTTTCATGCATATATTACAATGCTTTTTCTTGACTTTGAGTACATAATGTATATTTAGTTAGTAAATTCATGCATTTGTATATATGAGTTAGAGAATGTTTTTTTTTTCCAGAGTGAAGAGGTATTTTCTTGCTTTGGTGGCAGATTAGGAACATGACAATTTTGGCAGAGCAGAACATGAGCAGTTGATAGAGCAGAGCGAAGGACCAGAAGAGAAATGCCGAGTAACGGTTGGCAAAAGTAGGACGAGAATTGCCAAGCTCAGTTTTCAATAGAAGGATGACGATTCTAGGTTAGTTAGCCGTTGGTTAAAGATCTAGTCACCCCTAATTTCAAAAAAGAAGATAAGAGGATAAAGAGATAACGCGCTTATCTTAAGTGTGTAACCAACTTTCAAATTCAAAACCCAATCTAGGGTTTCCATGCATGCCTATTTAAAGGAAGCACAAACGATGAACCGAGAGACATAATCGATCAAGGAGGTTGTACCGTGGTGAAGGATGAGGGTAGATCGTGGTTCGATCAGTCTAAGACCGAGAGCTCTGGATCCATTGAAGGGTTAGATCGACGAATCTCCTTCTTTGCCTATTTCTCTTAGTTTTAATTCTGTTTTTATGATCGTGTTGATTTCAAACGATATTTTGTCGATGGTTTACCCCACCATGAACTAATTTCCTTAAGTTGGTTGGGGATGTTTTTGTGATGAACGCTCAACTATTTTTCAGCTTTTAATAATTGAATGCCTTGGTATTTTTGTCTATCATGCCCGTACTTATTTTTCCTATATTTTTTGCCATAAGATAGCTTCAATCGATGGAGGCAATACTGACTTTAAAATATGCTCGGCGATAAAACCAAGGTTGAAAGTTATTAATTGCCGTCATTGCTAGTGTAAAATCCAAGCATCCCTTGCTAACACTTAACCATCATTTTGAATACACTTATATGTTTACGAACAAAAAAATTCAACAGACCAAAAAAAACTTCTTATAATTTAATAATATATTAAAATAAAATATATATCCATACATAAACTTATTATTAATTTAGCTAAAAGTATTTTATTGAATTAGTAGTTCATCAATCCAAGCCTTTATTAAAAAGCTTTTTCTATCTCTAAAGTCTAAACATTTATTAAAAAGCTTGTATTTTTTTTTGGCAATTAAAAGCCTTTTTCACAAATGAGGCCATAGAATTGTACTGAAACCTGTCTATTCTGGCGATTCAGATCTGGTTAATTGCTCTAATCCGTATGATTCATGACTCAGTATTCTAGGAAATGATTTATGTTCAAATTAAATTAGTAAATAATTAGTAATATACTTAAAAATTAATCAAAACTTAATATCAACCACATGTAATTGTATATTTAATAATTGATAATGTTTACAATTGACGTATATATAAGCTTACAAATGAATATACAAGGATAAGAGAAATCAAATATTAAATACAATTCTAATATTTAAATACAAGATACGATTAAGATAGAGATGATATAAGATAGGATTTGAATGAGATTTGACTAAGAGTTATCTCATGGATCTGAATGAGATAAAAATTATCTCATCTTATCTTTATCCTTAATACGCACCAGCAAGATAGAGGATCTATCAGAGACTCCAATCTTCGACCGAAAATGGAGGAAGATATTACGACCAAGCGGTTTGATGAGCGTGTCCGCAATATGAGCTTTGGAGGGAATGTGTTGAACAAGTAGGGAACCCCCAGCAACTAAGTCACGAACAAAGAAGTAATCAAGGGCAAGATGCTTCACACAAGAATGAAAACTAGATTTTAGCAAACATATGTGGCACTCAGAAGAGAAATGGTAGTTTTTGTAATGCCACGACAATTTCTTAAAGAAGATGTTGGACCCAAAGCACTTCAGCAGTTGCATTTGCCACGACACGATAAATAGTTTTTTGACGGCCTGACTTCCAATAAATAATATTAGATACAAGATAAATAACATATCTAGTAGTGGATCTGCCGTCCGTAAAGGATCCTCCCCAGTCTGCATCGGCAAAGGCGGTGAGATGAAGGGAAGATGTCGAATGAAAAAGAATGCCATGACATAATGTTCCTTTGAGATAACGCAGGATGCGCTTAGCTGTTGTCTAATGCGCAAGTGAAGGACCATGCATGTATTGTGATAGACGATTTGTAACACCCATTATCGGCTTAGAAGTAAATCGGGTTCATGAATATTACTTGTCAACCAAGGCATAACTTGCGTAAGTTAGAAGGAAAGCAATGTTTCTTGCTAGATTTCTGAACTGATAACAACAACATCCTAAACATGAAAATTCTAAGGTCTTTTACTTAACATTACTATACAATTGCACACAAGAAGAGCTACAACAATAGGGCAAACATGTCAACATGAATTTTAATCAGGATTTAATTCATGCAACCGAAGCAATTGAAAACAATTTAGAGCACAAATTCTTTATCCTAAACATAGATCGACTACCAATTATGATCCACCTCAATTTCTAAGTTTATTTAACCAATTCTCCTAGCAATTTATGATTTATTACTAAGCTATGAAAAATATACGACTGTAGATGTTCCTTTAAATCTTGTAATTCCAACAACATTAGTCTTTTTTCATTCACATATATTTCATATCAGGGCATACAGATCAAGAACAATCATACGTATGATCCTAAACTATGTTTCAATCAAACATCATTGTTTCAATTACATAGATATACTATAAGTTACTAAATTTTTTATCAATCGACATGATTTACTTAAGCCTTAATCAGTCCAAATTACGTTCAAAATTTAATTCCAGATCAAAACAACATCACTTATTACTCATCTAGTGACCCTTAAACATCAACGTTCACATGAAACTATTTCCTAAGCATAATCATTCGAATTCTATCTCATCCAATCATGCCAACCAAACGTTTAACACATACATACCATAAACAAATCTTCCAAGCTCATCACATTCATAACATCAAACATATCAAACAAACATACCATCATAATTAAGACCGGATCACAGACGAAACCAAAGCTAAATATTAAGGAATTACATGCCATTTAAAAAGGATTACTCCAACCATATTTGAAAGCACATACAAAACAGGCTAACTTACATGGTTTATGCATAACTACTAGCATATATGCCACCTTCTAGAAGTATTCAAAAAGAAATACAAAAACATACTTCTTGAGTTTCCTTGTGATCTTGTCGAGTTCCAGAAGTAGTTCAGAAACAATTTAACCTGAAGGATGGAAGAAGTAAACGTAAGTATGTCTACTTAGAGAGGTAGTAACAAGTATTCAGAACATAAATTCAAATAATAGATTATGTACTTCCATCCAATAATTTCATATGCGAACTCAAACTTGGATATGGTACAAATATGTGTATACAAATTTCAATCAAATCAAGTTTACTTTAGCAACTCCCTAATCCTAAGAAATATTGTCATAAGAAGTTATCATAGAATAGACCATTCGAACAAATTAACAAGAATTCACAAATGCATACATAGCTTACATCAATCTATGTCATACAGACATTCCAGTTTAATCACAAAAGGTTCATTACTCAAACATAGTATGAATTGTAATAAATCCAGCGATATCTTTCTTAACATGAAGTATCAAGATTAATATTTACATATTTTATTAGTAACATCGTGTTAATCTTTATTAGCCTTGAAATCAAGTATCAACCTAGGTACTCAAATCTCCAGCCAACTGTCGCCAATAGAAAAAGGTACCCATGGTACCGATCAGACCCTCCTACTGTCGCCAAGTGACCACAAACTTCCCTCCTACTGTCGCCAATATAAGGACCGTAGTCCCCCAAAACACAAGAGCTCTATGGACTCTATGGCATGCCAACTATACCTAAGACCGACTTGAGACCAAGGCTACACATATTCTTATCTTATCAGATCAGACTTAACTTAATTCCATGTTCAGTTAAACATGATTCATGAGTCATATCAAATAGCATACTGAATATTTCGAGCATTGCTCATTATCTAAGTTTCGGAACACAATTTTCATGTGGCTTAATTCATAACTCAAGCATATAGTTATTATTCTTTTTCATGTTCACAATAAAAGATAACGGAATCCATAAATCAAAGATCTAAAATTTTAATTACTTATGAACATCGTATCAATCACAAAATATTCTTCATTTCAATCATAATTTTAATATCCCTTACTTTCATAGCATGCTTAACCATTAAGCAACGTACCTTGCTTTCCAAGCTTAGCTCAACAATGTTTAATTTAGACAACAAGCAAACAATTTAAGTAACAAAATGCTCGGAATAGCTTTTATTCTATTCCGAGACTTTAAATTTCACTCACAGTATAACCGGCTAACTTTGATCTGGAATCACAATTCTAGTTTGTCCCTCTATTGCTTTACCAGCTCTAAGCTTTGCTTCCTCAACAACTTCTTGGTCTAACCATAGAACAAATTTATACATTCATTAGGAAGCTAGTTCCATGCCTATAGGAAGGCAAACAATGTACCACTCAATCAAGAACACCAAACAACATATTGTTCGAAAACACATACTCAAATTATCAAACATTTCTAGAACTCATCCCTATTAGTTTTCTTACAATTCAAGATATTTACACATAAGATTTTATACTCAATCAACCCCATAAATATATCTATCTATATATATATATCAAATAATTCAATATAAACACCTATGAATCGACTTATATATATATGGATCACATAAAACAGTTTCTAAATCTTCAATTTATCCAGAAAATTTCCAATTTTATTCAAACTGCTCTGTTCACTTTAAAACAGATTTTAGAACATTTCAACACTCTTAAAGTAGACTCAAATCAATTTCAAATAGCCTGTACAGAAAACTTATCAAAACAGTTCTGTTTGGATCGAATTTGTCCCTCTTTTCACCCGAAACAATTTTAGAAATAACACTTCCTAATGTAGTCTATTATATACTCAAAATTCTGCTCCCTATCATAAAGAATTCAGCCCCAATATTCAAAATTGTCCAAATTTCCAGCAATTAAGCAGCTTACAAAACTTCATTCAAAATTGTCCAAAATTTGTATTTGAAAGTCTAAACATATCTTATACAATCTGCCTTTAATTTGGATATTAAGCAGCCCAAATATAATACACCACTTACAAGATTCATGACAACATCTAATTACATGAAGTAATCAGGCCTCTAATTGATTAAACACAAACTCAAAACAGGGCAGATTTCTCTAAATTTGATCAAACTGTCGCAACCCTTCTTAGAAAAAAAAAAGGTTTAGACGTTTTGGAAAACTTTGTAAAATTACGGAGTCGCCATCAATCTTTTTTTTTAAAAAAAGTGTGATTGGATCACTTTTAAAACAAGGGTATTTTGATAAAAAAACATTTTATTTATCAAAATTATATTTTGGCCCACAAAAACAGAGAAAACAGGTTCGAGGGTCGATTACGTGTGGGGAAGAATTAGCAGCCCCACAATGCCAAAAAATTGGTACCTTAATTGGTTTCAAAAAGGATTTTTTTTAAAACTGGAATTTGCAAGTTCCTAAAATTTCGATTTATTTGTCCGTAAAATGAATGTAAATCTATTTTAATGACCTTATCACCCAGGAAATGAACTTTAATCACCGCCAATACTCCTGGCGCTAACCCGTCATTCCTGATTGATAAGACGCCACATTAATTAAGTTTTCACTTTTTTAACAAATAAACAAGACAATTAAATGTGTTAAAATCTTTTAAATTAAAATCTAGAAGTGAATAAACCTAGAAAACATCTACATTTCTTTTAATTATTAAGATTTAAATAAATTAAGTGTATTTTATTGGAAATGAAGGAGATTTTACAACATACATGTTATTAATCTAAGTTTTGAGTCCCTAATCCTAAAGTTTAGCAAACATACACATATATACATAAAGAAATAATTAAATAAATAAACAACTAGGTAATTACTTAAATTTAAATAAAGAAAAGGATTTTTTATATTTAAAAAAATTGAATTAGGACTAAATTGAAAGAAAACCAAAATGTGAGGGTTAATTCGAAAGTAATTAAAAGTTTGGTGTCGAATTGAAAGAAAAAGGGACAAAATTGAAATAATTGAAAACTGGAGAGCTGCGGCGTGAGATCAGAAATAGAAGGGCGCGGGTTATAGCCGGTTTCGGGTCGGGTCAAACGGGTTAGTATAAATAGTTGTTATAATAAACAGATTTTAATTTTCCATTTCTCATCCAAACCGATCAAAATGCTTTCTCTTTGAATTCTCTGCCCAGTTCATCGTGTTCTTCATTTTTGAAGAACACGATGAACATCCCCCGTGCCGGCCGCCATCCACCGGCGCCGACCGCCGTTGCCGGCGGCAAAATTCCCAGATTCCGACCAAAATTTCCAGATTCCAGCAATGTTTTGAACACAAAAAGGTAAAAAAATTCTTTTTTCTTTGTTTATACTGACATTGGAAGTAAATAGATAGAAAGAAATTACCAGAACTTGCTCTTTTATTGCTTTTGAATGTCGATTACAACTATATGCTCAACGGCTTCCGAATGCTAGTATATCTACTGCTTGTGTGTGATTCTTGTGTGGTTGTTCGTGTGTTCAATCTTGTTCTTGTTACATGGATTACAGTGCTATTTATAGTACAAGTATTGCCTAAAATCCTAAGCCTAAATCCCTGATTTCTTCCCATCTGATTTGCTTAATTCCTGCCATGGCACCGATTTGGGGATTCTGGTCTTCTGAATTGCCTTTTTGCTTACTTGATTGCAACTTGATTTTGGATAGGGCATCAATTTAGGGATTTTATTTCCCCTTTGTATTTATGGACTTTAATCTAGATTTAATCCTCTATTTGTATGTTTCTGATGGTTCGAACGACGCTGGTGAGGAATGATCAGAGCGAGTGACGCATCGGAGAAGACGAAGCAGTTGGCCGGAGCTGAACCGTCGCGCTCGAGTGGCGATCCGTGTGATATACTCTGAAGCAATCTGGGCCATTGGATGGCATCTTGATCGTGCGGCTGAGATGCTGAGGCACTAAATCATCCCCAGCTGGCGCGATCTAAACCGTTGGATTCGAGGCAGATCTAACGGTCTCCCATTGACTACGTAAAAGAAGAAGACGAGAGTTAGGGTTTCTTTTGGGTTGTAAAACGGGCTTGCCGTGTTGTATAATGGACCCTGTATATCTTTTAATAGACTCTGATCTAAAATTAATTCCTAATAGACCTGTTATTTATTTCAAATTATAAATGGGCTATACATTTTATATTTTTGGGTTTTATGCAATCTATGTTAATTCTAACTACCTTATCAAACATGCTAATATAACCACTATATACGATACACTAATAATTCTAATACTAACAATTATACTAATTGTAACACATCATATGAGAACTAAACTAATACTACATCAATCTTGTAACTTAAATACATCAACTGTATACTATGTGACCCCTAACTATGTTATTAACAACATTAATATTTTCTACTAAACTCGTTAACTATGTTACCAATATCATACGCTAATACTAAATTAACAATTAAAATAAAGGTGAAAATCTAGTGACAACAGCTGCCCCTCTTTGGTCATTCCTGTGAAATAGGAATAGAGCAAAAAAAAAGAAGACACTGATTTTCACCGATTACCAAACCGTTTGTGCCTGAGAAGATAGGCGAGTTCTATTCTCCTTGTGCTCGAATAGATAAGCAAGCTCCATTTTCCAAATGCCCGAACGGATAGGCGGGTTCTATTCTCCTCATGCCCGAATAGATAGGCAGGTTCCATTCCCCAAATGCCCGAATGAATAGGCAAGTTCTATTCTCCTCATGATCGAATAGATAAACAGGTTCAAAAAAGGGTTCTATCCTCCTTATGCTCGGATAGATAAGCAGGTTCTATTCTTCTCGTGCCCAAATAGATAGACGGGTTCTATTCTCCTCATGCTCGAATAGATAAGTAGATTCAAAAAGGGTTCCATCCTCCTTATGCTCGAATGGATAAACAGGTTCTATTCTCCTCATGCTCGAATAGATAAGCAGGTTCTATTCTCCTCATGCCCGAATAGATAGGCAGATTCCATTCTCCTCATGCTCGAATAGATAAGCAGGCTAAAAAAGGGTTCCATCCTCCTCATGCTCGGATGGATAAGAAAGTTCTATTCTCATCATGCCCGAATAGATAGGCGGGTTTAAAAAAGGTTCTATCCTCCTCATGCTCGGATGGATAAGCAGGTTCAAAAAGGGTTCTATCCTCCTTATGCTCAGATGGATAAACAGGTTCTATTCTCCTCGTGCCTGAATAGATAGGCGGGTTCTATTCTCCTTACGCTCGAATAGATAAACAGGTTCAAAAAGGGTTCCATCCTCCTTATGCTCGGATGGATAAATAGGTTCTATTCTCCTCGTGCTCGAATAGATAAGCAGGTTCTATTCTCCTCATGCCCGAATAGATAGGTGGGTTTAAAAAAAGGTTCCATCCTCCTTATGCTCAGATGGATAAGCAGGTTCTATTCTCCTCATGCCCGAATAGATAGGCGGGTTTTAAAAAAAGGGTTCCATCTTCCTCATGCTCGATGGGTAAGCAGGTTCTATTCCGTTCTCCAAGTGTCCGAATGGATAGACAGGTTCTAAAATCTGTCAAAACAAATGCAAATGATCCAAATAAAATGCATATGCCCCTAGGGATGCCTAATCATGGATGCATGTCTTATTTTTTTGCTCTTTTCCTTAACGTTTTTCTTAATTAACACAAGAGGAAACTCAGATTATATCATCTCAAACATTTTCTCAACTCTGGCAACTGATGATGTGTGTGTGCTTTGGTCCATCTTATCAGAAAGATCGATTCTCCAATACTGGTTGGCTTCAACAATTTCTTGTTGTTAAAATTCCATCGTCTATTCCTTGGAAAGTAATCTTCACCATTATCCACTCTTAGTTCCTTCATCGTCCATACCACTTTAAATAATACATTCATCTTTTCCTGCGACTTCTGTCCCGATTTTCAAACAGGGAAGCTCATTGCTGCTAGGACGCCCTAGAGCAAAATTCCATGGGGATATGGGAAATGCATTATTTTCCATCATTAATGCATGAGAAATCATCTGAAAATTGCCACTGTATGCTTCGATGATAATCATAGATAGTCATCTCTTTCACTTCTGTTTTACCACTATCAATCTTGGCACTTCCCTGCTTCATATGATCTTTGCACATTTGCTCACTCAATCAGTTATCTTGTACTCCTGGATGGAAATACTGACTTCATCCTCATATTCTTCAACACTCTGTTATCATTGTAGTTGATACATCAATATTCAGTGACAAGCTTCTTAGAAACTTGTTGCTCTTCCAATATCTCATTTAGTTTTCCTTCGATGTTTGTAAAATTGTTCTCATGTAAGCAACTTTGTTTTGCAGCATGCTTCCTTAAAGCATCTCTTGAGGCTTTCATCCAAGGTTTGTAGCAAAACCTATTTCCATCTTGAATTTCCTTGTGAATACCTCATATGATGTCAAATTTCAAATACCCTTCTAGACAAATTTCAAAGTAATACTAAAAAATCTTATGAATATTTCAAATAATGTCAAATTTTTAATTCAATTCAATGCAATATGCTTTATGAAATGGTGTCAAAGAAGGAAAAAGGTCTAACAACAAAATCCATTAGTGTTGTGGCAAACACAAAAAGAAATTACAAGGAAAGAAATAGGCATTCAGATATCATAAACCCAAACTTCTCCTGTCATGACTTCATTAGATGCCTTGAATGTCCACCATGCTGAGCAGATCCTGAGAACACTGATTATGCGGAAAGATATGAAGTTCCTTAAGCCAATCTCTGAGGAAGGTCTTATTTTCAAATTGTCTGAGCCGCCCTTTACGGGTTTTCAACTCAGATCCTCCTTTGGTTTCAAAATTCCCTTTGCGGATTTTCATTTTGAACCCCCCTTTTCTTTTCTTTTCTTTCTTTCTCTTTCTCTTTTCTTTTCTTTTCTTTTTCTTTTTCTTTTTTTTTCTTTCTTTTTTTTCTCTCTTTTTTTCCTTTTCCTTTTCTTTTTTCTTCTTTTTCTTTTTTTCTCATCTTTCTCCTTCAAACATAATACCTCTTAACTGAATCTGAATTTATAGGGTTTTGGAGTTCGTCTCCATCCATTTCGGCTAAAATTAACACTCCCCCTGAGAAAACCTTTGTTACGATGTAAGGTCCTTCTAGTTCGGTGCCCATTTTCCTCGAGAATCGCTTTGGAATGGCAGTTTCTTCCTCAACACTAAATCTCCCTCTTTGAATTCTCTTGGGTGAACTTTCTTTTTGTGAGCCCTTATCATCCTTTTTTGGTACATTTGCCCATGACACAATGCTTTCAGTCTTTTCTCTTCAATTAAATTCAACTAATGGTATCTTGCTTGAACCCACTCTACTTCTTCCAACTTTGCTTCCATTAAGACACGGAGCGATGGTATTTCAACCTCAATGGGTAGCACAGCTTCCATTCTATATACCAATGAGAAAGGTTTCTCAGTGGAAGTTCTTGCTACAGTTCGATAAGCGTATAAGGCAAACTGCAACTTCTCATGCCAATCCTTATAGGTATCATTCATTTTTGCAATTATCTTCTTAATGTTCTTATTTTCAGCCTTCACTACCTCATTCATCTTCGGGCGATATACCACAGAATTATGATGTTTAACATTGAATTGCTCAAAAACTCCGCTTATCACCCTATTGTTCAAATTTGAAGCATTGTCGGTGATGATACTTTCAAGCAAGCCGTATCGATAGATGATTTCCTTTTTCAAAAACTTGCAGACCGTGGATCTGGTGACATTTGCATACGAGGCTGCTTCTACCCACTTTGTGAAATAATCAATGGCTACCAGGATAAAATGATGCCCGTTTGATGCCTTTGGGTGAACCTAACTGATGACGTCAATGCCCCACATAGAGAACGACCAAGGGGCTGCCATAACATGAAGAGATTGAGGTGGGTATGAACCTTGTCAGCATAAATTTGGCACTTATGGCATTTGCGGGAATAGTTGATGCAATCACCCTCTATGGTTGACCAATAATAACCAAATCGCATGATTCTCCTGGCCATGGTGAAACCACTAGGGTGGGTTCCGCAAATTCCTTCATGAACTTCTTCTACAATTAATTGTGCCTCTTTTGCCCCCCACATCTTAGAAGCTTTTGATCACGACTTCTTTTGTATAAAATCTCTCCATCAAGGACATATCCAGATGCCATCTTCCTGATCATTTTCTTTTCATTCTCAGTAGCTTGGGGTGGGTATTGCTGGGATTTTACATATTGTAAGATGTCGTGATACCACGACAATCCATCCATCTCTTCTTCTACATCATAACAATGAGCTGGAGAGTCAAGCATATATAACTTGATGGGAATCATCTCAGATCCTTCATTTACCCTAAACATGGTGGCTAAGGTGGCTAAAGCATTAGCCATTTGATTGTCTTCTCTGGGGAGATATTTGAAAGTGATCTCATCAAATTCCTTGATCAATTCAAGGACCAGCTTGTGGTATTCCACCAACTTTACATCTTTTGTCTCCCATTCACCACGTATCTGATAAATGACTAATGTAGAGTCCCCAAAAACTCTTATGGCAAGAATTTTCCTTCTTATAGCTTCTCTTAATCCCATTATACAGGCCTCGTACTCTGCCATATATTGGTGCAGAAGAACTTCAAACGACTGGTAAAAGGGTAATAATCTCCTTCCGATGAAACCAGAACTGACCCAATACCTTTTCCTAATGCATTTGCTGCACCATCAAAGTTCATAACCCAAAATTCTACGAGAGTCTCATCTTCTAAGATACACATCAAATTTTCGTCAGGAAAATTGAAGTTTAATGCTTCATAATCATTATAGGCGTGACTTGCCAAGAAGTCTGCTATGGCACTCCCTTTTATCGCTTTTCGGCTCACGTACTGGATATCAAATTCTGATAATAACATTTGCCAACGCGCTATCCTTCCTGATAAAGTCAGGGCTTCCATCATGAACTTCAGTGGATCCAACTTCAAGATTAGCCATGTAACGTGATAAAGCATGTATTATCTTAGCCTTTTAGCTGCCCAAACCAGAGCACAACATAGCTTTTCAATTGAAGAATATATGGTTTCGCAATCAGTGAATTTCTTGCTCAAGTAATATATTGCCTTTTCTTTTCTTCCAGTATCATCATGTTGTGCTAACACACAACCCATGGAATTTTCATAGACCGTTAAGTACAAAATCAATGGTCTCCATGAAATAGGTGGTACTAATACTAGAGGATTGCTCAGTTGTTATTTGATCTTTTCCAAAGCCACTTGACATTCTTCATCCCAAGTTCCCGGGTTATTCTTCCTGAGTAACCTAAACATTGGATCGCACCTATCAGTTAGCTGAGAAATGAAGCGTGCGATGTAATTTAACTGTCCTAAGAAACCTCGAACTTCCTTTTTTGTTTGAGGTGGGGAAAGTTCCTGTATTGCTTTTATCTTATCGGGATCAATCTCTATTCCTCTTCTGCTCACCACAAAACCCAATAGTTTCCCAGATGTGACTCCAAATGTGCATTTAGTCGGGTTGAACTTCAATTGGAATTTTCTCAATCTTCGGAATAGCTTTTCTAAGTTGACCAAATGTGTAATATCCCATTATTTGATTAGTGACCAAAATGCAAAGAATCAAAAGCTAGTGGTTTTAGTTAAGTGACTAAAATATAAAGTTTTAAAGTTTGGTGAC
This sequence comes from Hibiscus mutabilis, assembly GCA_019671005.1. Taxonomy (NCBI): domain Eukaryota; kingdom Viridiplantae; phylum Streptophyta; class Magnoliopsida; order Malvales; family Malvaceae; genus Hibiscus; species Hibiscus mutabilis. The sequence goes on from CM033725.1 coordinate 44,593,725, forward strand.
AAAAGTGAAAAGTTGAGAAAAATTCAAGGACCAACATGGTAATTTTCCCAATAATTATTTTTATTCCATAAATAGATAGATCATCTAAGGGTGTGGATCTAATATAAAAACTATGGTTTGATCTGATGTTTCTATTATTGGGAAATTACGGTTAAAGTTTAAGTGTAATTCGGGTAATCGTACGAGCTCAGAATTTTATGAAAATTTAAAGGAAGTCTTAAAAAGACCCGAAGAACATAGCATCGAAGTTTGAATCATTTTTAAATCAGTCTAGATTCGATTATATTCAGTATTATGTATAGATGATGGAATGACATTTTTGAAAATAAAATTATTTCATTAATGGCATTTTTGACATTTCACATATACTTTTTAATGAAAATTAATTATGGAAGAAGATAAAGTGTAGGTGTTGAATGGTGATTAGTTATAATTAAAGGGTAAAATAGTTATTTGACTATTTTAGAGATTTTTATTATTATATAGCCAAATTTAAAGATATTTGGCATTAATCAAAGAAAGAAAAAGTTGGAATTGTGTTCATCTTTCTCCAAGGCTGCCGAAAACTCAAGGGGACTAGGTAATAAATACGGGAAAGGGATGTTACATTAATTGGTATCAGAGCCTCAGGTTTAGTCGATTCTGGATAGAAATTGAATTTAAAAATGAGTGGGAATTGTATACATGCCACTAGGATGTCATAATTACTAATGATTATATGCAGATACTCTGATGCTCTATAATTAGTAATGCTACTCTATATTAAGAAACTTGTTGAAAATGTGTTCTGTTCAGATGTCGGACCATCATGGTTCTAGACAAGTGTTTGAACATGAGGTTCCTATGCAGAGTGGAAGTAACGAGGTAAATCAGAATGTACCTCAGGAGCAATACCAAGGTCAGGCACCTGCACAAGGACAATAAAACATGCCGGTTTAGGATCGTGGATTGTTCATGCGGGCATTAGATGGTATCTTAAATAGACCGAAACCAATATCGGTGCCAAGGGAGTTGAGGAAGTTGAAGGCATCAGAATTTCAAGGCGATTATGATGTTGATCCGATGTCTACGGACTTTTCGCTAAATGATATTAAAATTATGTTGATTTCTGTCTGGTGTGATGATCAAGGAAAACTTGAAGGTGTAACATCACTTTTGATGGGACCTACTCGAATTTGGTGGACCACCATTACTGCTCAGATTCCTCGGGAACGAGTTACTTGGGAATTCTTTTTAAAAGAGTTCTAGAACAAGTACATTGGTGATATTTTTATCGAATATATGAGGACCCAGTTTATGAATCTAAAGCAAGCAGGCAGATCGATATATGAGTATGAGTGTGAGTTTAATAAGCTTAGCCGGTTTGCTACAGAGCTCCTTTCGACTGAGAAGCACAGAGTTAATAAATTTGTGGGAGGCCTAGATCCGGAGTGTAAGAAAGTCTTGGTTGCTCTCGATTTGTCTGAATTTCAAGTTGCGGTTAACCGAGCTAAAGGAATGGAAAGGGTGGAACAAGAAGAAGCTTCTGAGAAGAAAGCTCGGTCAACTAAGCGACCTGGAGGCCCTAGTGTTTTACCCTGGTCAAAAAGCGGTAAAGGATTTCAGCAGCAAAGATCAGTTGGGTCGATGTCGCCTGTAAAGAAGAATTTTTCTGCGGGTAAATCGAAGCAAGTCTACAATAAAACTAGTGGAATTAAAGGTGATGGACTTTGGAATAGACCTATATGCAAGACGGGTAAGTGGTGGCTTATGCTTCTAGGGAGCTTAAAACTCATGAAAGGAATTATCCTACTCACGATTTGGAATTAGCTGTGGTTGTCTTTGCTTTAAAAATTTGGCGCCACTACTTATATGGTGAAAGATGTTATATATACACAGACTACAAATGCCTGAAATATCTTTTAACGCAGAAGGAGCTGAATCTAAGACAAATGAGATGGATTGAGCTAATTAAGGATTATGATGCAATTATTGATTATCACCTAGGAAAGGCTAATGTGGTGGCAGACGCACTTAGCTGAAAGATGTTTTCAGCCCAGCGGATATCAAATGCTCAATTATCAATATTGGATGATGGTGCTCTACTTGCTGAGCTGAACATCAGGTCTACTTTGATAGACAAAATAAAAGAATCACAGGAAACAGATGAAAATTGTTTAGAGAAAAAGAAGAAAGCTGAAAGGGGAGAATCTTCAGACTTCGAAGTAAAGTCCAATGGATGTTTATATTTTAAAGGACGTGCTTATATTCCTGAAGATGATGAATTGTAAAAGGAAATTCTTATAGAAGCACATTATAGTCCTTTAACGATACACCTAGGAGGAAATAAAATATATCAGGATTTAAAGAGTCATTTTTAGTGGCCAGGAATGAAAAGAGCAATAACGAAATTCATTTTTAAGTGCTTAACTTGTCAGCAAGTTACAACAGAACATCAATTGCCATCAGGATTACTTCAGCGAATTGATATTCTGGAATGGAAATGGGAGAAAGTGACTATGGATTTTGTAACTGGGTTACCATTGACACCAAGTAGGAAATACTCAATCTAGGTGATCGTGGATCGATGAACCAAATCAGCACATTTCTTGCCAGTCAGAACCAATTTCTCTTTGAGTAAATATGCAGAGTTGTATATTTGGGAGATTGTTAGATTACATGGAGTTCCTATTTCCATTGTGTCTGACAGAGATCCCAGGTTTACTTCTAGATTCTGAAAAGCACTACAGGAAGCATTGGGTACTCGATTGCATTTTAGTACTACCTTCCACCCGCAAATTGATGGACAATCAGAGAGGACGATTCAGATTTTGGAAGATATGCTTAGAGCGTGTGTCATTGAGTTTGCAGGTTCTTGGGAAAAGTACTTACCATTGGCAGAATTAACGTATAACAACAGTTATCAGTCAAGTATTAAAATGGCACCGTATGAAGCTTTATATGGAAGAAAATGCAGGATGCCGTTAAATTGGTTTGAGTAAGAAGACCGCAAGATTATTGGGCCTGACTTGATTCAAGAGGTAGAAGAGAAAGTGAAGATAATTCGAGATAATCTAAGGGCAACTTCCGATAGACAAAAGGCTTATTCATATTTAAAAAGAAAAGACGTTCAGTACCAAGTGGGAGATAAGGTATTCTTAAAAGTTTCACCATGGAAGAAAATATTGAGGTTTGGAAGAAAAGGGAAGCTTAGTTCCAGATTCATTGGTCTGTATAAAATCTTGAAAAGAGTTGGACCGGTGGCATATCAATTGGATTTACCACCAGAAATGAGCAAGATTCATGATGTTTTACATGTATCGATGCTTCACAAATATAGGTTGGATCCTTCTCATGTCATTTCACCCAGAAGTTGATATGCAACCTGACTTGACATTTGAAGAAGAACCAGTAAAAATTCTAGCTCATGGGGCGAAGAAATTGAGAAACAAATCAATTCCATTGGTTAAGGTGCTATGGAAAAATCACAAAGTGGAAGAAGCCACTTGGGAAACTAAAGAACGGATGAAAGAACATTATCCGCATTTGTTTAATCTAGGTACGTTCTAAAAATTCGAGGACAAATTTTTTTAGGGGGAGAGAATTGTAATATCCCATTATTTGATTAGTGACCAAAACACAAAGAATCAAAAGCTAGTGGTTTTAGTTCAGTGACTAAAACATAAAGTTTTAAAGTTTGTTGACAAAAGTGAAAAGTTGAGAAAAATTCAAGGACCAACATGGTAATTTTCCCAATAATTATTTTTATTCCATAAATAGATAGATCATCTAAGGGTGTGGATCGAATATAAAAACTATGGTTTGATCTGATGTTTCTATTATTGGGAAATTACAGTTAAAGTTTAAGTGTAATTCGGGTAATCGTATAAGCTCAAAATTTTATGAAAATTTGAAGGAAGTATTAAAAAGACCCGAATAGCATAGCATCAAAGTTCGAATCATTTTTAAATCAGTCTAGATTCGATTCTATTCAGTATTATGTATAGGTGATGGAATGGCATTTTTGAAAATAAAATTATTTCATTAATGGCATTTTTGACATTTCACCTATACTTTTTAATGAAAATTAATTATGGAAGAAGATAAAGTGTAGGTGTTGAATGGGATTAGTTATAATTAAAGGGTAAAATAGTCATTTGACTATTTTATAGATTTTTATTATTATATAGCCAAATTTAAAAACATTTGGCATTAATCAAAGAAAGAAAACAAGTTGGAATTGTGTTCATCTTTCTCCAAGGCTGTCGAAACCTCAAGGGGACTAGGTAATAAATACGGGAAATGGATGTTACAAAATGTTCCTCTTCAGATCGATATTTGGCGATCATATCGTCAACGTATACCTCTATTTCTCTATGCATCATATCATGGAAAAGGGTGACCATGGCCCTTTGATAGGTTGCCCCTGAATTCTTAAGTCCAAAAGGCATCACTTTATAACAAAAAGTCCCCCATAGCGTCACAAAAGTTGTCTTTTCCATGTCCTCTAGGCACATCTTGATCTGGTTATACCCGGAGAAACCATCCATGAAAGAGAAGAGTGAATGACCTGCCGTGTTGTCGACTAAAGTATCAATATGCGGGAGTGGGAAATTATCTTTTGGGCTTGCTTTATTGAGGTCTCTGTAATCAACACACATTCGTACTTTTCCATCATTCTTCAGTACCGGAACAATATTTGCCACCCATTTTGGATACTTGTCTACCTCGAGGAATCCTGCATCGTATTGCTTCTTTACCTCATCCCTGATCTTGAGGAGTGTTTCAACCTTCATTCTTCTTAGCTTTTGCTTTACTGGTTCACATCCTTCCTTTATAGGGAGCCTGTGCATGACGATATATGTGTCAAGGCTAGGCATATCATGGTACGACCAAGCAAAAATATCTTTAAACTCTTTCAAGAGATCGATCAAACTTTGTCTGGTTTTGGCCGCGATGGTAGTACCAATCTTCACCTCTCGCTTTTCTTCTGCGGTTCCAAGGTTTAGTATCTCTAGTTACTCTTTGTGTGGTAGAATCTGCTTTTTCTCTTCTTCTACCATTCTGAGCATATAGTAGGTACATCATATTCTTCCTCATCATCAATATTTCCAATTTCTTCCAAGCATAGAGGTAGCTCAAAGTCAACCTTGAAGTCTGACTCGGATTTGTTTAGATTAATAATATTTGAAGACTTGAAAAGGAAATAGGCAAAAGATATATACAAAGGGAAGAAACAAAATGAATGGAATATTTTTTTTGTTGTTTTTAATTGTATGGTTTTTATTTGGTTTTGGCTTATTTATGAAAAGAAAGTTTGCCACACAAGATTTAAGGAAATGCATCTTTTATTGAATTCAAATTAAATGTTTGACATATGCCCTTTACATAAGATCCCCTATTGTCTCCGGGCCTGGAGCAAAGAGGTTGGTTTTGAGAATTACTCTGAACATGTCTTAAAGACTACATGAATTTTTTCAGCAGTCCAATTGTCAAGCTCAGAGCAAGGGCGGATCATTGACAGGTACTGGCTATCTTCTTCATGATCAGTTACAGCATTGATGCTCATCTTTTCAAATACTTCACATAGAGTGCTCTCTCATTTTCCTTCTTCACTGGTTGAGGTATTTGGATCTAGCATACCTCTAGATATAAAGTTGTGACTCAGGGGAGGGAAAGTCATTGGCTCCTATTCAATTTCTTCTCCCTTCAATCTAGCTCTTCTCCTTTCTTGATGCTTTCTGATTTCAACCTTTCTTTGCCATTTGCTGGGCTTGAAGTCCAGACTGAACCGATCCTTTTTCACCGAGATTACTACGGGATATAATCTTCCTTGATGTCTTCTTCCAAGTCACTTTCCAATTTCAGCTCCTTTCTTGAGCGTTTGCTTTACTTGCATTTTTGCACAACTTGATAATTCCGGTTCTGGCACCTTACTTCCTTTGGTGACAAAGGTTTCATTGACTAGCTCTAATGTCCTGAAATGACACTCGAGCGCACCCTCATCAATCTCAATGAAGGGTGCATCAGTGGTTACTGATGCAATGATTTCTTTCTCTGCCCCAACAATTATTAATTGTACATCAATCACAAACTTCATCTTCTAGTGTAAAGTAGATGGGACCGCTCCTGCTGCATGAATCCATAGGCGTCCAAGCAGGCAACTATAGCTAGGTCTTATATCCATGACCACGAACTCAACGTCAAAAGTCACTGGCCCAATTTGCAAAGGCACCTCAATTTTCCCTAGCACATCCTTCTGAGTTCCATCAAATGCTCTTACCGTGCTCTAATAAGTGCTCATATGAGAACTATCTATTAGTAGTTTCTTCAGAGTGGCTAATGGTAGAACATTCAGTGCCGACCCATTATCGATTAAGACACCTGATAGTATATGCCGCTTACATTTGGTGGTGATGTGCAAAGCTTTGCAAGATCCTGTTCCTTCATCCGGGATCTCTTCATCATTAAACGAGATGAAGTTGTTAACGACAACGTTATCGACTAACATATCCATCTTACCAGTTGTGATCTCCATTGGTACGAATGTCTGGCTCAAAATTTTTAATAAGGTCTCACGGTGGCCCTCAGAACTCAATAGTAACGAAAGCATAGAAATTTGAGCCGTAAGCTTATGGAGTTGCTCCACAACGCTGTATTCACTGTGCTTTAAGATCTTCAAGAATTCCTAAGCCTCTGACTCCTTTACAGGCTCATGATATGTTGTCAGTTTTTCCTTGAAGAAATCTCTGTCATCTTCTTTTCTAGGCTCCTCAGCAGCAGTCTTCCTTTGCGCTGAATCCCTGTCCTCTGTTATTGGCTGAGAATAGAGCCTTCCACTCCTCGTGAAACGACTCACCTCATTAACCAGTTCTTCCTTCTCTTGAGTAGACGTTTCTCTTGGGGTTGTTACTTCACAAGTGTAATTCTAAGGGACCTGCCTGCCATCCTTGTAAGGAAATGGCGTTGGTATTTTAATTATGAGCCGTGGGGTCACATTCCTTGTGGGCTCACCAACTCTTGTTTTAGCCTTAATCACCAAAGGCCTTATTCCGGTGTAGTCTCTTCTAGAGGACGACTCCTCTGATGCACACACATCCAACAAACATTCTATCTTCTTTTTCAAAGAACTCAAGTTCTTTCTTATTCATCTTGTCCTGAATTAGTTGCTTGAACTCCGAGCAACAATCAATCTCATGTCCTTCCTTCATGTGGTACTCACAGTATGATTCTTCCCCAATTTTCAATTTTTGGGCTCCTTCTTTCAACATCCCTACTACCACCATATGAGCCCATATCCACCTCATATGAGCTCTAACTTCAGCAACATATTCCTTAACCACCTTATCTCCTTCCTCAATGATTGCATTCACTCCTGCCTTTTGATGATTTGGCAGGGGGTTTCCTTTATCTTCCGACGTATCAAATGATAACATCCCAGATTTTCTTAAGTCATCTACCACTCTTTTGAATGCATTAAAATTTTCTATAGTATGCCCCTTAACTCCTGCATGATATTCACATTGTGCCTTCTCATCATACCATTGTGGATATGGTGGTGAGAATGGAGGAACATATCTTGGCAGCACCATCTGGGATTTGAGCAATTCAGCAAATAATTCTGCGTATGTCATCGGTATGGGAGGAAAATATGGTTTCGAACCCCTTCGTTCTTCTTTTGGAAGATTTGAGACTGCTGGAGATGTGGTCGAGACATTGGGTTTGTTGAAGACTATCACCTTCGAATAGCTGGGATTGTAGACGTTAGCAACATTGACTTTATTGTCTCTCTTTTTGTAGGGTTTCTTAGTTTCCCCTTTAGTGTCTCCACGAACATCGGGGTAATTTCACTTTCTAGCAATGGTGGCTGGACTTGGGCAGCTACATCTCTCCATCTCTGTGCGTATTGGCGGAAGCTTTCATGGTGCTTTTGCTCTAATCCTTGCAAAACTGAACGAGTTGGTACCATGTCTGAAACATGTTTTTACTGCTCCTGAAGGCTCTGGACAGATCTTTCCATGATCTGATGTTCACTCAACTTAGCTGCATATACCAACGCGCAGCTGACCCTACTAAGCTGTCTTGGAAGCAATGGATAAGCAACTTCTCGTTCTCCAGATACATTGATATCTTCCTACAATACATAGTCAGATGTGCTGCAGGGAACGTTGTTCCATTGTATTTTCAAAGTTAGGAACCTTGAACTTTGGTGGCACCACCAGATCCATCACTAAGCTTAAATCCCTGGCATCCATTCCTCCATATATACCCCATTCTTGAAAGGACTTAATCATTTTTTCTAATTTCTCATAACGATCCTCACATTTCTTTTCAGCTTTCACTTTGTCGGTAATTTCATCAAAATTAGGTACCTCAACGAATTCCTCAGAGTTTATCTTCCTATTATTTCGTGCTGAGGTTTCAGCAAAATGTGGAGAAATCTTAATTTTAGAAGATTGAGCTATACTTGGATGAACAAAGGCCATCCCTTGAAGTTTCGGTACAACATTTGCTTCTTCATCAGTTTCCATTGCATCAGGGTCCTTAAAACCTAGCATGGCTGCAATTAAACCGACCGTCTTTTGGTGAACCAACTCTATCTGTTGCTTCAGATCTATTTCCAGCTTGTCTAACCTGTCCTGGGTACTCTTGTGGTTGCTTTCTAGGGACAACACTCTGTCTTCCATTGCTCTGAATTGGGACCGAGTACCGTATTTGTGATTTGTTTTGCTATTTTTGATTTTCTATCATTTTATTTAAGTTAGACTCTTATTATGTCATGTATGCACGTACAAATGTAAGCACTAGTGCGAAGAAAAACTACTAAACACAAAAGACTGAAATGCAAATGCATGGATGCAAGCGAAAGGCCATCAATTCAATGAAAAAATTGCTCAAGAAACAACTCTTTTATTGGATTAAAAATGAAACAACTCTTTTATTGGATTAAAAATGATCTTTATTACATCAAGTTTTGTTTACAAATATTTTTCAGCTTGAACTCCTAGCTCTTTGATTTCTTCAATGAGCCACATAAGCCTCGGTCCCACTTCTCCTGCTGGCTTGATGTACTGATGAAGAGCTACAGCTTCAGTGGCTAGCATCACCATGTGTCGAGCCACATCTTGTACCTGGGTCATGACAGTCCTGTCAAACTCATCTCGTTCTTGGAATCTTCTAGCTATGTCCCTAAGACGTGTGAACCAGTAGTCATCCCCTCCATCAGTGATGTTTTCAAGGACCAAGATCTTTGTCCTACATTCCTGGAAGAAGTTATCTATTCCTTCAACTTGTTTCTTCAAGGCATCATTCTAATTTAAACAGGCCTGAAGCTCAATATGATGGTTCTGAAATCCGTGCAACAAGTGGTTCAAATCATCTATTTTGGCTTGTAAATTTGTAACACAAGTCTGATTCTGCTTTAGCTCTACACTGGTTTGATCATATCCCTTCTGCAACTCAAGTAGGCGAATCTTGTTGTCGTGGGCTTTCCTTTTCCATGCAGCCACTCCTTCTTTATCACCTTCATGGACCCATTTGTCGTTTCCATTTTCAGTTGCCAGCTTACTCATCTTTTTCCTCTCTTCCGCAAGAGCTCGTCTGTATTTCTCAACCTCGCGCCTTCCTCATTCCTTTTCTTTCCCTACAACATGCTCGATTTCTTGCTTCCACTGTTTGGGAGTTTTTCTCAAATCAGCATTCTTAACAGCAGTTTGGAACCTGAGGAAGTCGACTCTTTGGATCTCAAACTTTTTCTTTAGGTCTTCATACATCTTCACTACTCGCTTCATTTTCCCTTTGTACTTTTCAACATCGAGTCTTGACTCAAACTTGTCTCTTTGGTTTTGCTCTTGCAAGGCTTCTATCTCCAGCTTAGCTCTTCTTAACTCTTCCCTCAATATGTCAGCTTCTGTAAGAGCTACCTTTAAGTGTTCCTCTATAGACTTAGCCTGCCCAGATCTAGGTGCTATGAATTTGTCATTCATCCTCGTATGCCTCCAAATGTCATAGTCCGGGGTGTACATGCAATGACTGTCAGATTCTAGTTTCATGTGATAACAATGGTTCCAAGCATTACTGATTGTCTGAACCTTCTGTCTAAACTCACCTTGGAACTCGAATTCTGATGAGCCAAGACCGGTAGTGAATGGAATGCACTGTCAAGACCCATACTGGCGGGATACTAACAAAGGGGCACATCCAATTCCTCCCCACAAACCTAGCAGCATTAAGAAGTTGAAATCTCCACATTTGTATAGTACTTAGGTGTGACCCATCCAAGGAACTCTCCATCTGATGTCTTTGTCACGACGATCCCTAAATATATCAATCCATTTGCTATTCTTAACAACGGGCCACTCCTTTGCCAAAAGTTCCCGAAGAGGTGAGAAGTTTGGGGAAAACACATTTGATAAAGCTAATGTCGGGCACTTCCAGAAATGGCTGAGGGCCCAAACTTGTAGAAGTGGAATACATCCTCCAAAATGAACCCCTTCAACCTTCTGGCAAGCATTAAGGGAAATGAAGGTTTCAGCAAGCACGGCTTGCACCGTATTGACTCCTCTTTTCAGTTGTTCTAGGAAATCAAGTAGCGCCACATCAATGTTTCCTAGAACCCTCAGAAATATGACTAAACTGTAAATTTCAATAGCTAAGAGATCAACCCTCTTTTCTCTGTCGGGATGGATCGAGATTATACCTTTGATGCTTGACCAAGGGAAATTGAAGGTGCCTCATCTCTTCTGTATCAACCCCTTTACCCAACCATCACTCATACCAGCAAATGCTTGAAGCTTTGCATGTGGGTTTTTTTTAGGTGCCTTGCCATAAACCCAGTTCTTCTTTACTTTGCACAGGTTGAAAAGGGCCAAGTACTCCTCGAGTGTAGGCGTCATGTCTTCTTTATTGAATGTGAAGCAACAATATCCCAGATTCCAGAACTGAACCAAGGCTTTCAATAACTGTTCATCGATCTTCACGTACAAGAGGTAGACTATGTCACCATAGACTTCATGGAACAACTGCTTGGTCTCATAATCAAAATGCTCCCAAATTTCCCGTAATTCTTGCACATTGTTCTGTTTAATGCTGATGTGGGCATATTCTGAAGTCTATGTCTCATGGTCAACTACCAGGCTATCTCCAAATGTTCGCTGATTCACCTCAGACCAATGCCGGGCCCTTGCATTCTCATCTTCACTTTTCAAAATTCTCTCGTCCATAACAAGAGCTTTTCAAATTTGAGCAATGGTTTTAAGAATCAACCCCTTGTAAATATGTAGTGACGAGGCATGAATGATTATGCAAAACAAGAAAACAAGGGAAACAAAGATTAGAATCAAGAAAACATAGAGAAAACAATCCTGGGCAGCACATTCCAATACTCCAGGACATGTCTCCCTTCATTACTAAAACCCTAGGTTTTCCACATGGCTCTATTGGGGTAGGCTCTAAGTTCTCAAGCAGTTGAGTTCTAAAAGGTACCCAACCTGTCCTCGCTGTCCCCTACTAAGGGTAGTAAGGCCCCTGGTTCTCACCCATTATAGGCTTCAAATGAACCAAGTTCAACTCAGGAGGACTCACTTCCTATGTCTTCTCAAAGAATCCGTATCCTTACGAAGACATGAGGCATATGAATCCCGAAGGTACTTGCTAGGCTAATACGGAGAATCGATATTCTGATATGAGCAAAGCGTTTTCCCCTCACTTAGCAATTGGGTGGAGCTCGGGAATAGAGTTTTTTGCAACATTTTTTTAAAATGCGTAAAATAGAATTACATTCATTAAATAGACAAATAAATTGAAACATTTGTGAACTTGCAAATTCCTTTTCTAAAAACATTTTGAAAACAATTTGTGGCCTGACCCTCTTTTTTTTTTAAAACAAAATGTCCCTAGCGGAGTCGCCAAGCTATCGCAACCCTTCTTAGGAAAAAAAAGGTTTAGACATTTTGGAAAACTTTGTAAAATTACAGAGTCGCCACTAATCTTTTTTTTAAAAAAAAAGTGTGATTGGATCACTTTTAAAACAAGGGTATTTTGATAAAAAAACATTTTATTTATCAAAATTACATTTTTGTCCACAAAAACAAAGAAAACAGGTTATGGGGTCGATTACGTGTGGGGAAGGATTAGACCCCCACAACGCCCAGAAATTGGTTTCAGAAAGGACTTTTTAAAACTGGAATTTGTAAGTTCATAAAATTTTGATTTATTTGTCCGTAAAATGAATGTAAATCTATTTTAACGACCTTATCGCCCAGGAAATGAACTTTAATCATCGCCAACACTCTTGGCGCTAACCCGTCATTCCTATTTGATAAGACGCCGCATTAATTAAGTTTTCACTTTTTTAACAAATAAACAAGACAATTAAATGTGTTAAAATCTTTTAAATTAAAATCTAGAAGTGAATAAACCTAGAAAACATCTACATTCCTTTTAATTATTAAGATTTAAATAAATTAAGTGTATTTTATTGGAAATGAAGGAGATTTTACAACATTTATGTTACTAATCTAAGTTTTGAGTCCCTAATCCTAAAGTTTAGCAAACATACACATATATACATAAAGAAATAATTAAATAAATAAACAACTAGGTAATTACTTAAATTTAAATAAAGAAAAGGATTTTTTTATATTTTCAAAAAAAATCTAAATTAGGGACTAAATTGAAAGAAAACCAAAATGTGAGGGTTAATTCGAAAGTAATTAAAAGTTTGGTGTCGAATTGAAAGCAAAAGGGACGAAATTGAAATAATTGAAAGCTAGAGAGCTGTGGCGTGAGATCCGAAATAGAAGGGCGCGAGTTATAGCCGGTTTCGGGTAGGGTCAAACGGGTTAGTATAAATAGTTGTTATAATAAACAAATTTCATTTTTCCATTTTTCATCCAAACCGGTCAAAATGCTTTCTCTTTGAATTCTCTGCCTAGTTCATCGTGTTCTTCATTTTATGAAGAAAACGATTAACATTCTTCGTGCCGGCCGCCATCCACTGGCGGCAAAATTCCCAGATCCTGACCAAAATTTTCAGATCCCGACAACGTTTTGAACACAAAAAAAGGTTAAAAAAATTTCTTTTTTCTTTGTTTATACTGAAATTGAAAGTAAATAGATAGAAAGAAATTACCAGAACTTGCTCTTTTATTGCTTTTGAATGTCGATTACATCTATATGCTCTACTGCTTCCGAATGCTAGTATATCTACTGGTTGTGTGTGATTCTTGTGCGATTGTTCGTGTGTTCAATCTTGTTCTTGTTACATGGATTACAATGCTATTTATAGTACAAGTATTGCCTAAAATCCTAAGCCTAAATCCCTGATTTCTTCCCCTCTAATTTGCTTGATTCCTGCCATGGCACCGATTTAGGGATTCTAGTCTTCTGAATTGCCTTTTTGCTTATCTGATTGCAACTTGATTTTGGCTAGGACATCAATTTAGGGATTTTATTTCCCCTTTGTATTTCTGGGCTTTAATCTGAATTTAACCCTCTGTTTGTATGTTTCCGATGGTTCGAACGACGCCGGCGAGGAATGATCGGAGCGAGTGACGCATCGGAGAAGACGAAGCAGTCGGCCAGAGCTGAATCATCGTGCCCGTGGCTGCCACACACGAGTGGCGATCCGTGTGATATACTCCGAAGCAATCTGGGCCATTGGATGGCATCTTGATCGTGCGGCTGAGATGCTGAGGCTCTGAATCTTCCCCAGCTGGCTCGATCTGCGCCGTTGGATTCCAGGCAGATCCAACGGTCTCCCCTTGACTGTGCAAAAGAAGAAGATGGGAGTTAGGGTTTCTTTTGGGTTGTAAAATGGGCCTGCCGTGTTGTATAATGGACCTTGTATATTTTTTAATGGACTCTAATCTAAAATTAATTCCTAATAGACCTGTTATTTATTTCAAATTATAAATGGGCTTGCATTTCATATTTTTGGGTTTTATGCAATCTATGTTAATTCTAACTACCTTATCAAACATGCTAATATAACCACTATATACGGTACACTAATAATCCTAATACTAACAATTATACTAATTGTAACACATCATATGAGAACTAAACTAATACTACATTAATCTTGTAACTTAAATACATCAACTGTATACTATGTGACCCCTAACTATGTTATTAACAACATTAATATTTTCTACTAAACTCATTAACTATGTTACCAATATCATACGCTAATACTAAATTAACAATTAAAATAAAGGTGAAAATATAGTGACAACACAAACTCATAAGAAGCAATTTCCAAAGGTACACACATATCCACAAACATCATTCAAGGAGATAATTTATAATGAAACCAATTCTACATAAATCCAGCAAAATTTACCAACATTCAATTCAAAATCTAACATGAAAGACCTTATACCCTTTCGTACCACTTCAAATCAAACAAAGGGAAAAAATTATCAATACCTTGAGGTTGTATTACCTCCAAGAAAATTTCTACTTGCTATAAAGAAGGTCACGATTCCAGCTCTCTCTCTAGCCTCACACAATTCGGTTATTCTAAGAAAGAAGAAGAATGAATTTCCATTCTAGTTTTGTTTGTCTTAGCCGAGTCCTACATGGAGGATTAATCCTTATGACATGTGTACGGCCTCATTTATGTTTCTCCTTTAGCATGCGATTCACAAGAATTACAAACATCACAATTTGGTACTTTTAATTTCTAGCTATGCTATTTCATCTTTAATCTATTTGACCCAATTATTTTACAAATTTTAAGGATTAACCCTTTTAATTAAATGAAATTTTTGGTATAAGAACGAAATTGATCTCCCATGCTTCAATTAGGATGTTACACGATTCACGAAAAAAGAAATATCTAGATGAGTAAGTGTCAAGTATTGAATGAGACCAAGTAATTGATGATACCCAAAAATATCAAGTGTCGTGGATGGCTCTGGCGGAGGTAGCTTGTCGGAAGAGGGCATAGGTGTGTAAATTGCCTTGACAGTTTCCATTTGAAATTGAGTCAAGATGTTAGAGATATATTGTGCATGAGATAGAAACAACCAAGTAGGAATAGAAATAGTCTTAATGCCAAGAAAATGGCTGAGCAAGCCCATATCCTTTAAAGCAAAATTCGTAGATAATATGTTGGTGAAATGAGCAATAAAATCCGTATTATTACTAGTAAGCACAATATCATCCACGTAGAGTAGAAAGTATAAAATAACTCCCTTTGCATTCTAGATGAAGAGAGAGGCATCAGCCTTTGATTTCGTAAAATCAAAGTGAAAGAGAAATTGAGAGAGTTAATATACCATGCCCTCGAGGCCTGCTTGAGACCATACAAGGCTTTACGCAACCGAAAAATATGAGATGGTTGAGTAGAGTCAACATACCCCAGAGGTTGTTCTAAATAGACTTCCTCATGTAAGGTGTCATTTAAGAAGGAATTATTAATGTCAATTTGGTTGATGGGCCATGCATGATGGAGGGCAAGAGTGAAACTAATACGCACCCTAACAGGTTTCATCATAGGGCTAAAAGTCTTAAAATAGTCATGACTGAATTCTTGAGAATACCCTTTTGCCACCATTCGAGCTTTGTATCAATCAACAGAGCCATTAGCACGTCGTTTCACATGAAATACTCATTTGCACCCTACGATAGATTGTGTAGACCGTAGAACAAGATCCCATGTTTGGTTGCGTAGTAAGACATTAAACTCATCATCCATGGCTTGTCTCCATAGTGGGTCTTTTAGAGCTTGAGTAACAGTTTTTGGCTCTAATGTGGAAGTTAAAGGATGACATGTAGTAGTATTAACAAATGAAGGACCAATTACCTCGAATTTGGCCAATGAATTCGCTATTGTAGAGGATTATGATGTGGAAAGCCGGGGGAGACATCTTGCTATGGCAAGTCAGGGGCAACATCTTGCTGTGGCAGATCAACCAAGGGAACTGACGTGGCAATGAGATCATTAAATTTTCGTGGCAAATTATCCAAAGGAATTAGTGTGGTAATGGAATCATCAGGTTGCCATGGCATACTAGGCAAGAAAGCATCAAGTTGCCACATCATAGTAGGCAATGAAATATCAGGTTGTCATGGAACAAGGAGGACACGTCTTGTAGCAAAAGGGAAGATGTGAGGAATAAACCATACATGGAGAGAGACATAGATTCTTTTAGTGGTCGACTCCAGGCATTTATATGCAGACTGCGTCATAGAGTATACAAGGAAAACACATTCAGCGAACTGTGGCTCAAGTTTATGTGTCGTGTATGGTTTCAGCCAAGGAAAGTACAAGCTTCCGAACAGTTGAAGCTTGTCATAGTTTGGTGCTTGTTGATGAAGAAGAAGGTAAGGCGATACATTATCCAGTATCGGTGTTGACATTCGATTAATAAGATAAACAACTGCTTGAAAAGCATGAGACCAATACTCTGTTGGGAGAGATGCTAAGTGAAGTAGAGAGATTCCAGTCTCCACTATGTGACGATGTCTTTGTTCAACAATCCCGTTGTGTTTCGAAGTATGAGGCAGTGAAGTAAAGTGGGAAATACCACCCAAATTCAAAATGGGCAAGAGCTTAACAAACTTACCTCCATTATTAGAGAATAAAGACACAATGGTTTGATGAAAAAAGCTTCCAACAAGCATTTTAAACTGAGGAAATATTGCCGCAACATTAGATTTCTTCTTCACCGGGTATAGTCATATATACTTGGTAAAATAATCAACAAACACTACATAGTATGAATATCCATCATAAGACATGTTTAGTGCTCCAAACATTAGAATAAAGCAATTCAAGAGGATGAGAGCTTGACATAGTATTTTGACTAAATGGCAGTTTATGACTCTTATTAATAAGACAAGAAGTACAATAATAGTTTGTCAGACTAGTTGGGTCATAAGATATATTACAAGTGCGTAATATAGAGGCTAAGACTTTATCGGATGCATGACCGAACTTGTAATGCAGCTGATGCATGGACCAGCATTTGATTGAGTTGACTTGGGGATAAAATGATCGTGGAGCATAGTAGACACCAACAATTTTATTGCCTCGAAGAAGGGGAATTTCTGTGGGTCGATCCTTAATGAGAAAATAAGAGTCAAAAGAATTCAATAGACACATGATTAGTCTGACATAATTTAGAAGCTGACACTAAATTTGTATTTAACTGAGGAACACATAATACATTTGTGAGAGAAAGAGACTTGGTAGCCGTGGGAATAATGCATCAGTCAATATGAGATATAGGTAGAGAGTTACCATTACCTAGATAAATTGTATTAGGACCATCATAAGAGGAGATATCCTGAAGAGACGCAGTAGTCATTGTGGTGTGATGCGAGGCACCACTATCAAACATCCAAGGAGCAGGATCAGATGATGAAAGATCAGTAGCATTGTTGACAACCAGTGAATTAGACGATGACTAATGGTAAAAGTTGTTGTTGGGAAGAAAACGAACAAGCTTATGACAATCTTGAACAACATGCCCTGGCAAATTATAGAACTTACACACAACATCTTGTTGTCTAGAATGACTAGATTGGGGAACTAGACTACGGTCGTCACCAGAAAATGAATGGCCAGAGCGACCACCCTTCCTTCGAGACTGGTTGGTAGAATAGCCATGATTTGAATTAGCTCGCTGCACAGAATATGCCATGGCAAGAGGTGTAGCTTGGTTAGATTCTTGAAAGAGTCTCTCATGATTAGCTAAGATCTCAGACAACTTAAGCATGGTTGTCGATGTGTTACGCACACGAAGGGCAACAAAAATTGGATGATAAACATCACCCAATTGATTGACAATAGAAATCAAGAGATCTGTTTCAGAGACATGACAATTTGCCAAGGGAAGATCAGAGGAAATATCCTGCATGTCTTTCATGTAGTTAGAGATAGACCAGAACCACATGGATTGCGAGCCAATTTGGACTTAAGAGCAAGGATACGACTGAGAGATGCTCGAACATAAATTGCAACTAGAGTATCCCATGCAATTTTGGCAGTGACAGTAGGTGAAATAAGTGATTGAACTTGATCATCACAACTGCCAAGAAGCACACTAATAAGAATTTGATCCTGACGATACCATTGTAGATATTCAGAATTAGCAATTATTGTTGTGGCATCAGTAAATTTAGATGGGGAAGGTTGTGAACCATCAATATAAGCGAGTGGCCCAAAACTAATGAGAGTAGCCTCCAATTGGCAGTGCCAAACAAGAAAATTTTCAGACAAAAGTTTGATTGTAAAGTTGGTCGGTGCACTAAGATGCACAAGATCCTCGAAAGTAAAAGACAAAGCCATGAAAGGAGATCCAATTTAAAGAAGAGCAGAAAATAAGGGAAAAATGAGTAAAAAATTCTAGTTGGCTCTGATACCATATAAAGAATTTGTATATTTGATAATTGATCATGTTTACAATTGACCTATATATAGGCTTACAAATGAATATACAAGGATAAGGGAAATCAAATATTAAATACAATCAAATATTTAAATACAAGATAAGATAGAGATAGAATAAGATAAGATTTGAATGAGACTTGACTAAGAGTTATCTCATGGATTTGATTGAGATAAAATTTATCTCATCATTATCCTTAATACCACACACTTAACCTTTCCTTGAAAACAACATATACTTTTGATCAAAAAAAGAGAAAGCAACGGATGCTTTCTTTTTCAGTTGGAAAGAAAAACATGTATAAATATGAGCTAACATGCCTAGGATGTTGCATTTTTCCCATCACAAAAACCCGATATGAACAATGAAACATAACACCCTTTTTCCTTTTTAAGTCGTGTCTCTCTTTCTCTTCTTCAAACACTTTTTATTCAAGCCTTCAACTTTCAACTCCTTTATGTTATCATCAACATGTGTTTTTTAGAGGTCATTCCAATATGGATTTTGGGGTTCTGGGTTTGGAGGGTATTGTGGTGGGTTTTGATAAAGGATCTCCATCTCCATATCCATCTCAGGCTTAAACTTTTCTCTAGATGAGTCCAAGCCTAAGCTTGTAGGATCTGGGTTTCCTAAGCAAGAAAGGTTTTCGAACTCAGCCTAAGATTGTGACTCGTACAAGTTCTGCCCGGAGGTAGACGCCATGGCTTTGATTTGTAATCGATTGATCTTCTTCTAGGTCTCCTTTTGTGGATGTAAGTCCCTCAAAGAGTTTGGCTCTGATGCCAATTGTTAAGGGGATCAATCGATGTGTAATTGGCCAAAAGAGGGTGAATTGGCTTTTTGAAATTGGAAGAAGCAAATTGAAAAGATAAAAATTGAAGACAAGGCAATTTATAGTGGTTGAAGCTTCGAACAAGCTCTACATCCACTAATTTAGCTCCCACTAAGGATTTTAAACCAATATCCACTAGATATGCTTCCCTTTTTCTAGGCTTAGGAGGAAAGCTTTACAAATCGGTTAATCTTTCTACCCAAAGATTAACCAAGACTCTCTCTTTACAAAGAAAAAATGGAAAACATAAAAGTATTTCTCACAAGATTGATTTGTTGCCCAAATTACAAACAAACTCTCCCCAAACTTGAAAGAAATGTATAAAATGAAAATTACAACAAGTGGGGTACAAGAATTTGACTCTTTAAGCTCAAGGGTTTGGATATATGCTTGGATGTTGCAAATAATTTCAATAGTTGTTGCTGAGGCTTTGGAGGCTTGCTTTTATACCTTCTCATTGATTTCTAGATGTTTGGGTGGTTGCCATCATAGCCGTTGGGCTGCATTTTTCCCATAATAAATGCTCAACTGCAACCAACCGTATCGATAAGTAGAAGGCCGTATCGGTACGGACCTAAAAAATAGAAAGAGTCATTGTACAGGTAAAAAAAGAGCGTATCGATACACAGGAAAACGTATTGGTACGATCTCAGTGTAAAACAATGGGCATATTAAAACTAGCAAGACCATATCGATACAATTTTGCTCACTTGGGCTACTGTCTAAACCTGTATCGGTACGCCTTGAAGGTGTATCGATACGGTTTAATTGATTTTCAAAATCGTATGTTCCCAATAACCGACAAGGCAACGCTCAAATCATACATGAAAATATTTGAAAAATCTCAACCATCGTATCAATACGCAAGTAGCTGTATTGGTACGTTGTTCTTAAATCTTAAACCAGTATGAAGTCCGTATCGAAACGGATGACACCATATCGAAATTCCTGAGTAAAAACCTTAGCCCATATAAAGGCTGTATCAATACAGAAGGAATCGTATTGAACCACTTTCTTATAGTGGCCTTTTAAGTTAAGCCCGTATTGAAACGCTCGAGGGTGTATCGATACGCCTGAGTGAAAAAGTTGAGTTTGGCTTTAAAAACACTTAGAAAAATTTATGGGGTTTAAGTTTTTGACTTTGAATGATTTTGTACTTGAAAAATCCTTGTCAATTGTGAGTCTTTGAGATACTTAAAATTTTATTTTCTTTTACAAATAGGTTTTTAAACAGTTTGTTATATCAAAAATCAAACTTTGGTTTTACAATCTCCTCCTTTTTGATATAACAAAACCAAGTTAAATTTCTAAGTCTTTTTGGAAAACAAACTCCCCCTTAGTTTAAGATAGGTTTTAAAAGCATTTTTGAAAATTTAAGGTCTTTCTTCTCCCGCTTTTTGTTAGATCAAAATCAATGATAATAAATGATAGAAACAAGAAAAGTAACAATGAATCATAAATTAAAGCATAATCAAAGCAACATAATTATCATTTAAAGTGCAAAGCAACATAATCCAAATCCAACTTAAAACTAAAAAACAAACTAAAATCAAAGCATAGGTTCATAGAGTAAATAATATAGGTGCATAAAAATAAGAAGCCTAATATGACATGTATGCAATGCAATGTATGTCTATGGAGCATCCTCATCATCCTCGTCCTTTTAATCTTCATCTTCGTCATGGGTTTGAGTAGCTTGCGATTGTCTCCATTCCCCATGGAAAGCCATGAGAGATACGTCCATCGAACCTTGTTGGCTTTTAATTGCTTGAACTCGCTCCTCTAAGGAAGTGAATCAAGTATCAATGGCTGCAAAACCTTCATTCATGGTTGTCTTCAATGAGGTCATAGAGGTGTTTAATGTAGTGAATTGCTCATTGAGATAAGCCATGAGAGCATCCATGCTGGTGGATCTACTAGAGCTTAAGGGGCGGCTTGTGGAGGAGCTTATGGTACTTCGGGATTGCATCATGTGGAAGCTCGGCGAGACGTAGCCACTCACCATTGAAATAGTGAAACTTTGCACGAACAAGAGTGCACTCATCAATGGGATCGGTAAGAGACTCGTGAAAGTCTTGCGAGCAATTGATCTCTAATTGACTAAACAAGTAAATAAATGATGTCCCATAAGTGAAGGATGAAACTAGAGAGGTGTGGCGATGTTAGATGAGGTAAACTAGCTTTGCGAACATTATTTGAGCAAGATCTCTTCACGAAAACATCTACTCCAAAAGCCATCCACTTGTCGAATAGTGGAAAACTTTCCATCGGATTGCCGAAACCACCAAGTGATCATTAAGTGTAAGATGTGATCGTAAGCATCAAGAACAGTGGTAGAACCGCCAAGAACATGTCCCATGGAGTTCTCATTTTATTCCCTCATCTTCTATCCCAAAAACAATGACCAGAGTTTGAACAACAATGCGAAATTTCTTCCTCATTAAGAATGACTCAATAGCAATGACCTTAGAACGGTCTTTGTTAAGGATACACCGGGCATTAGCAAAGAAAATCAAAATAAAGGTTATGGTATAAAATCCCAGGGATAGTCAAAAATTGAATGAAATTCTAACATCTCAAAAGATGAAGATATTTAAACTTGAAACTTTTAGAGTTTAAAAATGGAATAGATGTTACTCTTTCGCGGTGAATTT
This sequence comes from Hibiscus mutabilis, assembly GCA_019671005.1. NCBI lineage: Eukaryota > Viridiplantae > Streptophyta > Magnoliopsida > Malvales > Malvaceae > Hibiscus > Hibiscus mutabilis. The sequence continues at coordinate 44,615,591 of CM033725.1, forward strand.
TGTAGTTTTGATATTGCTTGAAGTGATTTAAAGCCGTCGGGGTTGAAAAGCTTTTTTGATAGAAAATGCTAAGGTTGGGATGAGCCGAATTGTCTTCGTTTGAAGACACGCCAACCTTGGTTGTTCTAGCTCTCTTTTTTGGTGCCATAGATAATATGAAAAACAATTTTAAGGCATAAAACAATGTATGCATAAATTATCATATTCGATCCAATATTCAATCCAATAATTCAAGGTATTGTTTAAAAGATCTATAGTTTAAAAACATATACATCTATAAAATATAATTTTGGTAAAAAGAATTTCAAAAAAAATTTAGAAAAATATACAGTATAATTTTATATTCGAATGAAAATTTTCAAATTTATGAATTTTTTTTATAGAAACTCGAAAAACTATAGTATGTATACGTATAAAATACAAAAACTAAGTAAAAACAATTTAGAAATCAAAACGAAATTAAAAAGAAAAAGAAAAGGGTTTTATACCTTGAAGTTGGGATTATGGATGAATGAGTGGATGATGATACACCAAATTGATGAGAGAGCAAAGATTTGTTTTGAAGAGTAAAAGTCCTCAAAGAATTTGAAGAGTTGTGAGAGAAATCAAGAGGATTTGATGGGTTTTTTTACAAATGAGAAATTAGGGTTTTTGGGAGAAAAAAGTGTTTGAATTTAATGTAAAGTTAAAAACCCATTTAAAGACTCATTTAAGGATATGCATCCACGCGTACCGATACGCCACGTGGTGTATCGATACAAGTGTAATGAAACAACAATATCATTTCGATACAGACTCAATTATATTGAAACATGTTCTTGAACCTGTATCGATACGGTCAGACCCGTATCGATACACTTGTGTTGAGAAATGCAATCTGGGTTGAGACAAGAATGGTGTACCGAAACACCTTCACCTGTTTCGATACATATAACCAAAAAAATACATTTTGGGCCACAAGTTGCTCAAAAATTTAGTTTTATTCGAACCGAAATGCATGCTGATGATAAGTGAACAACATATATGGTCTAACATGGATACATACTCCCCCTAGAAACAAGCATAGATGCATCAAGAAACAAAATCACACATGCATAGCAATCAATTGGATTCAAGCAGATTTTTTTTACCTTAAAGGACTCTAAAGGGTCAAGAGAGGCTGATTAAACCTAACTCTCTCCTAAGAGTCCAAAATCGATCTTTATCTAAAGTTTTAGTAAATATATCTGCTAATTGGTGTAAGGTGTCAACATACTTTATAACTACATCATTTTTTAAGACGTGATCTCTAATGAAATGATGTCTATGTGTTTGGTTCTAGAATGTTGGATGGGATTCTTAGTGAGACAAATGGCACTTGTGTTGTCACACTTAAGGGGTATGGTACCTACATTGACTCTATAATCTAAGAGTTGTTGCTTAATCCAAAGGACTTGAGCACAACAACTCCCAGCCGATATATACTCTGCTTCGGTGGTAGATAAAGCTACACTATTTTGTTTCTTAGAGAACCAAGATATGAGCATACTACCTAAGAATTTGCAAGTTCTGGAGGTACTCTTTCTGTCTATCTTACATCCCCCATATTCTGCATCCAAGAAAGCATGAAGATCAAATGAGGAATCTCTAGGATACCAAAGACCTAAACTAGGTGTATCTCTAAGGTATCTAAAGATTCTTTTAATGGCTATAACGTGCGATTCTCTAGGGCTAGCTTGAAACCTAGCACACAAGAAAATACTAAACATAATATCGGGAGTACTTGGGGTAAGGTAAAACAAGGAGCCAATACAGAACGATAAAGCTTAGAATCGACACACTTCCTTCCTTCATCTTTGTCAAGCTTTATGGATGAGCTCATTGGCGTGGCTTGATGCTTCACATTCTCCAAGCCAAACTTCTTTGAGGATGTCTTTTATATACTTTGCTTGATTGATGAAGGTGTCATCCTTCCTTTGCTTGATTTGGAGCCCCAAGAAAAATGAAAGCTCCCCCATCATGCTCATCTCAAATTCACCTTGCATTAGCTTTGAAAACTCTTGGCAAAACAATTCATTAGTTAGGAGGAATGGGTTGTTTTTAGTGTCATGGGTTGTTTTTAGTGTCCTTTGCACAGGTTGGAAGGTGGAATGGCAGGAGGAATGGATGTAGGACGCAGGGACGCAGTTAGGAATGCCAAGGTGAATGCCAGATGTTGCAGGCACGGAAGGACCAGATGAGTGCCAAGCATTTGTTGGCAGAGAGGTATGCCAATGATCATGCCAAGAAAAGATGAACCCTCGAAGAAATAGGAAAGGATCATGCTCCTAAAAGATCGCAATTGGATCAACTTTCGAAAAAATAGCGGATAAGGTGATGTCAAGTGATGTTGGAATTGTTGTGCCAAGCACGTGTGCCAGGATGGCCATGGCATGATGACGTCAGCCCTAGCCTGATAAGATATCACACCGAGCTGATAAGATATCAAAATGATCAGATAAAGCTCTATCTCTTATCTCTTGATCATTTCAAATTCAAATTCAAAGGCTTATCATATCCTTTCCCCTACACGCCTATATAAAGAACAATTGATCAAGCATTTGAGGGGGGGAAGAAAAAAAGAAGAAAATAATTGAAAAGAAAATACGGGAGGTGGTCGGAGAGAGGTGTTGGAGCGGCGAGTGAAAGTCAGTGCAACTGAGGAAGGGTGGTTCAACTTCTTGGCTGAGAGCCTAGCGTAGAGGCCTGCATCGAGAGACCCCTCTGCCTATTCCCTTGGTAGAAGTTTTTCTTTAGTTTTTATTATGATGGTGATGTTAAAAATGTTTGTTGGTTTGTTGGTTAACCCCCACACCATGAACTAATTTAATAGTTGGTGGGGGATGTTTTTGTTTTAAACGTTGGCTTTTATGCCTTAGTTCCTTTATAATAATTATGCTTTTGGCAAAGTTTGCCTATTTTGCATACTTTAATTTTTCCTAAGTATTGTGCCAAAGCGAGAACTGGAACAGTTAGCTTATTGCCTTCCAATATCTTAACAGACTTGTGGTGGCAACGATCAAGTTGCTGAATACTTGGGAGAGAAGCTTCGAAAGAAGTCGTTCAAGTAGATGAACTTACTTCGGAAGTGAAATCTACCCCCACAGAGTATAGATTGGTTTTTAAATCAAATTGGTTTAAGGAAAACATACACTATAGAGATATAGGGGTTTTTACTTGGCCAATTTAGGGCAATGACCATCGAGATAGGCTTTGCTATTTTTGAATCTGCTTGGCAACCAATGCCAAAATAGTTTTGTCAATAAAGGCTGGCATGAACCACATTTGAACCAGGCATTCCCTGCAAACATTCATCATTCATTTGAAAACACCTTTCTAGCCAACACTTCACTTTGGTTTTATTTTATTTTCTTAGTTTTAAAATCAACTCTTTTAAACTACAATCTTTTCTTCCAAAACAAGTAACAAACTAAACAATCAAATTCCAAGTCAATCTCTGTGGGATCGATACTCAGCTTACCAAGCTGTATTACTTGTCAACCGTGTATACTTACACCCAAAAGACACTTGGCACAATTTATCTTGCCCAAATACATACCATTTATACCTTTTGCCAGCATTCATTTTACACATCTCTCTGAGAGTCAACAGTAACCTAAGAAAATAGCTTCATCACTTTTTGCATCAAATTTACCTAAATGATCTTTTCCATAATTTAAAACAAAACACTTGCATCCAAAAGGATGAAATAGCTAATGTTAGGCTTCTTTGATTTTAAAATCTCATAAGGAGTTTTCTTTAAAATTGGCCTAACCATTACTCGGTTAATAATGTAACAAGCGGTGTTTGTGGCTCCGCCCAAAAATACTTAGGTAAATTGTTTTCACAAAGCATGGTTCTAGCCATTTCTTCTAAAGTACGGTTTTTCCTGTCAACTATCCCATTTTTTTAGGAGTGCGAGGTGCGGAAAAATTATGCTAGTACCATTAGAGTTACAAAAATCCTCAAAACCAAGATTTTGAAATTTCGTTCCATGGTCACTTATAATATGTGAAATGTTTTGACCAAGGTCATTTTGAGTGATTTTTGAAAACGTGATGAATTTTTCTAAAGCCTCATCTTTAGTACTTAAAAAGAGAACTCAAGTGTATCTAGAGAAGTCATCTATTAAGACTTATGCATATGATTTTCCACCCAAGCTAGTAGTTCTAATTGGCCAAAAAAGATCCATACGGATCAATTGTAATACCCTACTAGTTGAAACATCATTAATGGATTTAAAAGAGACTTTTTTGTTTACCCTTAGCACAAGCATCACAAATTTTATCTAAAGAAAAATTTTTCTTAGGTAAACCTCTTACTAGATTATGGGAAACTAATTTCTCTAAAACATTTATGCTAGCATGCCGTAGTTTCCTATGCCATAACCATGCATCATTTTCATCTTTAGCAACCAAACATGCTTGGGATGTATGAATGTCATCTAAATGCACCATGTAAATGTTACCTATGCGATGACCAATAAGCATTATCTTATTTGTTTTAATGTCCAAAATTTTGAAACCATTAACATTAAAAAGAACATTAAAACCCTTATCACACAATTGAATAATGCTCAACAAGTTATGTTTTAGACTATTGACATATAAAACATCTTAAATGAGTATAGAAGAGAGATTACCAATGGAACCAATACCCTCAATGTGGTCTTTGGAGTTGTCACCAAATTTCACCACTCCACCACTCTTTGGCTTTAGCTCTATGAATCTGCTCTTGTCTCGGGTTATGTGTCTTGAGCATCCACTATCAAGGTACCATGTGTTTTGACTTGAATCTTTGGCCTTGTAGCAATGATCCCCCTACAAACAAAGAATTAAATCTTGGCTTTTGGTACCCAAATCATTTTTGGGTTCATGTGAATTAGCTCCCAAATACTTGGTTCCCTTAGGAATCCAAGATGCAATTGCATGAATGTTATTAGAAGCTACAAGTTCTTTAGGAACCCATACACTTCTAACTCTTTTACCTTTAGAGCTTCTTTGTTTGTGGTTCACAAAGTTTCTTTTCACATAGTTGGTTTTAGAAGATTGACCCTTTTCAAAAGTAGTAGTACCAACTTTGTTCAAAGAAGCTTTGAGTTCATTCACCACTTTGTGGTGATCATCATGGACATAGGAAAAAAGATTGTTTAAATCAACATTTTTATTTTGAAAATAGTTTAGGTCATATTGTAAAACCAAAATCGTCTTTTCAAGTTCCGAGTTGGTTTTGGAAAAGGAATAGCTTTGGGTTTTTAAACCAGAAATCATTTTCTTGTTTTTCAAAACCGATTCCTTATACTTATCAACAAACTCATCGTAAACCTCTTGTAACTCATCATATGCTTCTTGAAGCTCATCAAAAGTGAAATCGTAAGTAGATGAGTTAGGGTTCACCTTAGGATCATCATCAAGAGCCATAAGGCAAAGATTGGCCACTTCTTGCTCCTCTTCATCGGATGATGATTCCTTGTCGCTCCAAGTAGCAACATGGGCCTTGAGCTTCTTCTTCTTCTCGAAGCTCTTCTTCTTGGGTTGAGGGCAATCGGATCTAATATGCCCCGGCTTCTTGCACTCATAACAAATGAGTTGATCCTTCTCTTATTATTTGTTCTTGTTCTTGAAGTATCTTCTTATTTGAAATTTTCTTCCTCGGTTGGACTTCATGAACCGAGAGAATCTCTTGGCTATCATAGCCAATTCTTCAAACTCATCCTCGTAAGGGTTGATTTCCTCTTGAGAAGCCTTGAGAGCAATTCCTTGCTTCTTATTCTCTACCTCTTGCTTCTCCACTCTGTAGCGACGTTTTTTCCTTTCTTTTAAAAAATAAGCATGGTTTTCTTTTAGAAAATCTGTCAATACGAATTATCCTATAAATCACTTTTCAAATCTTAGTTTAAAGGGATTTCTTTTAAAAAATCGTAATTTTTTGAAAACAATAAAAACTTAGAGCCGTCATCGGCCACTTGGATAAGGTAGGCCGGACACCATAAAACTAGAGATTCGATTTGAAAGGAGGGTTCAGGAGTTGGTTACGTGTGGGGAAGGATTAGCACCCCTATCACGCCCGGAAATCGGTACCTGAATATTTGTTGCTTTCAAATTGATGGAGTTTTTTGGAATTTGAATTGAATTTAAATCGGCGTACTTAATTGAAAATTTGTCCTTAATTACATAGGCTTTATCAAATTGGTGGGTCAGAATTAATTAGACATTTAATTAATAAGGTTTACGATACATCAGACCATAGATTAAACCGACATCGAATAAGCCTGACTGCCATGTTAATTTATGGTTCTAATCCCGCAAGTCACCTTTATGCATAATGCAAGAAATTAAAATATGATGTAATGATTTGGTTAAGTTTTAATTTTACCTTTAGTCGGTAAAGATTAATTCAAATGTTTGGTCAACATCCTTTAAGCTCGGACTGTTACGATAAAAATATCGGAATTAATGAATACCTCCTTTTTTATGGTTTAAATTAATTAACATGTAAACTAAATGGGCCAAATGATGACAAATAAAATTAATGTCAAACAAAGACTTGAAGATTAAATACACAAAAGCCCACCCAAGGCCCTAACCTAAAAGGCTCAAGTTATGGAAGATCCAATTAGTGATCTAGTTGCTAATTAGGTGATTCTAGTATTAACCCTAAATTAATCAAACCCAAAAAAGGCTGGAAAACCCTAACAAATTATGAGTTATATTGTAACATGATAATTAATTCAATCGATTTTAAATTAGTGTTCCAATAAACCAAGAACACAATTTAAAATAAATCACGTTAATTAAACATGGTTTTAAAGTCAAATGTCAATCTAATCTTGCAATTGATTTTATCCTAAAAGTGATTAAGAAATGTTCAATTAATTTAAGGAATTTAACATTTATCCCAATAAGCTGAGGATAAATTTAAATTCACTAGGTTAATTCGAACCTAAATCTAACTAAGCCTCTCAAGAATCTAATCCTAAATTAATCTAATTAATTTAAAGATCGTACCCCTATGAGACGAGCACACGATCCCAAACTAATTAAATTAAATTGTCTAATTCTAATCTAAAATTAACCTAACAAGCCGCAAAGCCCATTAAGCGCAATAAGGCCTAGCCCACTTAAACAGAACAAGCCCTAGGCCTAGAACACCACAAGGCCCAAACCACCAAATTAGGCATATGACCCAAAAGCCCCAAACATATAAAAAATATACATACATATATATATATTATATACACTATATACTATATAAAAAACGTATAATGTATTTTATGCAAGAACTATATATTATATATATATCATATATTATGTAAAAACACCTTATATATATTGTATACAAACATATATCATATATTTAAAAAAGAACTATATTATAAGTATGTTAAAAAACCTTATATCATACATTATAAAAACTTATCATTATATAAATGTTCTAAAAAAACTCCATATTATACATGTTGTACAAGAAAACTTTATATTATATAGAAACCTTATATTATATATTATAAGAGTAATATATTGCTTCATATAAAAACTATATTATATATATACTATATATTACACACATACCACAAATTACCAAGGCAACAACAAAACATAATGTAACAAAAAGGAACTTAAAACTGCAAATTAAGGAAATAAATATGCAAGATAAAAATAAACATGTATGAAAAGATAAACAAAAAAGGGTTTAAACACTAAAAAAGGGACCAGATTAAATAAAACAGAAACTAAGGGGGCAAAAATTTAAAACACTAAACTGATTAAAAGGGACTAGATTGCAAGAAACTAAAAAGATACAAGGACTTGGGATGTAATTAAAAAACCTGAAATGGTCTGTAAGCGTGATTATCCCATGCGAAGGGAATAAAATAGTGATTTGCCCATGCGGAAGCCCTTACGGGCGTAAATATAGAAGGGCAGAGGGATTTATAACGAAAATATCCCATTTTATTTTCAGGCTGGTATAAAACACATATTTTAAAAACAAAAAAGCTTTTTTATCAAAGCTCACTCCCACCCCTCCTTCATTTTTCTTTGAAGAGGAGGATGAACACAACCGCGTGTTCATCCCCCATACCCAGATTCCGGCCATATTTCTAGAAACCGGTGACTCTTCCGCCGTATGCCGCCGCGTCGGCCGCCGTTCGTCGGCGGCCAGCGAAACCTAAAACCCACCATTCGAAAGCTTTCATTCTTCTAAAACCAAATCCAGCCTTCCTTTTACTTAAAAACAGATAAAATACTTTGTTTTTTACAAAAGTAAACTGAAAACCATATGGGAAACCCCGTTTTGCCACCCCATTTTGCCGATTCACCATGCAAGGACATAGGCAGGCCAGGAGGCTTATCGTTCTCTAAGGAGAAACAATGGGGGCAAGGGAAGCTGAACTGATCAAGGGAAAAGCGAAACAACAACGGTAAACCCTAGCTCTCTACTGCTTTCTATCTTCTATGTATACACTAAAATGAAGGAAATATACCTTTGAAGGTTGTTTTTCTCTATTGCTTCGAAAATTCCCCAATGATGCTAGGGGTTACAACTGTCTGACCTTTTTGTTTATATAGCCGAAATTACATCCATTTCAAATTACATAGAAAATTGAATAAATGATGCTATTGGTTGATGGCTAATTCTCTAAAATTTTGTTTGTATTCATGAACAATTCTACCAACGTTTGCTTGTTGGGAAGGCCCGTCTGATATTCTATTTTTCTTTGTCTCTTTGTATGTACTGCCACTGCTGGAGGGGGGGACCAGAGATAGAGCACGGGACGCGGCTGCTTATGGGGCTATCGACGTGGCGAGATCTTCGGCCGATGTGGCAATGTGGTGTAGAGGTGGAGTTGGGCCACTGGCCGACGTAGAAGCCAAATAGGCGCGCGTGGGCAGATGGAAGGACGGAGCTTGGACTTCAAACGTGCCCGTTGAGTTTGAGCAGTCACGTGTATAGCGCGTGAGGAGAGCCGAGGAGTCGTGCGTGGTTTGCACTCGAGGCGGAGATGATCTGAGCCATCCGATGCGATATGGATTCAATGGTGGTTGATGAGGTGGCTGCAAACAGAGAGGGCTCATTAGGTTTTTCAATTTAATCAATGATGGGCCTAAAACGGGCTTGTAAACATGTTTTTGGGTTTTTATATATAAAATTGTAAATGGACTCAATATATGGACTGTTATTTAATTTAGATGTTGGGCTTTTATTTGATTACCATAACATGTATACATATACTATATTTTGGGCAGACATATATATAAAAGAGCAATGCATGACTCTTTTTTATAAGTTAATCTTTTTCTCTTTTTTTTTGGGTTTTTAACTTAGTTTAAAAATAACAACAACAATAATATTAATATCATAGCCATAATAATAATAATAATAGTATAACCATAATAGTAATACTAATACTAATGAAATTTAAGATAACACAAAGGAAATAACAATATACTAATAATTTTTTAGGGTTTTTGAATGGGATAATAACATATAACAATATAACAATAATATGGTAACACATATATATATATATATATCATTTAGTAGAGTTTTTTTGGGTTTTAAACATAATCACTCATAATATATAATATAACATAATAGGAAATAGGGTAAAAATAGCACACTTATATAGAAATACTTAAATTAAATAGCTCTAGTAATCTCTTTTTTTATGATGGTCTCATATGTATAGTATAAGATAGTTAAAGTAAACAAAGCCCCTTTTATTTGCAAAATGTAGAACGGGTCACCCCGGACAAAATTAGTGATTACAGCTGCCACTTTTTACTTATACTTGTGGAACAAGAATAAAGAAAAGACCATAAGCACTAATTTTGTCCCACTTCCCTAATGGGCGATTTGTTCTTCCGGAACGGTAGTGAACAAATCCAAAAAAATTTTCTCGAAACGGCAAACACAAACGAGTAGCGTTGGCATGTCCTTCCGAAGAGGCAACGAGCAGACCAGTTAGCAAACGACTCATCCCTCCAGAGCGGCAGTGGACGAATCCAAATAACTTTGCTTTCCCAAAATAGTAGGAAGCAAATTGGGTGGCGCTGAGATATCCTTCCGAACCGGAAGTAGACAAGCCAGCTAACCTCAAATGACTCATTCTTCCTAAAGCGACATTGAATGAATCCAAATAACTTTGCTTTCTCGAAGCGGCAGAAAGCAAACTGGGTGGCACTGAGATGTCCTTCCGAAGCGGCAGTAGACAAGCCAACTAACCTCAAACGATTCATTCTTTTTGAAGCGGCATTGAATGAATCTAAATAACTTTGCTTCCTCGAAGAGCAAAAAACAACCTGGGTGGCGCTGAGCTGAGCTTCCGAAGTGGCAATAGACAAGTCAGCTAAACTCAAATGACTCATTCTTCCTGAAGCGGCATTGAATGAATCCAAATAACTTTGCTTTCCTGAAGCGCTAGAAAGAAAACTGGGTGGCGCTGAGTTGACCTTCTGAAGCAGCAATAGGCAAGCCAGCTAACCTCAACCGACTCATTCTTCTGAAGTGGCGGTGAATAAATCCAAATAACTAATTTTCCCAGAGCGGCAAAAACGATTGGGTAACCCTGGTATGTTCTTCCGAAGCGGCAATGGATAGACCAGACAACAAATGACTCATTCCTCCGAAGTGGCAGTGAACAAATCTGAATAACTTGTTTTCCCTGAGTGGCGAAAATGATTGGGTAACGCTGGTATGTCTTTCTGAAGCGGCATGGACAGACCAGACAGTAAACGACTCATTCCTCCGAAGCGGTAGCGAATGAATCCAAATAACTTGTTTTCCCAAAGCGGTGAAAACGATTGGGTTTTGAGAAAAACATCCTTTTGGAAGGATCAAATTGATAAATTGAGTTTTTAAGAAAAACGCTTCTTTTGGAAGGATAGAATTGAGAAATTTGGATTTTAAGAAAAAAATGCTCCTTAAGGAGGGATTAAATTGAGAAATTTTGAATTTTAAGAAAAACATCTTTTTGGAAGGATAAAATTGAGAAATTGAGTTTTAAGGAAAGCATCTTTCGAGAATGATTGAATTGAAAATTTTGGAATTTTGAGAAAAGTATTCTTTTGCAAGGATAAAATTGAGAAATTGAGTTTTAAGGAAAACATCTTCAAGAAGGATTGAATTGAAAATTTTGGATTCAAAAAAACGTTCTGGGATTAGAAGGCCTTTAGAAATCCCAATTGTGCAAGTTGAAGGACTCTTGATTCTCATGAAATCCAATTTTCCTCTTGTAGAGCCGTAGGTCCATCCTTTTGTCAATCTTCAAATGCCTGTTTAAAGTAAACATAAAGCTATAAAGGTATGGGTTAGCATGCACCTAACATAGGGATGTCTAGCTGTATGAGCGTATTTCATGATGCAAAGATGCATGTGTTCATGAGAATATAATGATGCATGAATTTAGTTTGTCTTTATTTTCTAGAGCTGGTGGTCGTCATCTTGGGACTACAAATACTCATTCTATGTCTTGACAAAATTTGCCCCCAAACTTGTGTTGTTCACTCTTTGAGCCAGGTGACCTTGGTCGCAATCAGAATCTTTAACCTAGTTCTTTCAAGCCTGGCGTCATCTTTCATTTGTTCTGGATTCCTAGGTAAAAAGGCCCTTGTTGCCTCCTCAGACAATGACGACCCATCATGGCAAACTAACCTCAAAGATTCTTCGTCATCCCACATCACATAGTGCCCCTCAACTTTGGGCTTTGCCGATACATTTATCTTCAAAGTAATACAGAGAAATCTCTTTGTGTAAAATATGTCAATTTTCTGGTCGTCATTCTAATGAAGAATGCCTTTTTTAGATTAACATACAGGACCTTGAAATCAAAAAAAATAGAATGGGATGCCCCAGATATCAAATGCAGAGCGTCTTAGATTGAATCCTCAGGTGATCGTTCCAATCATAGCTTGTGCCTATGAAGACTTTGAATGTTGTGGCGATATTTGAAGTTACAAAACTCCTCCCAAATCACTTAGTTCATCCTCATGATTATGGTATTTGCTTGATTTGTTCGAATACTATTCCTTCTACTTCTCACCATCTTTCTCCATTCACAAGTATGTTCGAGCTTTCTGAATTTTGTTAGTCTATGGAGCGTAGAAGGTGTCATTATATGAACTTTAAGTGTAAGTGTGTACTTTTGATTGTAATCAATATTACTTCAGTGTCCTCAAGAATTCATCTCTGACACTAGGGTATTGAACAGGTGGAGCATAGCTTCTTATTAGGTTTCCATCAAGATGCTCCGGGACTTATTCAATTCGTTCATTCATTTTTATTACTAGGGGAATTCAACTCATCACAGTCCTTTGTCTTGGGAATAATGATGGAGCATATAACAATACCCTGAGTTACTCGGCATAGTCACGATTTGAAAACTTAATCATATAACCAAGGTTTTTCACCCAATTAGAGTAAGTGGAGCAAAGCATCCTTATTTAGCCTTTTGGCTATAGCGGAGTACCCCTTTAATTTTAATTAATTTTTGTTTTATTTTGAAACACTCTATTTTCTTTTTCGAAGCACATTCAAGCAACTCTATTGGACTTTCTTAGGAGATTGTCTTATCATCGAACATCATCGAAGGAATAGTAATATTGCTTCTCGCGCTTTACCGACCAAAGCAGACGGAGGGGGAATCACACTTTGTTGTTATCACAACATTCGATTAGAATCAATGCCACATCATGCATGTGATATCTGAGAACCTACGAGGGTAAGAAGGGATATATTCATACATATGATTTCAAGGCCATTGTATGTTAAGCAAAATGCATTTTCATTAGAAATAAAATCCACAAACATGTGCCCTTACAAAAAGATCATTGCTATCTTCGGGAAAATGATAGCAATGTTGGTTGCATGCATTACTTTGAAAGAAAATGCAACAAGCAAGAAAACATAAACGCACAAACTCTTAAAGAAGACTAGGATCAACACTTCCCAAAAGTCGTGTTAAGAACTTCCTTTTCAAAACATTAAAATGCCATTCTCGATCAGAGCCTGAACCTTGTTCTTCAATGCCCCCACAATTCTCTATGGTGTGCCCCGTACTTCCTATATGGTAGTCACACACGGCATCAATGTCGTATCCTTCGGGATAGGGAAGATCATTCGGTTTAGATTGAGCTAGAGTCAGAAGCTTATTCTCAATAAGCAGTGGGAGCATATCGGTGTATGACATAGGAACTAGATGAAGAACCCCTAGAGACTTTATAGACCAAGATGATTGATTACAGGAACGGCCAAAAGGCTGATTGTTTGGGCGAGACCCCACCATATGAACCTAAGAGTCATGCTCCTCGTGGGCGGTTGTGCTGTAGGGGCTGATTATCTTCCCCTTTCCAATGGCATCTTCAATGCGCTCTCCCGTCATAACTATACTGTTATTGCTGCTGCTACTACTGCTGCTGCTACTGCTACTGCTACTGCTGCTACTACTACTACTGTTGCTGCTACTTCTACTACTGCTACTGCTTCTGCTACTGTTGCTGCTACTTCTGCTGCTGCTGCTACTGCTACTACTACTACTGCTGCTACTACTACTGCTGCTGCTGCTATTGCTACAGCTACTTCTGCTACTGCTACTACTACTACTAAACCAATTTTTGGGGTGTGACAACTCTCCCTCTTTAAGAAAATTTGTCTTGCTACTACTACTACTGCTGCTGCTACTGCTACTACTATTACTACTACTAAACCAGTTTTCAGGGTGTGACAACTCCCCCCTTTAAGAAAATTCATCCTCGAATTTTCATTCTACCTGAATAGGTGAGGGTATTGCTTTTGTATTGTTTCTTCTGGCTCCAACGTTGCTTCTTCAACCGAATGACTTCTCCAATAGACTTTCACTAAGGGTATAGATTTATTTCGAATCCTCTTGACTTCTCATGCGATGATCTATACCGGTTCTTCCTTGTATATTAGATTGGACTGAATTTCTACAGACTCTGGCTTGATCACATAGGAAGGGTCTGATCGGTACTTTCGTAGCATAGATACATGGAAGACGTTGTGAATCCGACTTAACTCTTTGAGGAGAGCTAATTGGTAGGAAATAAGTCCAACCTTTTCAATCACCTCGAATGGACCAATAAAGCGAGGACTTAGCTTTCCTTTCTTTCTGAAATGAAGAATCTTCTTCCACGGAGATACTTTGAGGAATGCCTTCTCACCAACCTCGTACTGAATATCTCTCTTGCCCAGATCGGCATAGGACTTGTATCGGTCGAAGGCAGCCTTAAGCTGATCACGGATAATGGTTATTATTTCTTCGGTTTCCCAAAGTAAGTCAGGACCTAGCATCTTGCCTTCACCGAGTTCAGTCCAACAAAGAGGGGTTTTACACATCTTTCCATAGAGAGCTTCATATGGAGCCATTTGAATTGAAGCTTGGTAACTGTTATTGTAAGCAAACTCGACCAAGGGTAGGGTTTTTTCCTACGTATTCCCAAATTCAATGAAACAGGCTCGGAGCATATCTTCCAGGATCTGAATAACCCTTTCAGGTTAGCCATCGGTTTGAGGATGGAAAGCAGTGGTTAGGTGCACCTTAGATCCCAAAGCCTCTTGTAAGGTTCTCCAAAACCAAGACACAAATCGTGGATCACGATCGGAGATGACAGATAACGAAATTCCATGCAAACGAATGACTTCATGAATGTACAACTCTGCGAGCTTAGGCAAGCTGAAATCCATTCTTACTAGAAAGAAGTGGGCAGACTTGGTGAATCAGTCCACAATGACCCAAATGGCATCATTTTTCTTCGGTGTCATTGGTAGACCACTAACAAAGTCCATCGCAATGCGCTCCTATTTCCAATGTGGAAGCTCGATAGGCTGAAGGAGGCCAGTAGGCACTTTGTGCTCGGCTTTGACCCGTTGGCAAGTCAGACACCTAGCCACAAAATCTATGACTTCGTTCTTCATACCGGACCACCAATATAATTCTTTCAAATATTTGTACATTTTGAATGTGCCCAAATGAATAGGGAAAGGGCTAGAATGAGCTTCACTTATGATTTGGTTCCAAAGATCTTCATCATTAGGAACACAAATACGGTTACAGAAACACAATAATCTTTCAGAATTTATAGCAAAATCGGGATCTGGATTATCTTTGATCTTAGCAATGACAGGTCGTAACTCCTCATCGGTTTCTTAGAGTTCTCTGATTCGAGATACAATGGTCAAATAAACTCTTAACTCGGCTAGCAATTTACCATGCTTCTTGAGCTAGAAGTGAGCATTCAAGCATTTCAAGGAAGAAGTGGGTTTCCGGCTAAGAGCACCAGCCACCACATTGGCTTTACTAGGATGGCAGTCAATAACTAGATCATAATCTTTCAACAATTCCATCCATCGACGCTGATGAAGATTTAACTCTTTCTGGGTCAGGAGGTATTTCAGGCTTTTGTGATCAGTGTATAGGTAACACTTATCACCAGAGAGATAATTTTCAGTGCAAACACAACTGCGGCTAATTCCAATTCATGAGTCGGATAGTTCATCTCGTTTGGTTTGAGTTACCGGGAAACATAAGCTATAACTTTGCCTTCTTGCATTAGGACACAGCCTAATTCCAAGTGGGATGCATCACTGTAAACGGGGAAGTCTTTGCCCGATTCGGGTTGCACCAAGATAGGGGCATGCGTGAAGACTTGCTTGAGCTGATCAAAACTTATTTGTTGATCTGCAGTCCACACAAAATGAGTGTCTTTATGGAGGAGCTTCGTCAAGGGTACAACAATTAAAGAGAATCCCTTAACGAATCTGCGGTAGTAGCCTGCAAGGCCCAAAAAACTAGAAACTTCTCCCATATTTTTCAGAGGAATCCAATCAAGAATTGCTTGGATCTTTTTTGGGTCTTCTTGAATTCCCGTCGAAGAGATCACATGACCAAGAAAGGATACTTCGGATAACCAGAATTCACATTTACTGAAATTAGCATAGAGTTGTTTCTCCTAGAGAGTCTGAAGCACAATCCAGAGATGTTCTTCATGAGAAATAGAGTCTTTGGAATAGATCAGGATGTCGTCTATAAAAACAACCACAAACTTATCTAGATAGGGCCGAAATACACGATTCATCAGATCCATAAAGGTTGCAGGTGCATTCGTGAGCCCAAAAGGCATCGCCAAAAATTCATAGTGACCACATCTGGTTCGAAAGGTAGTCTTTGGAACATCAGACTCCTTTACCAGTATTTGGTAGTATTCGGATCGAAGATCTATCTTGGAGAAGACAGAAACATCCTTCAACTGAACAAAGAGTTTATCTATCCTCGGAAGTGGGTACTTCTTCTTGATCGTCACTTTATTCAATTGACGATAATCAATGCATGGACGCATTGATCCATCATTGTTCTTGACGAACAAAATCGGTGCTCCCCAAGGTGAGGAACTCGGTCAAATGAATCCCTTATCTTGGAGGTCTTGGATTTGAACTTTTAGTTCATTTAACTCTATTGGAGCCATTCTATATGGAGTAATAGAGACCGGAGTAGTTCCAACTTGCACTTCTATCCCGAATTCTACTTCACGGGTGGGAGGGAGTCCCAGAAGTTCATCAGGGAAAACATCAGGAAATTCCTTCATAACTGATACATCTTCGAGCTTCAAATCATTCTTAGACTCCATGGCATACACGAGGCTCTTTTTAGGCTCAGGTTCGGGCTTCATCAAGGTTATGCTCTTCTTGCCTAGTCCACGGAGGTACAATTTCTTCTTTCAGCAATCCACCCAGGCTTGGTGTTCAGCTAGCCAATCAAGGCCAAGGATAAGATCGAACTCATGGAAAGGTAAAGCCATCAAATCAACCGGAAATGGGATCCCTCGGTTCTTCATAGGTCAGGCTTTACAAATCATTCGAATGGTCACATTATCCTCTAAAGGATAGGAAACAACTATCTTGGAAGCAATAGGTTCACATTTTAGAGCATACTTTTCAATCAAGGGTTCACTAATAAAGGAATGTGTAGAGCCTGGATCTATCAAAGCATAAAAAAGTTCAGAACATAACTCTAGCATACCTGCAATCACATCAGGATCATCTTCTTGCTCGCGACCTCAAACGTGGTACATTTGGGCTGAAGTCTGCGGGTTACGGCCAGTTGGAGGAGTATTGTTGTTGCGGGGTCTACCTGCGGATTCGGATGGCACTGGCTTGCTCTTTTCCCCTTATTAGGATTGTTCTGAGAGGCTACAGATGTAGGAGCCTGAGGGTTCTGTGGGCACTGACGGATGAAGTGGCCAGACTCACCACAGAGGTAACAAGAACAGGATTGCCTACGACACTGCCTAGAGTACCTCTTCTGGCAGAAGTTGCATAAGGGAATCTAGGAACCCTTTGTGGAACCACCCGTGCTATCCACTGAAGTTGTGCGGGTAACGATTGTTCTGGCAGACTGGGATAGAGGTACATACCCAGATCGAGGCAACTGTTAGTAGGTAGCAGACTTTTGGTCCCATTGTCTTCCCTTCTTCTGGGACGTGGGTAACTTGGAATCATCTTAGAACCTCTTATCAGGTCGAGTTTGGTTCCTCTTTCTCTTCTTGGAGGCTCTCTGTGAAGCTTCGGTTGCGATGGCCCGATTGACAAGGGTATGAAAGTCCTCGATCTCAAGAGCAACGAAAAGAGGATGAAGTTCATCACAAAGACTGTCTATGAACATTATGCATTTCTCATTCTCGATACGGATGATTTCTGTGCCATACCTTGCATACTTGTAGAAATCATGGATGTACTTTTCTACTGGTCTCCCTCATTGCCTCAGAAGGAGGAGTCTTGCGTCTTTCTATAATGTAGTGCTCACTGATGTACTTTTTGTGGAACTCCTGAAGAAAAAAATCCCTCTTGACACGATGTTCAAGAATAGTGAGGGTCACCGTATCCCACCAACTTTGGGCTTCTTTCGCTATCAAGGCTAGGGCACATTCAAGTTTATGCTCATCAGGATACTTTATTTGCTTATTCAACACTTTCAGAGTGTTCTTCAGGCAGTATTTCGTGATCTCGGGGTTATCCAGGTCCTGGCCGGTGAACGTATACACAGGATATTGCTTGAGCTTGTCAACAGGGGCTCTCAAAGTAGGCAGAAAAGCCTCAGCAGGTGGGGGATGTGGTTCTTGTCGGAGAGACACCACCACCTATTTAATCATGTCCGCCTTGGACATCAGATACGCCTGCTGAACGGCTGGCATTGATGGAGGGTGAGGTGGGTCGTTCTGTCCCACATGCTCGGGTTGGATTTCAGGCCTCAAATTGCCCCCTTGAGTTGAGGAGGAGCCCGGATAAAGTTCGTTCACTACCCTTCTACCGGTAGGACCAGACATTTTAGATCTAATGTACAAAGAAGGATTAAATCATGTAAATTACAAGTCATAGAATACATATTCAAATAACTCCTAAGTGGCATATGCAGACACAGACTCATAACGAATGTCTGGTTAGTCCTAGAATCGACTAAACTCTAGTTCTGATACCACAAATGTAACACCCCTTCCCGGTCTAGTAGGGATCCGGGTCAGATAGTGTTATTGGAAGACTAATCGAATGTTCGAAAAAGGTTTCAGAGTTCAAAAACTCAATCTAAGTATCATATTGGTTATTCTTAAGACTTATCCACTTTGTTGGTTACTAAACTTAATCAGAGTTAAGGTTAAGTTTAAACTTTTCTTAACCTTAGGGATTGAATTGTGAATTTTCACCAGTTATCGATTTTAATCCGATTTTATACTACCAATTGAAATTAAACTCTCCAATTATAGTTCTAAAGGTTTCATTATTACAACCTATCGAATTACTAAGCCAATTAAACCAATTTGAGACTTTTTACGAAAAGTCAGTTCTGTGACTCAACTAAATTTACCCAATTTTACCAGTACACTTATAAGCCATGTTCCTATTGGTACGTCAAATTTTAGGGCGTTCAGAATCCATTTACCAAGTTTTCTCTTTAGGCTCATTTTAGGTACTTTTTAACCATTTTAACCTATCCAAATCTAGTCATTCTAAGCATACAACAAAACCTTATTACCAAGTCATCTTGCAACCATAGAAAGGCTTATACAAAACAAGTTGGACCATATGCCACTTCCCTAGGAGTTTATAGAAAAAGAAAACATGCATATATGGCAGGGACATGACTTGCAACCGCAACAACACGATCAAGGCTCATAATTGCTCAAGGTCTTGAAAATGCACGAGACACACATGTTAGGCTTACATAGCCTAGTGAGGTAGTTATAACAATTACAATAAATGATCAATAATATGAATGGCATGATGATTAAATATACAAGTAGTCATATCACACTACACAGAATTCATGCTTTATTTCACTTATTTTCATGCTTTCATATTTACATATACATTTCACATATTCATGTCGTAATTCATATAGCACAATTTATAAGCACATATCACATTAGGTACCATTGGATACACGGATTCCCATGTACACCATTACATATAACAGAGAGTGGGTCGTAGCCCTTAAGCTGTAGCTCCGGAGATATATCCCTTACACAGTCGACCTTATTCCCCTCCCACATATAGGTCGTAGCCTTGAATCGTAGTCCTCCCTTACTTAACCGAGCTCAATAATCCTATGACATGCCAATTGTATCCACTGTCCATAATTACACAAGTTCACATAGTCCATATCTTTTAAGTCATATCAAATCAAATATCAAAATGAGTCTTAGCTCCATACCGTGTAACATTTCATATCATTTCATATGTCATATACATGTAGCATATCATAGTCATATTTGCACATATCAAAGCAATGCAAGGCACTTACCGGATTTTCCAATCGAATTCGACATATTTGCTCTACGTGAGCCCTTAAAAAATACAAACATAATCACAAAATAATGCAACGGGATGGAACCGAGCCTATCCCCTGACACAACTACACTCACCTCGACAACCCAATGCGTTTAAGGCTCCTGGATAGCAACGCCTTTATCCTTGGCTTTCAGAAGAGATGACGATTGTTTCTTTATCAACCTCTTGAGTCAATTGATAGAAAGGATTCAAATTTGTTGAACCAGAAAAATCGAGCTTACCACCCTAACACTGAATCATTTCTTTGTTCCTTACTTGTTGTATCTTTTCGCAAGATCCCCCCTATTTATACACAAATAACCGGCTCCCTCATTTTTCTCTTCAATCTCCATGTATGTTGGAGTGGTGGCATGCTTTAAGGGGCATGGCCCTTAGGCTTTGCCCACGTGGTGGCCACCTTGCCGCATCATCCCCCAAACATGGGGAATTCACGGCAAATTCATTCAATTTGAAGGAATTAGTCGTGGGTCCCTCACTCAACGTCATTTTCATTTTTACTACTACTACTACTAATAATAATAATAGATTGGTACAGTTAGCCTGAATAACCTTCATTGCTTCAAACTAGGTACAAGATCGAGCAAATTACGTAACCGGTACAAAATATTTAATCACCGGAACCTAATCTCGACTAGACCAGTTTTCAGGGTGTGACATTTACCTTGATTCGGTAAGGATTAATTCAAATATTTGATCAACATCCTTTAAGCTCGGACTGTTACAACACATATATCGAAATTAATGAATACCTCCCTTTTTATGGTTTAAATTAATTAACATGTAAACTAAATGGGCCAAATGATGACAAATAAAATGAATGTCAAACAAAGACTTGAAGATTAAATACACAAAAGCCCACCCAAGGCCCTAACCTAATAGGCTCAAGTTATGGAAGATCCAATTAGTGATCTAGTTGCTAATTAGGCAATTCTAGTATTAACCCTAAATTAATTAGACCTAAAAAGGGATAGAAACCCTAACAAATTATGAGTTATATTGTAACATGATAATTAATTCAAACGATTTTAAACTAGTGTTCCAATAAACCAAGAACACTATTTAAAATAAATCACGTTAATTAAACATGGTTTTAAAGTCAAATGTCAATCTAATCTTGCAATTAATTTTATCCTAAAAGTGACTAAGAAATGTTCAATTAATTTAACGAATTTAACATTTATCCCGATAAGCCGATGATAACTTTAAATTTACTAGGTTAATTTGAACCTAAATCTAACTAAGGCTCTCAAGAATCTAATACTAAATTAATCTAATTAATTTAAAGATCGTACCCCTATGAGACGAGCACACGATCCCAAACTAATTAAATTAATCTGTCTAATTCTGATCTAAAATTAACCTAACAAGCCCCAAAGCCCATTAAGCGCAATAAGGCCTAGCCCACTTAAACTGAACTAGCCCTAGGCCCATAACACCACAAGGCCCAAACCACCAAATTAGGCATATGACCCAAAAGCCCCAAACATATAAAAAATATACATATATATATATTATAACTATATATTATATACACTATATACTATATAAAAACCATATATTGTATTTTATACAAGAACTATATATTATATATATCGTATATTATGTAAAAACACCTTATATATATTGTATACAAACATATATTATATATTTAAAAAGGAACTATATTATAAGTATGTTAAAAAACCTTATATTATACATTATAAAAACTTATCATTATATATATATTATAAAAAAACTCCATATTATACATGTTGTACAAGAAAACTTTATATTGTATAGAAACCTTATATTATATATTATAAGAGCAATATATTACTTCATATAAAAACTATATTATATATATACTATATATTACACACATACCACAAATTACCAAGGCAACAACAAAACATAATTTAACAAAAAGGAACTTAAAACTGCAAATTAAGGAAATAAATATGCAAGATAAAAATAAACATGTATGAAAAGATAAACAAAAAAGGGTTTAAACACTAAAAAAGGACCAGATTAAATAAAACAGAAACTAAGGGGTAAAAATTTAAAACACTAAACTGATTAAAAAGGGCAAGATTGCGAGAAACTAAAAATATACAATGACCTGTGACGTAATTAAAAAACGCGGAATGGCCTGTGGGCGTGATTATCCCACGCTAAGGGACTAAAATGGTGACTTTCCCATGTGGAAGCCCTTACGGGCGTAAATATAGAAGGGCAGAGGGATTTATAATGCAAATATCCCATTTTCTTTTGAGGGCTGGTATAAAACACATTTTTTTAAAAGAAAAAAGCTTTTTATCAAACTCTCTCCCACCCCTCCCTCATTTTTCTTTGAAGAGGGAATGAACACTGTCGCGTGTTCATCCCCCATACCCAGATTCCAGCTACATTTCCAGAAACTGGCGACTTTCCACCATACGCCGTCGCGTTGGCCGCAGTTCACCAGCGGCCGGTGAAACCTAAAACCCACCTTTCGAAAGCTTTATTTCTTCTAAAACCAAATCCAACCTTTCTTTTACTTAAAAATGGATAAAAGACTTTCCTTTCTTACAAAAGCAAACTGAAAACCATTTGGGAAACCACGTTTTCGGCACCCCCTTTCTCCGATTCACCATGCAAGGCAACAGGCAGGCCAAGAGGCTTATCGTCGATTAAGGAGAAACAAAGGTGCAAGGGAAGCCGAATCGACCCAGGGGAAAGTGAAACGACAACGGTCAACCCTAGCCTTCTACTGCTTTCTATCTTCTATGTATGCCCTGAAAATGGGGGAAATATACCTTTGAAGGTTGTTATTTTTTTCTATTGGTTCGAAAATTCCCCAATAATGCTTAGGGTTACAACTTTCTAGCCTTTTTGTTTGTATAGTCGAAATTACATCCATTTGAAATTACATGGAAAATTGAATAAATGATGCTATTGGTTGCTGGCTAATTCTCTAAAATTTTATTTGTATTCATGCACAATTCTGCCAATGTTTGCTTGTTGGGAAGGCCGTTCTGATATTCTGTTTTTCTTTGTCCCTTTCCATGTACTGCCATTTCTGGAGGGGGGACCAGAGATAGAGCACGGGACGTAGCTACTTATAGGGCTATCGACGTGGTGAGATCTTCTGCTGATGCGGTAAGGTGGTGCGGAGGTGGAGTTGGGCCACTAGCCGACGTGGAAGCCAAATAGGCGCGCGAGGGCAGATGGAAGGACGAAGCGTGGACTTCAAACGTGTCCATGGAGTTTGAGCAGTCACGTGTGCAGCGTGTGGGGGGAGCCGAGGAGTCACGCATGGTTTACACTCGCGGCGGAGATGATCTGAGCCATCCGATGCGATCTAAATCCAATGGTGGTTGATGAGGTGGCTGCAAACAGAGAGGGCTCATTAGGGTTTGCAATGTAATCAATGTTGGGCCTAAAATGGGCTTGTAAATATGTTTTTGGGTTTTTATATATAAAACTATAAATGGACTCAATATATGGACTGTTATTTAATTTAGATGTTGGGCTTTTATTTGATTACCATAGCATGTATATATATACTATATTTTGGGCCGACATATATATAAAAGAGCAATTCGGGACTCTTTTTTTATAAGTTAATCTTTTTCTTTTTTTTTGAGTTTTTAACTTAGTTTAAAAATAACAACAACAATAATATTAATATCATAGCCATAATAATAATAATAAGAGTATAACCATAATAGTAATACTAATACAAATGAAATTTAAGATAACACAAAGGAAATAACAATATACTAATAATTTTTTAGGGTTTTTGAATGGGATAATAACATATAACAATATAACAATAATATGGTAATACATATATATATATATATCATTTAGTAGAGTTTTTTTAGGTTTTAAACATAATCACTCATAATATTTAATATAACATAATAGGAAATAGGATAAAAACAACACACATATATAGAAATACTTAAATCAAATAGCACTAGTAATCTATTTTTTATGATGGTCTCATATGTATAGTATAAGATAGTTAAAGTAAACAAAGCCCTTTTATTTGCAAAATGTAGAACGGGTCACCCCAGAAAAAATTAGTGATTACACACTCTTTTCGCTTCTCACTTCTTTTCTTCTTCTCTTCCTTGCTTCATGATCTCATGAGTAAGGAGAGATCCCACCAATTCATCGAGCTTCAATGTATTCAAATTCTTGGCCTCGATGATTGCGGTTCTCTTCCCATCCCATGATTCAGGAAGATAATAGAGAAGCTTTCAGACTAGCTTGTCTTTGGGAATGATCTTACCGAAGCCCTTGAGACCATTTACTATGATGGAGAACCGATCGAACATTTTGGAGATGCTCTCATAGGGCTCCATCTTGAAGTTTCGTAGCTCAAATTAAGGATTCCAATTTTGGTCTCTTTTACATCATTGGTTCCTTCGTAGGTGGTCTCTAGCTTGTCCCACACCTCCTTCGCACTTGAGCAAGATGACATCTTTGCGTACATGTCGGGTTCAAGTGCACAAAAGATGATGTGTAGGGCCTTGTCATTCACTTGTAGTCTTCTTGTATCTTCATCCGTCATCTCCACCTTTGTCTTCAGAATGAGTCTTCCTTCTTCATCTCTCTTCATGGGAATGATTGGACCATATCCTACTACATCCCAAAGGGTGTAGTTATTGGACTTGATAAAGAGCCTCATTCTATTCTTCCGATAGAGGTAGTTATCCCCATTAAAGAATGGTAGTTTGGTGATAGGTTGTGACTCGTACAAGTTCGGCCCGGAGGTAGATGCTATGGCTTTGATTTGTAGTCGATTGATCTTCTTTTGGGATCTCCTTTTGTGGATGTAAGTCCCTCCAAGAGTTTGGCTCTCGTGATAAGTGTTCAAAAGTACTATTTTTATTACCCTTTTTACTCATATTATTGTTAGACTTAAGCTCATATTAGTTGCATAATTAGTTATTCATGCATTAATTCATGTTTCTTTCCACTGTTGAGCTTGATTACATAACTTGGTGATTTTTGTGGAAAAAGATGCTGCTTTGGTGTGTTTTTGTGTGTGTATGTGCAGGATCACTTGCCAAAGCAATGCCGAGCTAGTTGCCAGGGCAATGCATGAAGGATATGCCGAGCTAGTTGCTGTGGCAATGCATGAAAGGAGACGCTGAGCAGTTGCCATGGCATTTGTCGACAAAGACAAAAAGCAATATGGATGTCGAAATTCATGACTTTACAAGCCCAAGATGACATGGAGCAAGGCCCAAGCCCAAAGGAATTTGATTGCCATGCAGAGATTAAAGAAGAATTAAATTCCAAGAAGATAGAAGAAGTTCTAATAGGAATAAAATTATAATAAAGAATTATATTCTTTAAAGATAATTTAATTCCAACTCAAACTCCTCCTCAAAGAAGGTCTTTGGCCTAGCCCTATAAATAGCAAGGAGGTTTCGACAATCCAAAGAGGAAAGAAAATAGAGAAATTTCGACAACCCAAGAGAGCATTAGGGAAATTTCGACTTCTTCTTCTTCTTTGCTTCCATTAGATTCATGGTTTGGGGATTATTCTTTGTATATCTTTTGAACCCAACCATGAACTAACTTGATTGGTTGGGGTTATTGTGTTTTGTTGTTGTGAGAAACAATTGGATTTTGTTTAGGTAATAAGAGTTTGCACTTTTCTATTCAAGGTTTACTCATTCTTGGTTTTTATTCTTGTTTTGCAGTGAATTGGGAGAGGATCTCGTAACTTCATCTATTTATCTAATATCGGGAGAGTTAGATTCAAGAAACGAATGAGTATGGTCTTTATTCAATCTATTGATGGTGAAGATTAATCCGCTTAGGAATAAGTTAAGGATTTCAACGGCTAAGAGGAGTGCAAGATTGGTTGTTGTTCACCCTTGATTCACGCAGGATGTATTATCAAGGCATGCACAAGTAGCTAGAGTTTCAACTTAGGGATAAGAAGAAACCATTGAAGAACGCTCTGCCGAACCTTGAAGTTGCTGCCCAGACGCCCAAGTAGTTGCCCAGCTAGTTGATTAGCAACCATCGATTAGTTGCCAAGGCAACCCGCTGTGCAAGTTGCCACGGCAACCGAAAAGTTGCCTTGCACTCTTGCACTCTTTTACCAAGACGATCCAATCGGCTATCACACCTCAACTCACGATAACCTGGCCTATTCTCTCTTTTCTTTCATCTATTCTTTTAGTTTATTGCTTTTACTTTTCTAGTTAATTAAAACCCTATTATCAATTGTGTTTTTATTTTCGGTGCAAATAACTTAAGCAAAGTGGCCCAAACCAATCCTGTGGAGACGATACTTGATACTCATATCACTTTATTACTTATGACGTGTATACTTGCACAATTGTGTAGCACTTATCACACGCAACAAGTTTTTGGCGCCGTTGTCGGGATTGGCAATTGGTGTTAGTTGTTTTTGTTATTGCATTTTTTTTCTCTTAGTTTTACTAACTTTTTTTTTTTTTTGTTTTATCAAAAAAAATTTAGGTGCGCTACAAGTTAAGGGACATCAACATGTCGGGAAATAAAAGCCAATCTATTCGAGAGATGATGTTGGAAGATATGAATCAATCCAATCAAGATTTTCTTGCACCCTTTGATGATTACCTATACCAACCGAGAAAAGCCCAAAGAACTTATACCGTGGAAAAATCTTGTGCTATGTGTGGAGAACATCATGTGTTTGAAAATTGCCTCACATTTTCGGTGCATATAACTACATGGAGGACCATAGAGGGAACCAATAGCAAAATTCTTCATGGTATGGTCAAAAAGCTCAAAAAAATTTTTACCATAACAATTTTGCCGCAGCAACAGATATGCCATGGCAATGTTGTCCTTTTCAAGAGCATTCCAATTCCTTGGAGGAAACGTTACTAGCTTCCTTGGCTAGACTTGACGGATCAATTGAAGAGATTCGAGAACTATCAAAATCTATGGATACGAGGATAGCTCAGTGGGATGCAACCTTAGGGGATTCAGAAGATCAATTGGGGAGATCCACATATGTCATGGATAACATGCACCAACAATTCATTCCTAGGGATACTGACGTCCCAAGGCAAGAAATCTCTTCGATGTGTGAGGAACAACTAGAACCTCAAAGTCAAGAGAATGCCAATGAGAGAGACTGCCCAACACATGATGAGCCTGAACAACAAATTGCCTCGGCAATGATTGAGGAGCCTGAACAGAGCAATGCCGCGACAAAACACGGTGAAGCCGAGAACAATAAAACTACAAAGCAAATTTCGAGGAACCCGATGCCTGTAAGGTTACAACGTTGATGTTGAAGAAGGAATCAGAGATTGCTCTCATCTACAATTGCCACGACAATTACACGACCACATGCAAGATCAACGAGATGATAATACTTTGCCAATGGAATATGAGCAGGTAATAGTTGAACCTTTTGAATTCTTTAAAAACTCACATTGTCCATTGCAGGTATGTCTTGAGGAACCGAGGTTGGTAGATTTGAAGCCATCAAATCTCTACCGATGGAGATGTTTGAGAGGCCAAAAGAAAAAGGTGTTTGATTCATAAAGCTCTTCAGTAAAATTGATTCTTCCTTGACTTAAAGCAAAATTTGACAATCGATTGCCACGGCAATTGGCTTGAGCAAGAATTGCCACGACAACAAAGGCTACATCCAACCATGATAGAAGTTGACAAGAATGAGGTAATTGAATGGTTGAGAATGGATATAATTTTTCCTATTAATATATTTGTGCCTTCGTGAATAGTAGCAAGGTGGAGAGTATACATGGACTACAAGTTTAACAAAGAAGAAAGACACTCCACCATGGTAACGCATAAAAGGGGAGTAGTGGCAAGCACATTCCAAACTCTTTTTGGGCAATATTATCACCCGATGGAGGGTGCGGATGGACTATAAGAAGTATCGAAAACGGCAACCTTCAACATCGCAGAAACCCTTGATGCCCGGCAACCATGGATGTGCATGCCTCGCAACCTTCAACACCGCAAAGAACTCCCGACACGTAAGCCTCGGCAACCAACCTTCAACACAAAGCAGCAACTCCTCGACACGCACGCCTCAAGAACCATGGACGGCACGCCTTAGCAACCCCGACGCCTCTGAAACCATGGATGTGCATGCCTCAAGAACCCTCGACACCATGGCAACTATCGATACATTTATTTTTATTTTTTGAACTATTTTGTTCTATTATTTTTGGTTATTTTTTTTTCTTTATTTTTAGGATATATTTTATTTTTCTTCATTATCTTTAGTTTCCGTGTTTTCTTTTCCACAACAAGACTCACAACCACCATGCTAAGGAAATTCACCGCCGACTACTTGCCACAAGAACCACAATGTAAATCGGCGATGCCCTGTGCAACAACAATGGCTTCGATAACTATCGATGCCCATGCAAGTGAACCTGTATCGGCAAACATGGATCAAATCAAAGCAATGCTATTCACATGGCACCAGCATTCAACCACCGACTGAAAAATGAATCAAGCAAACGGCACGAAGGAAACTTATCACTCGAGGTGACGACCTCTTCGACTAACTCATTTCATTTAGTTACTTTTAAATTTTGTTTCACTCTTACATGCATTGAGGACAATGCTTCTCTCGAGTTTGGGGGGTGTTGGTTTCTAGTTAGTTTAATGTTTAGTTGCATTCATCTTTAGCAATCACATATAGGTTGCATATGTTACTTGCCATGCCTTTAATTGGATTTAATTGCTTAAGACTTGTTGAATATCCAATGATGAATTTTTGCCACTGCACTTAATTGAAATAACCTTTAATTTTAGGATTGCATGAAAAGAACTTAGAGTTTTACTATGATGCTGAATTTTTTTTACACGGTTGTGGGTTGTTGATTCAAAGAAACTTAGTGAACTTAGGTTGCTTAAAATTTGGGTAAATTTAAAATTGAAAATTAAAAGTTAATTTCTTGCTAGAGGTGCCCAAATGGCTCTAGTAGTAAATACACTTTCTTGCTAGAGGTGCCCAAACTGGCTCTAGTAGTTAATGCACATTAAAGAATCGCTAGAGGTGCCCGAAATTGGCTCTAGTCGACTAAAATAAAATGAGAAATAGCTTACTTTGCTAGAGATGCCCGAAATTGGCTCTAGTGAAAATAAAAACAAATGCCCCGATAATTAAATTGATAAAAGCCTATTGTTCACATAGAATCTTGAAAATCAACTTGTACACAACTACGCACACACATTGTCACGAGCATTATAGTTTGGTTCCGGGTAATTTTTGTGCTATCCAAAAAATTAAAAGGTGATCATACTTTGTGCCACGGTTCCGAGGTTTGAATTCAAGTTTGAAGCATGTCTTTGATGATTAAAGTCTTGGGTGTAATTAAGTTTGCATTGCTTGAGGACAAGCAATAGTTCGAGTTTGGGGGCGTGATAAGTATTCAAAAGTAATATTTTATTACCCTTTTTACTCATATTATTGTTAGACTTAAGCTCATATTAGTTGCATAATTAGTTATTCATGCATTAATTCATGTTTCTTTCCACTGTTGAGCTTGATTACATAACTTGGTGATTTTTATGGAAAAAGATGCTGCTTTGGTGTGTTTTTGTGTGTGTATGTGTAGGATCAGTTGCCAAAGCAATGCCGAGCTAGTTGCCAGGGCAATGCATGAAGGATATGCCGAGCTAGTTGCTGGGCAATGCATGAAGGAGACGCTGAGCCAGTTGCCATGGCATTTGTCGACAAAGACAAAAGCAATATGGATGTCGAAATTCATGACTTTACAAGCCCAAGATGACATGGAGCAAGGCCCAAGCCCAAAGGAATTTGATTGCCATGCAGAGATTAAAGAAGAATTAAATTCCAAGAAGATAGAAGAAGTTCTAATAGGAATAAAATTATAATAAAGAATTATATTCTTTAAAGATAATTTAATTCCAACTCAAACTCCTCCTCAAAGAAGGTCTTTGGCCTAGCCCTATAAATAGCAAGGAGGTTTCGACAATCCAGAGGGAGAGAAAAATAGAGAAATTTCGACAAGAGAGCATTAGGGGAAATTTCGACTTCTTCTTCTTCTTTGCTTCCATTAGATTCATGGTTTGGGGATTATTCTTTGTATATCTTTTGAACCCAACCATGAACTAACTTGATCGGTTGGGGTTATTGTGTTTTGTTGTTGTGAGAAACAATTGGATTTTGTTTAGGTAATAAGAGTTTGCACTTTTCTATTCAAGGTTTACTCATTCTTGGCTTTTATTCTTGTTTTCCAGTGAATTGGGAGAGGATCTCGTAACTTCATCTATTTATCTAATATCGGGAGAGTTAGATTCAAGAAACGAATGAGTATGGTCTTTATTCAATCTATTGATGGTGAAGATTAATCCGGCTTAGGAATAAGTTAAGGATTTCAACGGCTAAGAGGAGTGCAAGATTGGTTGTTGTTCACCCTTGATTCACGCAGGGATGTATTATCAAGGCATGCACAAGTAGCTAGAGTTTCAACTTAGGGATAAGAAGAAACCATTGAAGAACGCTCTGCCGAACCTTGAAGTTGCTGCCCAGACGCCCAAGTAGTTGCCCAGCTAGTTGCCCAGGCAACCATCGATTAGTTGCCAAGGCAACCCCGCTGTGCAAGTTGCCACGGCAACCCCGCTGTGCAAGTTGCCACGGCAACTGAGTTGCCCTTGCACTCTTTTACCAAGACGATCCAATCGGCTATCACACCTCAACTCACGATAACCTGGCCTATTCTCTCTTTTTCTTTCATCTATTCTTTTAGTTTATTGCTTTTACTTTTCTCATTAATTAAAACCTCTATTATCAATTGTGTTTTTATTTTCGGTCTGCAAAGAACTTAAGCAAAGTGGCCCAAACCAATCCTGTGGAGACGATACTCGATACTCATATCACTTTATTACTTGCGGCGTGTATACTTGCACAATTGCGTAGCACTTATCACACGCAACAAGTTTTTGGCGTCGTTGTCGGGATTGGCAATTGGTGTTAGTTGTTTTTGTTATTGCATTTTTTTTCTCTCTTAATTTTACTAACTTTTCTTTTTGTTTGTTTTATCAAAAAAAAATTAGGTGCGCTACAAGTTAAGGAACATCAACATGTCGGGAAATAAAAACCAATCTATTCGAGAGATGATGTTGGAAGATATGAATCAATTCAATCAAGAGTTCCTTGCACCCTTTGATGATTACCTATACCAACCGAGAAAAGCCCAAAGAACTTATACCATGAAAAATCTTGTGCTATGTGTGGAGAACATCATGTGTTTGAAAATTGCCCTCACATTTTCGGTGCATATAACTACATGGAGGACCATAGAGGGAACCAGCAGCAAAATTCTTCATGGTATGATCAAAAAGCTCAAAATTTTTTTTACCATAACAATTTTGCCGCAGCAACAGATATGCCATGGCAATGTAGTCCTTTTCAAGAGCATTCCAATTCCTTGGAGGAAACGTTACTAGCTTCATTGGCTAGACTTGACGGATCAATTGAAGAGATTCGAGAGCTATCAAAATCTATGGATACGAGGATAACTCAATGGGATGCAACCTTAGGGGATTCAGAAGATCAATTGGGGAGATCCACATATGTCATGGATAACATGCACCAACAATTCATTCCTAGGGATACTGACGTCCTAAGGCAAGAGGATAAGGAGCAATGCAAAGAAATCTCTCTAATGTGTGAGGAACAACTAGAACCTCAAAGTCAAAAGGTTGCCAATGAGAGAGACTGCCCAACACATGATGAGCTTGAACAACAAATTGCCTCGGCAATGATTGATGAGCCTAAACAGAGCAATGCCGCGAAAACACTCGGTGAAGCTGAGAACAACAATACTACAGCAAATTCTGAGGAACCTGATGCCCAGAAGGTTACAACGTTGATGTTGAAGAAGGAATCTGTAGATTGCTCTCATCTACAATTGCCACGACAATTACACGACCACATGCAAGATCAACGAGATGATAATACTTTGCCAATGGAATATAAGCAGGTAATAGTTGAACCTTTTGAATTCTTTAAAAACTCACCTCGTCCATTGCAGGTATGTCTTGAGGAACCGAGGTTGGTAGATTTGAAGCCATCGAAATCTCTACTGATGGAGATGTTTGAGAGGCCAAAAGAAAAAGGTGTTTGGATTCATAAAGCTCTTCAGAAAATTGATTCTTCCCTTGACTTAAAGCAAAATTTGACAACTGATTGCCACGGCAATTGGCTTGAGCAGCAATTGCCACGACAACAAAGGCTACATCCAACCATGATAGAAGTCGACAAGAATGAGGTAATTGAATGGTTGAGAATGGATATAATTTTTCCTATTAATATATTTGTGCCTTCAGGAATAGTAGCAAGGTGGAGAGTATACATGGACTACAAGCGAACAAAGAAGAAAGACACCTCCACCATGGTAACGCAAAAGGGAGTAGTGGCAAGCACATTGGCCAAACTCTTTTTGGGCAATATTATCACCCGATGGAGGGTGCGGATGAACTATAAGAAGTATCGAAAACGGCAACCTTCAACACCGCAGCAACTCCTGATACGTACGCCTCGACAACCTTCAACACCGCAGCAACTCCTGATACGCACGCCTCGACAACCATGGACGGGCACGCCTCGGCAACCATGGACAGGCACGCCTCAGCAACCCCTGACGCCTCGAAAACCATGGATGTGCATGCCTCAGCAACCCTCGACGCCATGGCAACTACTGATACATTTATTTTTATTTTTTGAACTATTTTGTTCTATTATTTTTGGTTATTTTTTCTCTTTATTTTTAGGATATATTTTATTTTTCTTCATTATCTTTAGTTTCCAGGTTTTCTTTTCCACAACAAGACTCACAACCACCATGCTAAAGAAATTCACTGCCGACTACTTGCCACAGTAACCACAACAGAAACTGGCGATGCCCAGGCAACAACAATGGCTTCGACAACTACTGATTTCCATGCAAGTGAACTTGTATCGGCAAACATGGATCAAATCAAAGCAATGCTATTCACATGGCACCAGCATTCAACCATCGACTGAAAAATGAATCAAGCAAACGGCACGAAGGAAACTTATCACTCGAGGTGACGACCTCTTCGACTAACTCATTTCATTTAGTTACTTTTAAATTTTGTTTCACTCTTACATGCATTGAGGACAATGCTTCTCTCGAGTTTGGGGGGGTGTTGGTTTCTAGTTAGTTTCATGTTTAGTTGCATTCATCTTTAGCAATCACATATAGGTTGCATATGTTACTTGCCATGCCTTTAATTGGATTTAATTGCTTAAGACTTGTTGAATATCCAATGATGAATTTTTGCCACTTTGCACTTAATTGAAATAACCTTTAATTTTAGGATTGCATGAAAAGAACTTAGAGTTTTACTATGATGCTGAATTTTTTTACACGGTTGTGGGTTGTTGATTCAAAGAAACTTAGTGAACTTAGGTTGCTTAAAATTTGGGTAAATTTAAATTTGAAAATTAAAAGTTAATTTCTTGCTAGAGGTGCCCAAAGCTGGCTCTAGTAGTAAATACACTTTCTTGCTAGAGGTGCAAACTGGCTCTAGTAGTTAATGCACATTAAAGAATCGCTAGAGGTGCGAAATTGGCTCTAGTCGACTAAAATAAAATGAGAAATAGCTTACTTTGCTAGAGGTGCGAAATTGGCTCTAGTGAAAATAAAAACAAATGCCCCGATAATTAAATTGATAAAATCCTATTGTTCACATAGAATCTTGAAAATCAACTTGTACACAACTACGCACACACATTGTCACGAGCATTATAGTTTGGTTCGGGTAATTTTTGTGCTATCCGAAAAATTAAAAGGTGATCATACTTTGTGCCACGGTTCGAGGTTTGAATTCAAGTTTGAAGCATGTCTTTGATGATTAAAGTCTTGGCAGGTAATTATGAGTTTGCATTGCTTGAGGACAAGCAATAGTTCGAGTTTGGGGCGTGATAAGTGTTCAAAAGTACTATTTTTATTACCCTTTTACTCATATTATTGTTAGACTTAAGCTCATATTAGTTGCATAATTAGCTATTCATGCATTAATTCATGTTTCTTTCCACTTTGTTGAGCTTGATTACATAACTTGGTGATTTTTGTGGAAAAAGATGCTGCTTTTGGTGTGTTTTTGTGTGTGTATGTGCAGGATCACTTGCCAAAGCAATGCCGAGCTAGTTGTTGAGGGCAATGCATGAAGGATATGCCGAGCTAGTTGCTGGGCAATGCATGAAGGAGACGCTGAGCAGTTGCCATGGCATTTGTCGACAAAGACAAAAAGCAATATGGATGTCGAAATTCATGACTTTACAAGCCCAAGATGACATGGAGCAAGGCCCAAGCCCAAAGGAATTTGATTGCCATGCAGAGATTAAAGAAGAATTAAATTCCAAGAAGATAGAAGAAGTTCTAATAGGAATAAAATTATAATAAAGAATTATATTCTTTAAAGATAATTTAATTCCAACTCAAACTCCTCCTCAAAGAAGGACTTTGGCCTAGCCCTATAAATAGCAAGGAGGTTTCGACAATCCAGAGGGAGAGAAAAATAGAGAAATTTCGACAAGAGAGCATTAGGGGAAATTTCGACTTCTTCTTCTTCTTTGCTTCCATTAGATTCATGGTTTGGGGATTATTCTTTGTATATCTTTTGAACCCAACCATGAACTAACTTGATCGGTTGGGGTTATTGTGTTTTGTTGTTGTGAGAAACAATTGGATTTTGTTTAGGTAATAAGAGTTTGCACTTTTCTATTCAAGGTTTACTCATTCTTGGCTTTTATTCTTGTTTGCGAGTGAATTGGGAGAGGATCTCGTAACTTCATCTATTTATCTAATATCGGGAGAGTTAGATTCAAGAAACGAATGAGTATGGTCTTTATTCAATCTATTGATGGTGAAGATTAATCCGGCTTAGGAATAAGTTAAGGATTTCAACGGCTAAGAGGAGCGCAAGATTGGTTGTTGTTCACCCTTGATTCACGCAGGGATGTATTATCAAGGCATGCACAAGTAGCTAGAGTTTCGACTTAGGGATAAGAAGAAACCATTGAAGAACGCTCTGCCGAACCTTGAAGTTGCTGCCCAGATGCCCAAGTAGTTGCCCAGCTAGTTGCCCAGGCAACCATCGATTAGTTGCCAAGGCAACCCCATTTGTGCAAGTTGCCACGGCAACTGAGTTGCCCTTGCACTCTTTTACCAAGACGATCCAATCGGCTATCACACCTCAACTCAAGATAACCTGGCCTATTCTCTCTTTTTCTTTCATCTATTCTTTTAGTTTATTGCTTTTACTTTTCTCATTAATTAAAACCTCTATTATCAATTGTGTTTTTATTTTCAGTGCAGTAACTTAAGCAAAGTGGCCCAAACCAATCCCTATGGAGACGATACTCGATACTCATATCACTTTATTACTTGCGACGTGTATACTTGCACAATTGCGTAGCACTTATCACACGCAACAGCTCTGATACCAATTGTTGAGAGGATCAATCAATGTGTAATTGGCTAAGAGATGGTGAATTGGCTTTATGAAATTGGAAGGAGCAAATTGATAAGATAAAAATTGAAGACAAGACGATTTATAGTGGTTGAAGCTTCGAACAAGCTCTACATCAACTACCTTAGCTCCCACTAAGGATTTTAAGCCAATATCCACTAGATATTCTTCCTATTTTCTAGGCTTAGGAGGATACCTTTACAAATCGGTTAATCTTTCTACCCAAAGATTAACCAAGACTCTCTCTTTACAAAGAAGAAATGGCAAACTTAAAAGTATCTCTCACAGGATTGATTTGTTGCCCAAATTACAAACAAACTCTCCCCAAACTTGAAAGAAATGTATACAATGAAAATTACAACAAATGGAGTACAAGAATTTGACTCTTTAAGCTCAAGGGTTTGGATATATGCTTGGATGTTGCAAATAATTTCAATAGTTGTTGCTGAGGCTTTAGAGGCTTACTTTTATACCTTCTCATTGATTTCTAGCCGTTTAGGTGGTTGCCATCATAAATATAGCCGTTGGGCTTCATTTTTCCCGCAATAAATGCTCAACTGCAACCAACTGTATCGATACGCGGGAGGCTGTACCGGTACGAACCTAAAAAATAGAAAGAGTCGTTGTGCAAGTAGAATAATGAGCGTATCGATACACGGGAAAGTGTATTGGTACGATCTTTGTGTAAAATAAGGGGCATATCGAAACGGGCAAGGCCGTATCGATACAATTTTGCTCACTTGGGCTACTGTCTGAACTTGTGTCGGTACGCCTTGAAGGAGTACCGATACAGGTTAACTGATTTTCAAAATTGCATGTTCCCAATAACTGACAAGGTAACGTTCGAATCCTAAATGAAAATATTTGAAAAATCTCAACCATCGTATCGATACGCAAGTATCTGTATCGGTACGATGTTCTTAAATCTTAAACCCAGTATGAAGGCCGTATCAAAACGGATGGCACCATATCGAAACGCCTAAGTAAAAACTTTAGCCTATATGGAGGTTGTATCGACACGGAAGGAATCGTATCAAAACATTTTCTTACAGTGGCCTTTTAAGTTAAGCCTGTATCGAAATGCTCGAGGGCGTATCGATACGCCTGAGCATAAAAGTTGAGTTTGGCTTTAAAAACACTTAGAAAATTTTATGGGTTTAAGTTTTTGACTTTGAATTATTTTGTACTTGAAAAATTCTTGTCAATTGTGAGTCTTTGAGAAACTTAAAAATTTATTTTCTTTTACAAATAGGTTTTTAAACAATTTGTTATATCAAAATCAAACTTTAGTTTTACAGACAAGTACATAAACACTGACTTATCTTATTATCAACACACATCCTCTATGTATACAAGAAATGCAGGTAATATCTTTGATTTATTCTTGTTTTTTAAATGCTTTTGGTTTTTAGAAAAAAAAAGAAATTGGCATTTAAGCTACGATCCACTTGCACATTGGAAAAACTTTTAAGTTTTTCACGTTTTTTAAATCGCTGGACGAGGAAAATGGATGGATGAGATTAATTCCTTACTTTTTTTCAAGAGATAATCTTCATATATATATATATTGTAAATATATTTGTATATGTAGAACTAAAATTTAATTAGACGGACAATAACATATTAATCACCATACAGTCAATATCCTCATGCAAAAAATATAGAAAGAAAAAGGGAAAGAATTTGGGAGAAAGAGGATAGGGAAAGATTTTAGTTGATTTAGTGTTCTAATAATATGACTAAATTAACCAGTGACTCTAATCTTAAGCTCAAAATGTGACTTCATAAATTATGAGAGATTTCGCTTTATTTTCGTTCTACAGAAAAAAAGGGATTGCTTAAATTGTTTAGTTGGTTTGTTTCAATAATAGTCAGGCCCTTTCACAATCATTTCCTTGAAATTGAAGGCCTTTTTTTCAAGTATAAAATGTGGATTTTTTCTCTTCCTAACTTGGTTTCTTTACCATTAGTTTTAGTGATAGAATGCCAACATTTATTGCTATTGAAAACATTCATTGCCCTTTATTGTTTTCCTTTACTGTTTACCATTACCGAGAACTGGTGATTTGTCAACCCTAAAGACAATGCTATTACACCGAAGCACTCCTTTGTCGAGTTCTAATACTTTGGTTCCACCACCTTATTTGAGGATTTTAATGTTAATAATTTTATTTCTCAGGTGACACATGTCACCTTTTTGGAGTAGGAAAGGTTAGTGTGAATGCCATGGAAATGTGCATATGTGATATGGAGTGGTGTTCAAAAAAATATATGTGATATGGAGTGCAAAATATAATGTCTTAATATGTGTTAATGCCATGAAAAATTGAAATAAATATAGATTAAGGGGACTCAAACACTATACACTTGAGATGCATAAAAATATTTAAAATAGTAAAATAAATTTATTAATAAAATTAAAGTTGACACAATGTTGTTGCTGTCAAGTCCTCCTCAAGAATTCAAGAAGATTTAAGTGAAAATGAAGAAAAAGAGATGGCCAAGATCTTCAAGATGTTCGCCCGATTCATGAAGTTCCATAAGGAAGAACTAAGACATGAATCGAGAATGAAGATGAAAGATCCCATCATATGCTTCGAGTGCAAGAAGCCGTGGCATACCAAGTACGATTGCCCTCGTTTCAACAAGAATTGATCAAGCCGTAAGAAGAATGCGTTTTTGGCTACATGAAGTGCCATAAGGAAGAACTAAGACATGAATCGAGAATGAAGAGGAAAGATCCCATCATATGCTTCGAGTTTAAGAAGCCGGGGCATACCAAGTACGATTGCCCTCGTTTCAACAAGAAGGGATCAAGTAGTAAGAAGAATGCATTTGTGGCTACATGGAGTGATTAAGAGGACTCCACTAAAAATGAGGTATCCCACCTATGTCTCATGGCCATCGAAAAAGATTCAAGGGTAACTTCTAATTCATCTACTTCAATTTCATATTCTTTTGCTGAATTGCAAGATGCCTATGACAATTTGGTTTTAGAGTTTAAAAATCACATTTTGAAAAATAAGAAAATGATTTCAAATTTGAAAATTCAAAATGATTTGATTTCTAAAACCAAAGATGAACTTGAAGCAAAACCCAAGGAGTTTGAAAAAAAATTATTTATAAAAATTGCTTTAAAAAGTTCATGAATATCGTCAAAAGGAGTTGGATGATCTTAAGAAAGAAAAAGTTTTGGTTTACAAGAGCTTTGAAAAGAAAAATGAAAATTTTGTAAAATCAAACTTTTATGAAAGACAATCTAGTTCCCCAATATTTTTGAATGGAAAATGTGTTAAAAACATTTGGGTGCCAAAAGGACTCATTGTTTCAGAGGAAAAAGATGAAATTGAAAAATAGATTCCTAATGGGACTGAAATTTTTGGGACTAACTCTATTGGATCCAAAGCAATTTGGATACTAAAAATTACTTGATTGTCTTGTGTAGGTGTGCTTGAGCCATTGATGATCAAAGTCAAATCTTGGAAGCTTATGACGCACAAAGGAGGAATGACACTTGGAGAATCAAGGCTTAACATTCTACCTTGGTTCAAGTGGTACATTTATTTTCATGCAGTTTTGCTTGATCATATGTTTTTCATGCCTAATTTTGACGTTGTTCTAAACATGTTTGTATGACTCCATGATGTACATAATTGCATATAGCTAGGGCGAGTCTCAAATTGCATGAGTTACATGTTTTTGGCATCTTATGCTCATATCTATGTTTTTGGCCTTAAACTTATAATGTTTGGATGATTCTGGTGAAATCATGCTTTCTATGTGTTAAATGGTATGTTTTGAGAAGGTGCTTAATGTATATCTAGGACTTAATAGAGCCTTTGTATGAACTTAAAACAAAGTTGTAAGGCCTTTTAAGTTGTTTTTGCTGCAGTTTTTCACCAAATCTGTGCCTTCGGTACCAGTACAGTCTATACCGTACCGATATAGCCTTCAACTAGTACAGATACAATCCCCTCCTTACAAGTACGCATAGTAAAAAAAGGGACTGTTTTGACCCTTTTTGACATGCCTTGTATGCTTATATGAGTATCTTGATATATGACATATTTTAATTGAATTTCTTGTTTTAATTGTTTTATTTATTTGAAATTCATTATTTTTATCTTGAATTGTTGGACTAAAATTTTCTTTGATGCTTGAGTAAGGGGAGTCATTTTAAAATTCTTTTCATGATAATTTTTTTGGTTTCTTTTCTCCAAATGTTATCTTACACCAAAAATTGATATTTCCTATCAATTGGTACTAATTTTTCCAACAATTGGTGTTTTTTAACTTAAATGTGATTTCAAACTTAGTTTTGAAACTATTTTTGATATAACAAAAGGGAGAGAGATAGGTTTGAAAAATTCAATTTCAAAAAGAAAAAAGGGGAACTTTAAATATTTTCAAAAATATTCTTTTTTTCTAAAAATATTTTCCTAAGGGGGAGTTTTCAAAAAAATAATTTTCAAGTGGTTTCGTTATATCAAAAAGGGGGGGATTGATAAACCTATTTGATTTTGATGTAACTTTAAAGAAAAATGTTTTTGGACTTAAAATAATTTGAAAAAATATTTCAAAAGTCCATAAACTTGAAAAATATGATTGAAATGTTTTCAAAGGGCTTTTGACATGTTTTAAATGGTTTTAAACAGTCAAAGTGTCAAAAACTGGTCCTAAGTACCGATACGGTTTAACCCGTAACGATACCCAAAGGACCACGTATTGATACGATTTTGAGAGTACCGATACGCCCTTTTGTCCCCGTGTTTTGGTAAATTTCAGTAGTCAAAATCAGTATTGGTACAAGCTTGGCCATACCGATACCGATGGGTCCTTATCGATACCGTGTATCACGTATCGGTACTCATGTGTAATAAAGCTACAACGTCTCTTTCTGTTTAAGTTAGGTACCGATACTGAAGTCTCGTGTACCGATACGCCCTGCTCTAGAATTGCATTTATGACTAGAATTTATGTCTCCAACGGCTAGTAACGGTCATGAAGTCAATAGAGAGTTTAAAATACCTCTCTAAGCATCCATGGAAGAACAAGAAACAACAAGCCAACATTCTATAATCAAACAAAGTATTTTGTGCTTTTAATTGTTATTTTCTTTGTAGAACACACTTGTGAGCTTAATTGCCATTTATGCTCAAGTGTTAGGTTTTAGGTCAGAGAGCTTAATTGTGAAAACATTATACCTTGTGAGGGTTTTCTAGTTTTCTATTTGTTTTTCTATTGTAAGAGAGAGTTTTCTCAAAGCTTTGAGGTATAAGCTTTTAGGTTGTACAGGTTTCCTCTTGAACCTATAAAAGGAATAAATTCATAGTGAATTTGGGAAAATTCTTAGTGGGAAGCTAAGGTATGGGATGTAGAGCTTGGTTAGAAGCTTGTGCCACTATAAATTTTTGTGTCCAAATTTTATTTTCCATAGCTTCCACCACAAACACCTTAAAACCAATTCACCTACCTCTTGGCAACTCGGTTGATCATTCGAGCCTCCCAACAAACTTCAATTTGAAGTTAAATCTAAGCATCAAAATGCCCTTAACATGCATTACCCAATTTAGGTTATGATTCTTTAGGCTTTGATTTTAATTCAACCAAGTCCTAATTTAGTTTAGATTAATTTTAATTTGGCATTTAGGATTAGGTTCTTTAAATTAAGTCCTTAATTTGCATAATTAGTTAGTTAATTGGCTAATAAATTTCACGTTAGTTTAATTTAACCCCTAGATGAGATTTAGTAATTAATTTAGGTTTTAAATTCCTTTGTATAACTGCCGTTTTAAAATGAATTGTTAATTAGTTTAATTGCTCATTAAATACAAGTTGAATTTTAGTTTTTTTTTAAAGTAGTTGAATTTTAGTTTAGTTCTAAAATTTTGTGAGGGTGTCAATTTAACCTTAATTAAAATTGATCAATTATTTGCATAATTTGTTACTAATTGATTTGTCTTAATTTTGGTTATTAGATTTTAATTTTCCATGATATGATACTTTAGTATGTTATTTATTTATTTATATTTTTACACCATTTTTAGTTTTACAATAATAGCTATATTAACCGAACAATGCATTTTGTAGCCCTTTAGACAATATAACCACTTTAGGTGCTAATCTTGGGCATTATGAGAGTGTTCTAACCTTTTTCACACATAACCGACTCTCAAACACAATGACTCCGGTTCAGACATAGTCCAGTTGTACAGGTTTTCGATCCTACTAAACCTAAAACGACCGATGACGACTCCAAACCATGATGAGCCTTTGAAGGCTTAACCAATTTCGGCCCGAACTAAAATAAATCGAAGGAAATTATACGGAGTACAGAATCGTGAAACACGTTTGTGAATTCGACTAACAAAGTAAATTCATCCACAAAGGTACTTTTGTCCATCATTGTGACTTTCAACAAGTCTTAACCATACATAGCATCAAATACTTTCAGAAAAGGCTTTCTCACTAACAAAGTATTGTGTAGTCTCATTCTTGAAATCAACATGAGACTTCTTTCCATCAAATTGACTTTCAACTAGTCGTAACTACACAGATCTTCGAAAGGGATTGTAACATGCGAATTTGATGGGCATGAATTTTTCCAGAAATCTCGAAAGTGATTATGTGAACTTGAGTATGTCAATCAAAGATCACCCGGAGCGTATTCTTCTTCTTCAAAGTTATGGAAATTAGCCTGATTTCGGCTTGACTTTCAGATAAATTAATCGCTTCACAATAAATTTTAGGTAAGCCATTTTACTGGTCCTGAGGGAATTGGAACAAGATGAAGATGAGGGGATAAAGCAAACATTTTGAAGTATTTCTGAATTATCTCCTCTTAGAAGAGTGATGCGCAGATAAGAATAAGAAGATAGGGCTGTTGGAATTAATTGGTGAGTTGGATATTCAGAATCAAAAAAATCGTTAATTTGTAAATTTTGAATTAGTCAAATTATTAAAATTTCATTTTGTTGTACTTCTTTTCGTTTTCAACAATTCATGTAAGAATGAATTTGTACGTCAACGGTTAATATGAACAATAATTCAACGGATGGGATTGACTAGAATATAATAAAAAGAATATATTGAAAATATATCGAATAAACGAATATCTATTTTATACATGAGAAATATTCAAATAGAATTTAAAAAAATTGATGAAAATAGACGCAATAAGGTAGAAAAAAGTTTAATTTTGATTGCTTGCTATTACTAGTTAGAAAAAGAAAGATTTATTACTGACGAGCCACATCAATTACAACTATCAAAGCAACTCAATTAATTCTTGAAATGAAAATTCTTTCATGCCAACAATTATATATTATGGCGGACTCTAATCTAAATAGAGTTCTTCGGCAAAAAAGGGTCAAAATAGAAAAATGAGATTATCCAGATTTATCATGGCTATCCAAGAATTTCCATATTTGAATTGAGGGTTCATTCATAGTGTAAGACTTATTTAGTCTTTTCAATGGCGATGTCATACACAAAAAGGAAGAGACCCATAGAGT
Organism: Hibiscus mutabilis; assembly: GCA_019671005.1. Lineage (NCBI taxonomy): Eukaryota > Viridiplantae > Streptophyta > Magnoliopsida > Malvales > Malvaceae > Hibiscus > Hibiscus mutabilis. Next base: position 44,658,472 of record CM033725.1, read on the forward strand.
GGCATAGGCAAATGGAGCTTTTGCACATTTTCCTTAATCCATTAGCATGATCGATATAGACACATAGATTCATGGATCCATACATCTCGATTGAAAAAAAAGATCAATAGAAAAAAAAAGAATAGAAAGTGATCGATATATTTCTTGAAACAAACGAAAAGAAAAAGAAAGATGAAACATAAATCATGGATCAACTAAGCCCTTTCGGGCACTTGCATAAGAATAAGAAAGAGGAATCTTGTGTAAATACCATGGAAGATTTTGAAAAAGAGGTATTTTAGTTGTAAGATATCTAATGAAACCGTCGTTGGAATTGAGATCTCATTCAAAGAGAAAGATATCAAATATCTAGAGTTTCTTTTTTGTATATTATATGAATGATTCGATCCGCAAAGACCATGATTGGGAATTCTTTGATCGTCTTTCTCTGAGTAAGAGGGAAAACATAATCAAATTGAACTCGGGACAACTATTTGAAATTATAGTGAAAGATTGGATTTGTTATTTCATGTTTGCTTTTCGCGAAAAAATACCAATTGAAATAGAGGGTTTCTTCAAACAACAAGAAGCTGGGTCAACTGTTCCATCAAATGATATTGAGCATGTTTTCCATCTCTTCTCGAGAGGCAAGTGGGCTATTTCTCTGCAAAATTATGTTCAATTTCATATGTGTATCTTCTTATCTAAAGAAAAGGAGATAAAGCTTGGATTATATCCTCAGCCAAAGATAAAGGCATAAACCACATCTTTTGAATTTCAAATGGATTTTCTCCCATCCTATGAAGAGTGATCGCAACATCAAACAACATCGTCGAAGAGAAGATCGAGATATCGGATCGAGAACATCACGGGGAGATCAAAACGATAAAATCCTCCATTTTTCCTTTTATTCTTTTTAATTAATTTAATGTTTGGGTCTTTTTACATGTTCATTTCTTCCAACCCAACTATGAACTAATTAAATTGACTTGGGTTGATGGGTATTTGATGTTTGTGAATGCATGAATTACTTTGCTTTTTAATGCAATTTCAGTGTTTATCCATTCCATAGTTTGTCATTACTAATTAAAGTAGTCTAGAGACAGATGCTTGGAATGAATCTATTTAGCTAAACTCAAGAGAGTGAGATTCACGAAATTGATTGGATAAGGGTTTCCATTGAAACAACTATTGGTGGAAACTAATTCGCCTTAGGGATAAGGAATTGAATTTCAACGACTAAGAAGAGTTTAATGATCGATGATGTCCGCCCAAGGTTAACACAGGGATGTATTACTGAGGCATGCACAATCACCAGTTCTTCAATTAAGGATAACTAGAAGGCATTGAAGATCACTCTGTCGAACATCAAAGGGAAATTAATTGCCACAGAAATTCTGCTGTCAACTGCATATCAATACACTCAATAACCTAATCTACTCTCTCAGCTTGGTTCCTTCTTTCATTTATTAAATTCCCTTAGATTTAGTTTACTTTAGTTTAATTTATGTAACACCACCGACCCGGATGTCACAATTGGGCCTTAAGCCAAAACCCAAAACCATAAATTTCTCAAACTGGGTTTAGCCAAACAAGTTATTTTCCAAAAAGTTTAGATCCAATAGTTGAAAATATAGATAAATAATTCAAATCGTTACAAGGAGCTCCACATTAATTTTAAAAAGTTAAACATTTGATTTGATCAATACAATTTCAAAAGAAAGATTTAAAGACAAGACCACGTAAGGTCCTATGAATACATAGCCCACTAAACATAAGTATCGTACTCTAAAAGCCTCCACGTGTTGGAATCTCGTACTGGTAGTGCTCTTCGATCCCACGATCAACCTACGCACGGAAACAACGATTCTGAGTGCTGAGCTTACAAATCTCAATGGTACACATCTACTCTACGACACTTCATGTTAATCATGAACATAAGCATGCAAGCTAGTATGAGCAAAAAGAAGAGATAAATAAACATGTGGCGCTACCACTGGTCCCCTAAACACATGCTCTCACGTCATAGTAAAACATCATACATAGCCTACAAGGCCCAACCATACTCGGGATCTTACCAGATCATCCAAGCTAGAACACACAAAGCCATAACCACAAACCTAGAGTAAGACCTGGTGCCACACAGCTTCGGGAACATACACTCTAAGTGAAGACCGATGCCACACAGCTTCTGGAACGTACACCTATGCTCAAAATCTCTCGTCGAGAATCTTCAAATGAGACCTGGTGCCACACAGCTTCAGGAACGTACATTTGGCATCTCTAACCATGGTGTTGCAACACTTTCTCACTGGTTATTCAGATCCCATCAACCAAGGAGACTCAATCAAACAAATGACTACTCAGCATACAAGCAAGGCGATCCCAAGGATCCCCTATTGTTGCTAATCGTCAACACATCATTTATTTTACATTACCGAATTGTTAATACATTATGGAAAAGTATATAATTAATCCAATTCATTAGCTCCAATAAACCATGTTGTCACATTTATTCAAGGCATCATTCAATTATCAATATTCACATCGATTTCCATCCTCAACTTGCACTTATAGATTATTTATCGTACTGAGTATCGACACTCATACACGAGTATCGATACGGTACCCTCAGGTATTGGTACTCACACGCGTACCGATACTGAAACTGCTTACTGGAAATATTTAATCTCTACAAGTACCGATACAGGTTGACCTGTACCGATACAAACCCTAATCGCATACAAGTACATCCAAAACTCGTACCGATACCCTATTCAAAGGTTTGTACAATTTCCTTAAATTACGATATTACCAATCCTATTCAATCCCTAAAGCTTATGAAAGTCATTATGGTTTGTTACTAACGCATTCATCCCATTAATATTAATTTTTAGCTTTATATTCATTTATTCAAATATTACAATTATTCATCATTTACACAATTTCCATCGAAAACAATAATCTATTCAAGCAAGCATACAAGGCATCATAATCATCTCAATCAATCAAACAATCATCGAATAATCATACACACATCTCAAACGAACCTACATGGTCTCTAAAGCCTCAATAAATCCCATCATATTCACCATATCATCATGCATCTCATTGATATCGAATCTCATAATACTGGTCTCTACTCATGCTTATTCATCGTCTACCTAATTTGCGGATACTAACACGCAAAGTAATCATATTTATGATGCTCATGAAGAAATAAGAGTTCGAGGTGTACTATCCGTAAGCCGATATTGCTAAAATCCTCATTCGAGCTTCCCAAATATTCCACTTGGTCTGATATCTATCCACGAATAATCCTCATATAAAAACGAATACGAAACTACATTAATTTTATGCATTCCCTATTCAAATCATAAGGTCAAATGCATAAAAACAGTCTACCGAGTTCGAATTTGGCAAAACGGACTACGCCATCAGACTCAGAACGTTGAGAAACCCCCGAGTAAGTTCCTCCAGAAAAAGTCAACGGTTCGATCAACGCAGTCAACAGCTCCAGCGGCTCGGTTAACGGCTCTAGAGGTCGATCAATAGCTCTAGCAACTCGGCCAATTGCTCTAGCTACTCGATCAACGGCTCTAGCTGCCCATCTAATCTTGTGCGGCATGGTGCATGACAACATGTGTACACCCGCATGTAGTGACCCGGTGTGGCAAGGACCACGTGCACCCAGTACTAGGATCCAGTGCGCCGTGGTGCACTACAACATGGTGCACCCGCCTGGCAGATGCACGCCCACCCTCAACGGCGGCGCATGAAAGGTCCTCTGATAGTCGGACGAGAGCGATGAGCTCCAGCCCTATTTTCCCGATGCTAGGGAGCATGCTAGTGGCCTCAAAATCTAGTTTTGACCACCGGAACCACCTCCGCTCAACAACCCGCAACTTGCTTCCCCTTACCCCGGTGAATGGCGATAGCGACGGTGACACGGCGACCATCGGCCGACTCCTCTCGGCAAGCTCTCTTCAATGGTGCTGGTGGTGTCCCCCACGGTGGTTTCGTCAGCGATAAATTAGAGTTCAAAGTCTCCCCCTTTTACTTTTTCTCTCTCTAAAATCCTTTCTTCCTATCCATTCTAACATTCTCTCTCCCTCATATCCTCTTTCACTTTTTTCTTCTTCTCCTTTTTTTTAAATTCAAACATCACTATTTAAAATTCAACCTTTTCCTCAACATAATGGGCCCAACTTAAAATCCTTAATCTTGGACTCCTAAAATAAAGGCTCATAACCCGAGTCCAATACCCGAATTACAAACTTGGATTTGGGGTCGTCACAATTTACTTGTTTATTATCACTCTCTATCACCATCAATTTTATTCCTTTTCAGTGCGAGAAACTAAAAGTCAAGTTTCACCAATTCCTGTAGAGACGATCTTAATCTATACTATTACTTGCGGCGTGTATACTTACACTGTTTGCGTATCACTTAAATCACGCAATAAATTTTTGGCGTTGTTACCGGGAATTGGCAATGATGATTTCTTTTTAATTTCTTGCACTTTTATTTTACACTGCTATTTAATTCAAGGGGTTGACCTCATTTTGCAGATTTTGCACTTGTGTATGACCAGAACAAGACCTACAACCCAAAATTACTCGCTTGAACAAAAAATCGAACGAGTTTTCCGTAAGAGTAGACTTGATCAACAAGCTATGGAAATGATGGCTAAATTTTACTAATTCTGAATTTAAAATATTAGGGGTTCATACCAAGCAGTCATCCATGGAAATTTAAGATCGGAAGAAGATGATAAAAATTGTTTCTCCCTCTTAATGAAACAAAACGTGGTCTACCCTTCTTCAAAATGAAAATTCAATACATTTTTCTTAAATTAGGAAATTAAGGAAAATTACCCATTAAGGACAGTTGGATGGTGACTATGCTTCTTAAAGGAAAATGGTTCAAATTAAAGACCTAATCCTTAAGCTTTCCAACTCTTGCACTAGGGTCATTCAACTTTACTTACGCTTCAAACTTCATAATTCACATTCTTGCAATTTAGTCTTTAATCCTTAAAATTTTAAACTGGAATTAATCACATCTAATAGTTTAAGGACTAAAATTTAATTACAAGAAAAAGTAAATTTTGATCATTAAAAATAAAAAATTACTGGACCTATTTTAGGGTGTCACAAGTGGGGGCAAGGAGTAATGAATGATATTGTTGAAAGTTCCATCATATTCATACCTCCAAAATACATTTTGAAGATTGGTTTAGTTGGAACCCATTATGTGGCAGACCCCTTTCCCTCCATTCTCTCCGATTGGTAGATTGAGAACATTATTGAGAAAACAAAAGAGGATCAAGTTGGAGTCTCCTTGACTCCAAGCAGGAGGCACATTTGTGGCCCGCCAGCCCGGCAGACTAAGCAACTCCTCCCCATTCACCTCATTCTGAGTCTAATCCATTGCCATCTCAGTTCCTACCCTGGCTTGACCCTCTCAGTTTCTATTAAATTGTGACGATGGGAAGAAAAATATTATATTAAAATTATATATTTTTAGGTGGGTCGTTTTAGGAAGAAGTTGATAGTTTTTTAAAAGTAAGTATTTATTTATAAGAACCTCACTATGAAAAAGGATGATGTTTATCTTAGGAGACCCGGGGATCAAATTGTTTTGTCTCCAAGGTGTATGTGCATTGTCCAAGGGTTAAAAATATGTATGAACATATACTACCTTATAATCACCTTAAGACTATTAAAAAATATTTTTTATTAATATATTATATAAAATTTTAATTGGCATTAATATCTTTATTTTTTGAATTTTATTGATTTCTTTGTATTTGTATCAACGAAAATAATATCAAATTGTAATCACTAATTTTGTCCGGGGTGTTAACCCGTTTTTATGTTAATCTTTATAATAGAGGGCTTTCTTTATCTACTATACTTATTCTATTAATGTGTTATTACTATATATAAAGTATGTATGATAATCATTAAAACTCAAAGTAACAAAAAAATTACTAGTATTATTATTTTTATTACAATTAAGTATTATTATGTTTTATTATCTATTATCATATTATTATTATTGTATTATTTATATTATTATTAAACAAAAATAGTAACACTTAAATAATATAATCATAAAAGCTCAACTCTTTATTATATAAAGTTCATTTTACATAGCCCATACAAAAATATAATTTCAGTCCATATATATTCCATTTACAAATTTTAAATCCCAAAAAGTATTAGATGTGGCCCGTTTGGCCCAAGACCAACCCTAAGCCTATTTACACATAAGAAACTCTAATAATCCTCTTTATCCTTGCGCAGCCAGATGATAACCATTAGATCAAATCTTGATCTAACGGTCCAGATTGCCCCTTTAGGATGAAGCCTTAGCTGGTAACCCTTTGATGCAGCGCTGCAACATCTCACCCGTTAGATCAGGAACGCCATCAATGGCTTAGATTACATCCACCGCGCGTACGATCCACGCACAACCCTTCGGCTACCCTACTCGTGCGTGGAGCTCACGCACGTCGCTTCAGCTTCCTCCCGACCATCCGAATTTTCACACAAGCATTCTGGCCATCCGATCAAGGATCGAACCCAAGCCGCCCGTCCACTATCGATCAACCGCAACCTTCGGATTTGGCTCTACGTCGGCATACAGAGGCATTTCTCTTCATGGTCCCCTCTCTCTCGTTGTTCACTCACATGCAAGGAAACACAAAATCAGATTATCAGAAGGATATCAGGGGACAAACCAACATTCTTAGAGGATGCACTAAAATATCAGAAACAACAGAGGCAACCAATAGAGTATTTTGATTTTTTTCTATTTTCTAAACGCATGTAATATTCAGGGTATAAAAAACAAAAAACCCTAAAACATTTGTAATAAAGGATTTATCAACTTTGGAAAATTTGAGCAATAGAGAACAAAAGAAAAAATTCAGAGGTATTTCCTTCCCTTCATCCTCGAAGCAAATACATATAGAAGCTAAGTTTTTACCTATGACGCTCCGTCTTCCTCGCGCTCTCCCCGCGCGTCTGTTCCTCTCGCATGCCGATAACAAGCCTGCTGGTCTCCTTGAGGCCGTGCATAGTGAATCTGTAAAGAGCCAGGCAAGCAAAGGAGGGGGTTCTCGTTTTAAAGAAAATGGGGCTTTGGGTTCTGTTTTCACTCAAAAAAGGGCTTTTGGCTTCTAATTTCAAAGAGAAAAGGGGTTTCATCTCTTTTTTAAGAAATTCAGGTTTAGATCTAGGTTTAGAAGGGGAAAAGGATCGTTTTGATTCTTTTTCGGGTTCGTTGTCTGTCGCTCGCCGACGGCCGACACGACGAGGAGACGTCAGTTTTTAGGTTTATCTTCCGATGAATGGTGGTGTTCATCAAAGGTTGAGAGAGAGGAGAGAGCTTTTCTGAGTATTTTTGAAAAATGGATTAAAATTTTCCATATTCAGAAAAAATAGGATTTATACCCGCTTTAAAAAGGCAAATGGGTTATTTACATTTTTAAATCCCTCCGCCCCTTTTTAATTACACCTGCGACCATTCCACCTCTTAAAATCACATCCCCAGTCCATTAGGGTTTTCAAATTTTTTTATTTTTATCCCTATTTTGATTTTAATCAGTTCTTTAAATGGATAAATGCCATTTCGCCTCTTTATTTCTTATTTTCGTCAATTTGGTCCCAATCTTCATGTATATTTACATGTTGAGCTTTGCCATTTATTTTATTTTTATTTCAGTCTTTTATATTTTTCATGTTAGTTTTATTGCATTGGGATGATATATGTATATTGTGGCCTTGGTGTATAAATTGGTATAATATATGTTCCTTATATAATATATAGTTTTATAATACACGACACATGCTTTTATATAATATATGACGCATGGTATTGATATACGTATATTGTATGTGTTTTATAATATATAGTATATAGTTTTAATGTATGTATATATGTATCTTACATGTAACATATTAAATATATGGATTTTATATATAAGTTATGTTTTTATTATATATTATATAATATATAGTTCGAAATATTACATATATGTACGATATGTATTTATATAATATAGTTTATATAGTATAAAGCATATCGTTTTTTATATTGTATAAAATTTGTAAGTTTCGATATATTATATAATATATAGTTCGAAATATTTTATATATGTACGATATGTATTTATAAAGCATATCGTTTATTATATTGTATAAAATATGTGAGTTTCGATATATAGCATATAATATGTAATGTTAATATATATATATATGGCTACTGTCAAGATATAAACTATAGCTTACTTTTTTAATGTATATACGTACGTATATATATTTGTACGTAATGCTTTATGTGTATATTATATTTCTTACATGTGTACGTGTGTTATTTTTTGGTTTGAAATGCCATGTATATAGCTACTGCCTTAGTCTTTGTATATATGTTTGTATGTGTGCATATCATATGTATATTGTTCATATATTTGACATGTGGTTCCTTTTATTCGATTGTTTCATATCCTTATTTCTTTGCTTATGCCATGTTATTATAAGTTGCATCCGGGATATGAATTGCTAATGCGGTGCCTTTTTATTCGGGAATAAACATGGTCAGTACCAGTTGAAGTGGTGGTAGTTTTTTTTCTGTATATTCTAGAATAATGGGGCCCTTAAAATTCACTCGTATGTATAACCAAATTTTGGTTTAATCATCTTTAACTCGCAAAATCTAATATTAACAAATCAATAATTATTTTGGTACCGATTTTCGAACGTGGTGGGGGTAAAAAACCTTCGCCACTCGTAACCGACTCTCGAACCCATCCAAATCTCTGGTTTTATTTTCGGTGTTCGGTCTCCCTAATCCAAGTGACCGGTGGCGACCCGAAGTTTTTTATTTCAAATACGAGTTTTAAAAGAAATTTGCCTTTTAAATAATTTTTTTAGAAAAAGGGTTAGGAATACCTCGAACCAATTTGAAAGGACGAATTTTTCAAAACGTCGCTACAACATGGCGACTCCGTTGGGGACTAAACCTTTTACAAATAAGAGATTCAGGCCTAAAAATTTTACCGCTTTATTAATATGGGAAGTTGCAGTTTAAATTGACAATTAAGTTAATATTTGCTTATAAATGCGGGTTCATTTTAACGTATTTTAAAATTTGACATATAAACCTGTCCTTTTGAGAGGGGGACATGCTAGTGCTTTCGTGTGGATATTGTTCCTCTGTATGGGCCTAGTAAGTACCTTCGGGGCTTGAGTACCCAATGTATTTGTGAGAATATTGTTTCTCCGTATAGACATAGCGAATGGGTCCCCTGAATTGAACTCAGTTGAAATGAGCCTATAATGGGTGATGATCGGGTGCCTTGCTACCTTTAGTAGGGACAACGAGGATAGTTCGGGTACCTTCCTAGCACCAAAATTTTATGTAGCGAACATAGAAAGCCTACCTCTTTAGAACCATGCGGATAACCTAGGTGTTTTAGATGGGATGCAATTAGGTTTATTTCTTGCTTTCCTTGTTTAATTTCCGCTTTATTTCTTATCTCATTTATTTGTTTATTCGATACTAACTTATTCTTTTGTGTTTTGTTTTGTTTTTTATTTTGTTTTGTTTTTACTTTTTTTTCTTTGCATTTACTTTACATAATATAAAGGTGTTGATTCAAGTGGTTTGCCCAATTAGAGATATTTCATTATGGATGGGAGGTATCTCGATAATAAGGAAATCAACTCACAAGTCCGACATTGGTCCGAGAGCAACCAAAGGATTCAAGGTGACAGTTTGCCAAGTGAGCGTATAGTATCGGGATATACTTATGTGATTCTATAGCAAAGTGATCTTCATGACTTGAAGAAGATATGGGAAAGTATGGATGGGAGGTTGAAGGATCTGTTACGTGATAACTATGGGGATATAGCCGATTTGATGTATGTCAGGATTAATGAAACCCTGTTCTGAGCCTTATTTCAATTTTGGAACCCTGCCTTTTGTTGTTTCACTTTCAATGGGGAGGACATGATTCCCACGATCGAAGAATACATGGCACTACTTTATCACAAAAATGTCAAGAAAGATTTGATTTATTCTAAACACCCGAAGTCTCAAAATTACCCCCTCAAGATCAAGAATATAGCCAGAATGAGTGAAGATTGGGTAAAAGGTTTGATTCAGAGTCGAGGTGGTAGTGTTGCTTTTTCATAGGTATGGATTCGAGATATAATACCGACGCACTCGGATGAGGTCATGAAGATGGACTTGTTTGCCTTAGGGATATATGGTTTGATAACCTTTCCGAGAGTTTTGAATGACATTGATGTAGCTGTTTGGGATTTATTCGAACTCTTAAAGAGGAAGGCGAATCTGGCATCGACAATCTTGACCGAGACCTTTATTTCTTTGAATTCTATCCGAAGGCACGAGGAGGGGCGACTTAGAGGTTGTGTTCAGTCACTTCAGGTTTGGATCCAAAGTCACTTTTGGAAGACACCGAAGAAAGTTTTACCCGGTATATTCTTGGGAAGCTTTTCCCCATTACGAGAGTATTTGGACATAGAATGGTGAGAAGATTTCAACAAGAAGAAGTGGAACATGATTCTCAAAAACCTTTAAGTCCGTGACATAGTTTGGCGAGTACCTTGGCTAGGCAGTGTTACTCGTTTCTTATACCAGTGTGGAGACTATAATTGGCTAATGATGTTGGGTTTGCATGGAGAAATTGATTGCGCTTATTTTTTTGGTATCAAGACAATTCGGGTCCCTGCAGTTTGTTCCTATCACTTCATGTTTGAGTCGTACCGAATTTGCTTTCATGGGTGAATTTAAAGAGAAGGTTCAAAATGTCTCTAGGGCTTGGGATCATTGCTACCGTATGAAGTTGGAGGAAGATAGCAAATGCATGTTCACTTCTGATTATGATTGTTGGAGACGATGGAGGATTAATGGTGAAATTCCAAAGCTGGACTAAGGACTAGCCATGACACTAGAAGAGCACATGAGGATAATCTCTTTAGAAGCTGATATTTTGAGGAGTGAACTAGAAGAGATTAGAAAGAAGATGGAGGCCTTGCAAAGCGAACATGCGAGCAAGCTTTACAAGGTAAGCTTGGACATGGATATACGCGATGAGACAATCAAGGACTTAAAGAAAGAAAACGCAGATTTAAGGGGAAAAAGACTCTCTACCAAAATGATACCGTCAAGCTTCAAGCTTTGGTGCGAAATGCCAAACGAAAAAGGCTGATAGCAGTCGAGAAAGAAAAAGAGAAAGGTAAGCAAGCAATCGAAAAAGAATGAGAAAGCAACAAGTTGATCACCGAGAAGGAGAAAAAGGCTTGTAAGAGGGCAATTGATCAAGAAAGAGAGAAAGTCAAGCAAGAGAAGGAAAAAGGCAAACAAGTAGTGGATTGGGAGAGGGAGAATAGTGCTGCATGGAAAAGGAAATCACATGACAACAAGAATCATCTACTAGAGATGCAAGGCTTGTATAACACCAATTTTGAGAGTCTGAACAAAAGTCAAGCTCAAAATACCCAGCTAGAGGTAAGAATAGCGGAGTTGGATTGGTCCTTCCAAGAATACCCCGATCGGAATGGCTTTCTTAAACTTCAACCTAGTCAGCAAGAGAACGTGACGCTTCAAGCCCAAATTAAGACTTTAGAGGCTACAATTCAAGACTACTTGGATTGACTCTCGGTTCTCAAAGAAACTGTGGAGGAAGGAGATGATTATTGGTTAAAGCGACTTCGTGATGCCACTCGAATGATTCAAGACCGAGATGACTTCTACACAACTTTGATGGTTCAGGTGCAAGAGGTAACACATCACGTGAGGATTCTAGTTGTAGAATCTGAAGCTCTTCACCCTTTCATTACCTCGGAGATGGATGAAGCACCAAGATTCATTCAACTACTTCAAGTTATCGATGAATTAGGAGTTAGGGTTGACGCCTATCTGTAGGAACTTGTTCTATTTGCTTTGTAATCGAGACCTTTTTATTTTCAATGAAAGTTGTTCTAGGGTGATCACCTATGGAATCAACGTCTTTATTTGCATACATTATCTTTTATTTGTTTTTATCATCTGTGCATACATTTCATGACATGCATACATATATCATGCATTAATTAATGAAACAATGAAATTAATGATGAAAATATCGTGACAAAAAGTGAAAGTTTAACCCACAACTATTCCGCACTCATACGGTACCCGTTTTCAATCAAGAGCAATGGATGAGAGAATGGATAAGGTGGAACAAGGTCAAAAGGACCTTGAGGTTCGTTTGGATGGGATTGAACAGAATATCAAGGATCAGATCTCACAGTCTCAAGCTTCTATCATTGCTCAGATGACCGATTTGCTAATTAAGATGAAAGGCAAGGAAGGAATTTCTATTGATAGCTTGAATATTGAAGAACAAGAGGGTATTGCATCTCATGTGAAGGTTCAGCCAGAAATGCTAGATCCAAAAAATAAAGTGTATATCAATCTGGCGGGGGCATCCGGCAATCATCCTATGGGGGCATCTGCTAGCCACTAGTGGGAGCTTCAGCACATCAGTCTATTAATTTAGGGGCATGCTACGAGAATGAGGTAGAGGAAAGGATTAGGGCCGAGATGGAAAATAAGTACGAGGAAAGGTTTCGTTTATTTGAAGAAAAGTTCAAAACCTTGCAAGGGACGGATGAGCAAGGGAATGATGCTAGTGATTTGAGCCTTGTAGAGGATTTGGTCCCTCCATCGAAATTCAAGGCTCTTGATTTTGACAAGTATGACAGAACTACATGCCCCTAAGCTCACATCACTATGTATTACCGAAAGATGACAGCTTTTATAAAGGATGAGAAGCTGCTCATCCACTGTTTTCAAGATAGCTTGATTGGTTCTATGACCCGATGGTATACCCAACTTAGTCGAGTTAATATCAATTCATATAAAGATCTTTCAAGGGCTTTGTGGAACAATACAAGCATGTAATTGCATGACCCCCAATCGAATCATGTTGAAGGGAATAGAGCAAAGTTCAAATGAGAGTTTACGCCAATATGCTCAAAGATGGCGTGACGTGGCTGCTCAGATCCAACCACATGTTCCAGTGTCATATGCCGAAGAGTTTTACTATTTCTTCGCCACAAGTCAAAATCAGGGGTGGACAAAACTCGAACAAAAAAGAGACTAAAGCCCCAAATAAGGAGAATGAGAAGATGTCCTTCACTCCTATCCCAATGTCATATGTCGAGTTGTACTCGCAATTGCTTGAGGATGACTTGGTCTGGCCTTATTATGTCACTCCTTTTAAGCCAGCATTCCCTGCGTGGTATGATAAAAAAAAGCACATTGTGATTATCATGTGGTGCCTCAGAACACTCAATTAAGAACTGTATTTCATTTAAAAAGTTCAAGCTAAACATGATAAAAACTGGGGTGTTGCAGTTAGATGAACCGAATATGGCCACCAACCCACTACTGAATCATAGAGGTCGTGGTGTGAATACAATCGAAGAAGAATACACTAAAAAGGCCAAGACAGATGTGTCGGAGGTCAAGTCCCCTTTGAGGTGGGTATTCCAACAGCTATGCATGGCACGCCTGATTGATTGGGACATGGAAATCGTGCAACAAGGTTGTGGTCCATATTGCGAGTTTCATCAAGAAGAAGGACACGATATTCAGTGTTGTGAAGAGTTTAAATGAATGATCCAGAAGATGATGGATAATAAGGAGATTGAATTCTTCGAGAAGGAAGATAAGAGGAAAGAGCTAGACATATGTACATCAGATAACCTGAAAATATTTTTAGGGATGAGCCTTCTCTGAAGATTCATGAGCTAGTGACGGAGATGCAAGCGTAAGAGTTCTTAAGATTCCTAAAGCATAGCGAGTACAGCATTGTCGAGCAGCTCCGAAAGCAACAAGAGCAGATTTAGTGCTTGAGTTATTGTTGAACTCAGAAAAACACCGAAGTGCACTGTTGAAGGTGTTGAATCAGACGTTCATCCCAAACAACATCCTGGTAAGCAAATTAGATCAAATAGCGGGCCACGTTACCGTGGATAACTATATCACTTTCAGTGATGATGAAATTTTGGATGGAGGCATGAGATAAACCAAAGCTTTGAATATTACCACCCACTGCAAATGGCATGTCTTTTCGGGAGTGCTTATTGACAATGGGTCTGCTTTGAATGTATTACCAATGGCGACTTTGCAAAGGTTGCCTATAGATAGTTTGCACATAAAGCTGTGCCACAACTCTGTTAGGGCATTTGACAGAACCCAAAGCGATGTGATCAAGAAGATTTAGCCTTCTCGACGTCGTGTTCCTCTACAACATCTTTACCAAAGGTATTCTCTTGTTACACAATTCCTTAACTCATTTATCCAGAATCATAATTGGTTATTCCCTTAAGTAAATAGACATTGATCTCGATTTTCTCTAGCGGGATAATATGTGAAGGGTTGGAATGGTAACGGTTTACCATGGACACGTAGAAAGCATTGTGAATACGTGTCATCTCTGGGGGCAAGGCTAATCTAAATGTTACGGTCCTAAATCTCTCCAAGATCTTATACGGGCCAACAAACCTCAAACTCACCTTACCCTTCTATCCAAAACGGATCACTCTTTTCTAAGGTGACACTTTAAGAAACACCTTATCACCCACTTCATATTCAATATGCTTATGCTTCAAATCCGCATAAGCTTTCTAACAGTTGAAGGGAGCTTGCAATCTTTCTTTAATTATATGAACTTTTCCTTAGTTTGTTTAATCAAATCGGATCCCACAATCCTCCTCTCATTGAGTTTTGTCCAACACAAGGGTGTTCTATATTTACGTCCATGCAATACCTTAAAAGGAGCTATCTTAATGCTCGATTGAAAATTGTTGTTATAAGAAAATTCAACCAAAGAGAGATGTTCTTCCCAACTTCTCCAGAAATCAATGATACGAAAACTGAGCATATGTTCGAAAATCTGTATGACTCGCTCAGACAAATCATTAGTCTGAAGATGAAAAATGATGCTAAAATACAATATGGTGCCCAAAGCATCTTGAAGTTTTTTCTAAAATCGCTACGTGAATCGATGGACCTTGTCTAAAATGATCGAGGATGGCACCCTATACAATCTCACAAAATTTTGGATATACAATCGGGCCAACTTCTCAAGCGTGAAATCCATGCTCACGGGCAAGAAATGTGTTGTCTTGGTCAAACGATCCACGATGACCCAAATCACGTCATGCTTCTTTTGGGTTAATGACAAACTAGTAAAGGAATCGATGGTTACCTGATCTCACTTACACTATGGAATCTAAATGGGCTGAAGTAATCCCGAAGGAACCTAATGTTCGACCTTAACTTGCTGACAAGCTAAGCACCTAGTCATGAACTCTGGCATATCCCTCTTCATACTAGGCCACTAATAAAAAGACGTAGGTCTTGATATATTTTGTTACTTCCCGAATGTATAAAAAATGGAGTACGTTGAGCCTCTTGAAGAATCTGGTCTCGCAAATCCTCTAAGTCTAGAACACACAATCGTCTATTAAAATATGAGACCCTATCGTCTCGTACCTCAAAACTAAATATGTCTCCTCGTTGGACCATCTTTATCTTTGCCAAAACTCTTCATCTAACACTTGAGTTCTCCTAATCTCATGTACCAAGTTAGGTTCCACATGAAGTTCAGCTAACAAGCTGTCGTCTTTGATCATCCTCAAGCAGGCGAGATTGCCTTCAAGTCTGACACAGACTTTCGGATCAATGCCTTGACCACGACATTCGCTTTATCAAGATGATACTCTATAATGCAATCATAATCCTTGAGTAATTCAATAAATCTTCATTGTCTTAGGTTCAACTCTTTCTAGGAGAGCATATACTGGAGCTTCTAGCTGCCGTACAAGTAGTGCCTCGAAATCTTTAATGCAAATATCATTGTCGCAAGCTCCAAATCATGCATAGAATAGTTGTGTTCATGAGGATTGAGTTGTCTTGAGGCGTAAGCAACCACCTTATCATCTTGCATGAGAACACAGTCAAGCCCATTCAAGAAAGCATCATTGAACACTACATAATCTTTACCCAGCTTGGGCTGTGTTAAACTGGAGCTTCTATCAAGTAAGTCATTAATTGATCAAAACTTTGTTATCTTTTCTTGTTCCATTTGAATGTAACTCCTTTTTGCAATAAATTTTTCATCGGGGTTGCTATGATAGGAAACCTTTGACAAAACAAAGATAGTACCCGGAAAGCCTAAGAAAATTGCGGACTTCTAAAATATTCCTAGGTTGTTTCCACTCCACCACTGCTTGAATCTTTTACAAATATACACGAATGCCATCAGCCGCTAAAATGTGACGAGAAGCCCACCAAAAAACTAATCTAGGTAGGGCTCAAAGATTCGGTTCATCAATTCCATAAAAGTTGTAGGTGCATTTGTAAGCCCAAAAGGCATGAACAAGAACTCATAATGATTGTACGGCGTCCTGAAAACATTCTTCTGAACATCCTTACCTTTCAGCTTTAATTGAAAAAACCCAATCTCAAGACGATCTTTGAAAATACACGGGCACCCCTCAAATGGTCAGATAGGTCGTCAATCCTTGGAAGAGGATGACGATTCTTTACTGTTACCTTATTAAGCTAACAATAGTCAGTACACAACCTTATCAAATCATCTTTCTTCTTAACAAACAAGATTGGTGCACCCCCAAGGTGAGATGCTTGGTTGAATAAATTCTCACTCCAACAACTATTGAAACTGGTTCTTTAGCTCTCTTAATTCTGTCGGTGCTATGCGATAAGGAGCGATAAACACCAGTGTTGTACCCAGCATTACCTTGATCTAAAACTCTAACTTACAATCAGGGGTAGTTTCGGGTAACTCTTTCAAATCATGGACTTTCCGAAAGCTCTCAAGCGTTAGGCTCTCAATCCTTGTATCAAGAACATGGACTAAGAATGCCTCACAATCTTGTTGGATCATCTTTTGTGCCGACAAAGCCGACACTACATTGAGAAGGCAATGTTTCCTCTTACATTTAATTACTAATCTATCCTCATCCAATCCTCAGAGATTAAGACATTTAGTTATACTATAACACCTTGAAAACTGATCTAGTCGGAATTGGGTTCCGGTAATCAGAAACCCTACACCGAAAAGGTCTAAATATTGTATTGACATTAACCGGATGGTTAATTACATTAATAGTGGACTCTAATTGAGTCAATTTATTGACTAATGACCTTAATTGAATCTTTAAAAACCTTTTAGTGGCCAAATTGTGAAAATTGAAAGTTTAGGGGCAAAAGTGTAAAGTTGGGAAAGTTGGGGGGACTACCCTCATAATTACACCATTTTAAGGATGATTCACCTCTTTGCATAGACACATTCCCGTGAATCCCTTGTGAATTTAGAGGAGAAGATGATAGTTATAATTACTATCCAAATTATAAGAAAATGAAAATCATAGTTTATAGCTTACCTTCCCTTGGAGGAAACCATTTCATTGGATTCTTGGGATGCAACCATTATGAAGGGTAAACCATTCGGCTATTTGGAACATGGCCTTAAAGTGGTTTTACACTCTTAAATGCATAAGTATGAATTCACCGAGACCTCTCTTTCCTTTGTTGTCATTTTCCTTGACCTTTTCTTAAGTACAAGCAAGCACCTCCATTGCCATCTTCAACCTCTAGCTCAAGCAAGCACCTCTCTTGTTTGTGCAAGTTTTCATTGATTTCTCTACACCGTTTTATATCCTTATTAGTGGTAAGTAAAAGCCCCCAAACAATTTTACAAGCCCATGGAAGATTGAAATTTAATTTTGATTTGAAGTTAAGGAGCCCATGGCCAAATCCATGTTATTCAATCTTAAAATCCATGGGGAGCTATTAGAAGATAGCTATTGCAAGTTTGAATGTTGATTTTGAGCTATAGCTTTGATTCTTACATTTTCCCTATTGTTTTTACCTAGCTCAAAAAGTACAGATTGAAGGATCATTATCTCCTACAAAAGCTAGGAACAAGGGAATTGCAATTCGAGAGCCGTATGAGCCTTAGAATCGAGGTGACTATAGTCGGAGTCTCAGGAATAGGCTAGGTTCCTTTCTCGAACCTTTGAATATTGAATACTGCATTGTTAACATTGTGTACTGAGTTTATTGCATAATGACATCGTATGTGGCTATATTGGTAAGTCTTGGTGAGTATTGCATTGAATCATTGTCTGAAGCATTGTTGTTGTTGTCATTGAACCATTGACATATATAATCATTGGATATTGAAAAATGGCCATTGGAATATTTATAATGATTTATTTTTATTGGATATTTTATTGAATCATTGCTATTGCTTATTGATATTGAAATATGATTATTGAGTTATTGTTATTGATCCATCGTTATAGAATTATTGTTATTGAACTATTGAAATTGAACCTTGGATTCGAAAGTATTGGATACAATTGGCATGCCATAGAATTCGTGAGCTCATTGGTACGGGTTGGTTATGGTCTTTATTGTGGTGCGACAGAGGGATGATGTTGTGATTTGATCATATTGGTGCAGCGGAGAGACTAGACCACTATTGATTTTGGTGCGGAGGAGGAATTTGTGTATCCATATACCGTACATCGATCCAAGGGAACATATTGAATAATGTCATTGTTATTGTTTAGTGAATATTGCTATTGATCATTGTTATTGTTTATAGATATTGTGTAGTTCTAGAAATGGAATCTATATTCATGTTATTAATGTCATTGATAGTATTAGAGCATGCTAAATTGCATATTATGCTCATTCATTGTTTAAGGCTACCTCACTAGGCAAAGTATGACTAATGCATTCATCTTCCATACATTTCAGGTTAAGAAGTTTGAGATCGAGATCGGAGCTGAAGAACATTTTTGGACAAGTCACCTCGTTGATAAAGTAAAGTATATCAACTCTATAGACTCCTAGAATGGTGGCAAAGTAGTTAGATTAGTTACTTTTGGTCTTTTTGATGTATGTGTATTGCTTATGATATGTATAGGCCTTAAGGACCCTAAATGACCTTTTTATGTTTGGCTAAAAGAGGCTAATTATGCAAAGTTGGCTTACAAAGGGGAAAACATAGCAAACCGATTCAAATGGCTATAAAACTTGACATGCTTGTAGATTATGTTATTGTGAACTTACTGGTAAAGTTTCATTGAATTTGGATATTGTTTAATAGGTTAAAATGATTAAAACCAGACAAAATCTATCGTTATAGTGTAGGGCGTATCGATACGGGTGATGGCGTATTGATACATGTGTGCATATTTGGACATGGTCAACATCGGTCAACAAGGAGTATCGATATGTCAAAGAGGCGTATCAATACACAAAGTCAACACTAGAATTTGGGAAATTAAATGCATCGATATGGTCTCAAGGCGTATCGAAATGGGTCAACCTGGTCAACCAGTATCGGTACGGTCCCAGTCGTACCGATAGGAGTTTTGGTCATCGAAACTTGATAAATTATCAACCATGCTTCGCGTATCGATACGGATAGTCACACTATCGATACATGTCTATTGATTCTTAAACGTATTAACGATCATGACACAAGTGTATTGGTACGGCCCTAGGAGTACTGATACCGATACATGCAAATTAGTTATAAGTTAATTGGATCAAGTTTGAAACATTGCAGAGTGGTCACTAAACATTGTATAGCTAAATTGAGGAGGTAATTGATATCGGAGTGACATGAAAACTTGTTAGCTTATTGTTAATGAATTGAATTTCATTGTGGTATAGTTAATTTCATTTAAGGACCCCTAATTTCCTGAATTTATAGATTAGCCCTAAAACTTGTAAAAATTTGAAGTTGGACCGAAACCGATAATCGCAACATTATACCAAGTTATTGAGCTAGTTAAGTCAATATTGTATTCTTTGAAAAGAATGTCACTATTAAATTACCAAAGTTTGATTAAAATTTCGGCACCGATCATCATATTATTCATCGGTACCATACTCCGACCCGGTTCTCAACCAGGCTGGGAAGGAGGTGTTACACATACATCTCAAACTCACATTATACTCGAACAATCAATCCATCCCAAAAATAGCATCAAACTCTTGGAACGACAATGCCATCAAATTGACCGAAAATATCAAACCTTAAACCTTGATTAGACATCTTCGATACACCTTATCCACCAAAACATCATATCCCAAAGGACTACTCACTTGAACTTCTACAACAAGGTCCTAAGCATGGATACCCCACTTATGGGAAATCCCATTACAAATATAAGAATAGGTAGACCCTAAGTCTACTAAAGCAATATCAAGAAATGGAAATAAGGTAAAGGTACTTAAGATGATGTCGATAACCTCGTAATCTTCTTAAACCTTAACCACATATTGCCTCGTCGGTGCCCTTGTAGAGTTGTAGTAGATTGAACAATGCCTCTACTCTGTTGCCTCGAGATATGCCTCGCTCCTCCTCTAGGGAAGCCTCGACCCCTCTGAACTGTGTAAAAGAACCTCTGAATTTGAACAGGGGCAGTGTCGGTAATCATAGGGCAGTTCCTCACAAAGTGGTCTGCTGACCCACAATCATAACATACTTTAACGTTCCCATAAAACTCCCCATGATGCCTACAACCACACCGATCACAAATAGGGGCACCCAAATGCCTCGTTGAGCCTTCATAACTCATCACAAAAGATAATAATGTGGGCCTCCTATGGCCCATCGACTATAACCTACGGTTTGACCTTGTATTCTGAGTTGGTGCTCCCCTCCTAAAACCTTCATAACCTCTGTTCCTCCTAGAGTAGAAATGTGAATAGTTAGAGAAGTTCTGAGTTTTCCCACTCTAACCTCAGCGACCACTAGTTTCTCCATAAGACATGCCACACACTTGCTCAAGTGCCTTGGCACTAGTGTCCAATTTCGAGAATGCCTTTAGTGGATTAGCAATCAAATACATCCAAATATTTATCTTTAGACTCCGTCTAAACCTCTTGCACCTTAAATTCTTGGTAGCAACCAATTCTGGGGCAAATCTGCTCAACTGTAGAAAATCTTGTTCATATTCATAGACAGTTTGGTTCTCGTGAACCAAATGAGTATATGGATTCCTCAAGTTATCGATGTGAGATTCACCAATATACTTCCATTGGAATTCCTCAAGAAAACTTCCCATGTTGGTTGGTTGGGATGCCATCCCAACTCCACAGTTTCCCACCATGCACTTACATTCCCCTTCAGTAGAGAAGTGACACATGCTATCTTATCCTTTAGCTCAAGATACATCTGACGAAGAATTCATTGTATATCACACAACCACTAATGAGCCTTAACTAGATCTTCTTATCTCGAACCAAGGAAATCCCTTGTACTCTAACGATAAAAACTTTTAACCAGAGTCTCTCGGGGAGTAGTAGAAGGCCTAGGAATGACCCACACTATACTATGAAAGGCACGATGCAGATGGGTGAAATAATTTCCCCTCGACCCTTATCGAGCGTCGAATCATCCTCAATGTACGTGACATATTCCTCGTCAAGGTTCTCCTCATGAGAACCCCAACTCTCATCGTGATCGCGTGCTCCCCTAGGTATAATGAAATTTGCACAAGAAAAGAACAAGGTTACACCATCAAATATCAACTTAAATCGAATACGACTTTGACTTTTGGGCATGTATTCACTAGATGCCTATTTACCACTCTAGACCGCCCCGAGGCTTTCCTAGAACCGGCTGAACCTACGCTCTAATGCCACTAAATGTAACACCTTAATATCAAATGCTACATTTGGGCCACAAGCCCAAAACCATAACCATAAAATTTCAACCTAGTTTAGCCCAAAAGAGTTCATTTCCAAATCCACTCAAGTCCAAAACTTTAAAAACATAGATAAATAATTTCACGTTAACATGAGAGTTCCAATTTAATACAAAACATTTAAAGCATTCGACTCGATTAACAGAAATCCAAAATATGAGTTACAATAAAAAAGGTCCTACGAATACATAGCCCAAGTAAATCTAAGTATTGTACACTGATCAAGGTGATGCGCTAAAACCTACTGCGATGGTGCTCTTCCAAGCAACGAACCGAACCTAATAACATGTGAACGAAAACAACGATTCTGAATGTTGAACTTATAAAGCTTAGCTGTACACTTATGCTCTACCTTGCTTCATGCAAATCATAAACATAAGAATGTAGCTAGAAATGACGATAGGGTAATTAAATCAACATTTGGCACTACCTCTAGCCGCCTAAAAGTATGCTTAAACCATAAAGTACAACATAGAATCATCAACCAATCATATGAAATCATGTCCACAAACTTGGAGTGAGGCTCGGGTCACACAACATCTGGAACGTACGCTCACACTCGAAACCCCTCGAGTATCTTCGAATGAGGCTCGAGTCACGCAGCATCCGGAACGTACATTCAGAATCTTTTATTGTGGTGTTTGTAATCACTTATTTTTTACCGGGTTTTAGTGTATTTTTATAATAATATTATTAATATAAAATTAATGAACAAATAATAATAAAAAATATATTATCAAAAATAAATAAATAAATAAATAAATATTAAAAAAAGGAAAAAATACATGGAGCATGTTGCTCCACGTCACCCCATTTCACCCACCCCATGCCTATAAATACAAGGCATGGGGGCAGCCAATTTCACTCCCAAAAATTACACGCCAATTGGCCAAGGAATTTCACGCCAAATTTGCCAACAAATTGGCAAGAGAATTGGCACCCAATTCGTGGGAGCCATGGCCGGCCGCAAGGCTGGCCGGGGTTGGGGGCAGTGCCCTCGGCCCTAGTTGGTTCGATCCAACGTTCGATCGGGGTCTTATTTTGGATCCGATCTAGTTAATATTTTTGGAGAGGTCGTGGTAGATCTCGGTGGGGTTCAGTCGGGGTTCGTCATTCGAGCTCCTAGTTAGGTATAATTTCTTCCCTTTTTATTAGTGTTGTAATTTTTATAATTTAATGAAGTATTAGTTATTTTAAAATTGTAGTCTTATTTTTTAGTTTGTATGTTTATGTTTTAGATTAGTATTTAATATGTTTTAAATTTGTGTTTTATATTAATATTTTATTTATGTTATATTCGTTTTTATTTATGTGTTAGAATAATATTTATTTGTGTTTTAAATTAATATTTATGAATGTTAGTATTTTATTTATGTTAGATATGTTTTTATTTATGAGTTAGATTAATATTTATGTATGTATGTTTTAGAATAGTATTTTATTTATGTTGAATTTGTTTTTATTTATGTGTTAGATTAATATTTATGAATGTTAGTATTTTATTTATGCTAGATATGTTTTTATTTATGAGTTAGATTAATATTTATGTATGTATGTTTTAGATTAATATTTTATTAGATTAGTATTTTATTATGTTAATATTTATTTGTATTGTATTTAAATTATTTGCCATGTTTTATATTTTGCTCACTAAGTTTGCATAATGGAATATAAAATGTCAATGCGGTGCCCTTTTATCCGAGCGTAAACGGGGCCAGTATCAGGCGTAGTGATAGTGGTTGGGTGTTTACTCTCGGATAACGGTGCCTTTAAAATTTATTCGCAATTATAACCGAATTTTAAATTAATCGTCACTTTAATCCGGAAAATCTAATATTAATAAAGCGGTAATTATTAAAGTACCAATTTTGGGCAGTGTGGGGGTGCTAATCCTTCCCCATCCGTAACCGACTCCCGAACCCAACAGTTTTTAAATCTCTGGTTTTCTGGTGTCCGGCCAACCTTAGTGGCCGGTGGCGACTCCGATTTTTAATAAAATGCGGTTTTTTAAAAGAAAACCCCACGGAATAAACGTTTTATATCTGAAAAGGGGATATCGTTCCTTCCTACGGGCATAAGCGAATGGGTCCCCCTGAATTGTACCCGGTTGAAAGGAGCATATAATGGGTGATGATCGGGGGCCTTGCTACCCTTAGTAGGGGACAGCAAGGACAATTCGGGTACCTCCTAGCACCAACACTGCATGTAGAGAACATAGAAACACACCCTTTAGAGCCATGCGGATAACCTTAGGTGTTTTAGACGGGATAAATAGGGTTTTTTTGTTTACCTTATTTTATTTGTCCTTTTATTTATGTATTTATTATTTTTATCCGGTACTAACTCTTTTTTTTTGTGTTTTATTTGTATTTTACACATACTTTTGTTGCATTATCATTGCATCCACATTACATAGAGGCGTTGATTCAAGTGGTTTGCCCGATTAGAAAATCTTTCATCATGGAAAAATGTGTCTTAGGAAGGATGGCATCGATCCAGTTGTATGACATTGGTCAGAGATTAATCAACAGATCCGAGGTAATGATTTGCCGAACAAGCGTGTAGTGCCAAAGTATACACACGAGACCCTGATGGTGGACATACAACGAGCTACAAGGTGTGTGAATGACTTAGCTACCGAAGCCGCGACTCTCCGACCTTTCGTAACCCCGGACATGGAAGAAGCACCAAGGTTTATCAAGTTGCTCAGAGCTGTCGAGGAGCTAGGAGGTAGAGCTAGAGCTTATGTATAGAATTTTATTTTGTAATTAAGACTTTTTGTAATAGAGTCTCTTTTTGTAATAGGGACTCCTTTTGTAATATGGACATTTTTTGTAATCTGAACCCTTTAATTCCCATGAAAGTCGTTCGAAAGGGTGATTACCAGCGGAATCAACGCCTTTATTTGCATTCATGTTGCATATCATGACATGGTGTTGATTCAAGAACAGTTCTTTAATAGGCTTTCAAAATAGAAAAAAGTCCGTTTTGCCAGAAACGATAATATTACAGTATCAAGTTAGGCCGAGCAAAGACCAATCGCGAAAGAAGACGGTACGATAGTAAGGCACGTGCGGCGCAGAAGATTCAGTCAGGGCCGCAGAACCCCAATTTTAAATCTTCACATTTGACCATTTCTAAAAAAAATCTCAGATTTTATTTTAACTCATTTAAAAAAAGAGAGAAAAAAATTTGAAAATATTATTATTTTGCTTTGAAACTTCTTCCCTCATAAAACTTTCAAAATAATAATAGTAACAAAAAGAAACCTAAAAGTTTCATTTTTAAGTAAGTTAAAACGTTTTGATAATAAAAAGGGGGAATTTTTAAACCAAATGATCCTTGAAAATTTTAATTTAAACCCCAAAAAGTTTTAAAGTACTCCCCTAGGATCGATAGAATCCATCCCTGTTTAGACGTATTATTCGTTTGCACCCAGATCTACAGAAGAAAAGATTTTGTCTGCATTATGCATCACTTGTTGATGTCCTTTTCAGAAGCCACAAAAATAAAGATCATGACGATACAAGTTTATGGAGTAGCACAAGAAGAGAAGACGAGGTCACCCGTCATCCTGGAGACAACGTCGAGATGTAGAGCATGAGCTTTGCTTCCTAAAGTCAAGATCTCCAGAAGGAAGATAACTGTCACCTGTAATTCATTATTAATTTCTTGCAAACATACATTTTCTCTATTGAAAGTTTTTCAAAGACTGTTCGAGAATTAACATCGCATTTGCATGCATTATAGCATTTATAGGGTATTGATTCCCGAAGTGGTTCCTCAAATCTCAGAAATCGTTCATAATCGGCAAAGGGTCGTCTGGTCAGATATTAGAGGGCACGGATCCAAGGTTTTGTCCAAGAACAAGATCGAAGACAATAGAAGAAGAACAATCTGAAGACTTCAGGTCAGACACAGTAAGGATACACGGTACTGGTAATGAGCAAAGTAAAGTGCAAGAGTTGAAAGAAGCAGAGGGAAGACGTGATGAATCGGATGAATACTTTAACGAAAGGTAAGCGATCCATCAAAACGAAAGGTAAGCGATCCATCAAACCGAAAGAAGAATCGATTAAGGATCAGAATAGAGAGCGAGATAGTCAGAATTCTACCTCCAAGTCAGCCAAATATGACAAATTGAACCCTTATTACCTCGGTGAAGTCTCTAGCGAAGAGATCATCTTATCCGAGAGATTACGACACACGTGCTAGAGGCAGTTACCGTTTAGGAAGTTTGGGTCACGGTATTGAGGATTGCGGAGCCCTGATGAATGAGTTCAAGATCTTATCGCGATGAGGATTTTAGGTTTCGAAGACGGAGTTCCCCAATTCTATAGTGAGCTAACAATCACCCGAGGGGCAAAGTTGAGGAGGAATCGATATCCAGGACAAAGTTTGAGTAATACCGAAGTGGGTCACTCAAGCGAGCTAAATTTAAAGATCGGGGATAGGGGCATCCCAGGAGAGGGATATTCTTTCGAGTTCAGCCAGCTCAGATAAGAGAGAGATAACTTGGATAAAATTGAATTTGCAGAATGATCAATAGAAGTTTTCCTAAGTGTTTAAGAATACCAGATTGGGTCACCTTTAAAGAATAGATGAACGGTGTTGTCCAGTTGAAAGACGACTCAGAATATTGAAAGAAGAGAAACTAGTCAAGCAAGAATCAAGTCAGGATGTTATCAGGTAAGTTTGAGGAAATTAGGAATAGGTACGACAGTCTCCAGAGATGAGCTACAAGAATAACTTAGCCATTAACAAGAGTTTTGGAAACAAGTTTACGACAGAGCAATGACAATCCAACACTCTTCAGTAGGAAAGGACAACTTCCAAGCTGTGAAAGACTAAGCATAGGACAGATGAAGACCCGAAGATCGATATTACTCGAGCAGGTAAGGTGGCTCAACAAGGTGGCAGGCTTAGTCAGAACATGGACCAAGTGTTGGACTACAGAGGCAAGCTGACCGGACTACTAGATGAAGAAAGTAGGCACTAAAGCTTATCAGTAACTGTAAATATCTAATATCTGATATAATGAAACCTTTTGGCCTCAATGAACGTCGTTCTATGGGATCACTTTTGGAATCAATACCTTATTGCATTCATGTTTATATTTTAGGATTGCATTGCATTGCTTTGCACAATCCTGGCATGTTTTACATGACATTATCATTACCTTGCATTACTATTACCTTGCATAAATTTTATGAGGAGTAATTCAAAAACCAATTAGGGTTTTATCATGGATAAAAGAATTGAAGACACTCAAAAATCAAGATTCGAGTAGTTAAAAGATGGGCTCGAGAGGAAAAAAGAAAAAAAAGAAGAAGTTTGATGCCTTTGATGCAAGAAAACTCTGTTTGAACCCTGGTTTGGTCGTTCTTCCAGATTCCAAAGATTCCCAGATTTGCGCATGATAACGGAACAAGATGCCCCAAGATTCACTCGACCATATTCTGCAAAAAAGATGGAGGGCTGCATTGAAAAATTGCCGATCCACTACTTCCCCGACAGTCTAGCAGGACCTACCATGATATGATATGCTTTGGACCCTGCACCAAGTCGTCAGTATCTCTAGGGTACGAAGATGAAACCTGATGAAAGCTTCAAGGAATGTGCTTTGAGGTGTCTGTGTTTAGCGACCCAGGTGCAGCCTCCCGTAGATAAAGAGAAAAGTGACTTCCATACCACCTTTCTTATTTCTTCTTTAATAAGATGCTCGAGAAAACGAAGGCCAGCTTTGAGGACTTCATGACATTCGGAGAGAGAAACAAACATGCACTCCGGGACCTAAGTTTAAAACCAGACCTGCCTAGGAGAAGAAGGAAAGAAAAAGATAAATGGGTACCACTTTCGAAGGTTATCGTGATCGTAAGAGAATAAGACAGGCAGATTCCTCCGAATCACCGAGAAAAATTCCTCAAACAAGTACATATTTAGAGATATTCGGAGTATTCCATCTCGGACATATGACCTTATCTGGTCAAGGTATATGTTCTACATTGAGGCGTTGGGGCATGACACTAAGAAATTTGGGGTCATTAATAAAAAAAATCAGTCAAGAAGCTGGTCGACGGGGGAGTCATGACGAGAGAGTTGATCCAGCAAGGAAAAACAATAGAAGTGGCACAAGCCTACACTACAAAAGATCGGAATGAGTTAGTACTCGGGAGGTAGTCCGGAGGTCCCTATGGTTTTCCCATTAGTTCACAAAGAAATGCTCAATGCTTTGAAAAAAGAAAAAAAACTCTCAAACAGATATTTTTAGAATTAAAAATCACATTTCCATTTAGAAAAGCATTTTTACATTCTTGATTCTTTAAACATTTTATTTTTATGGGGTAGTTTTCCCATATGCATATACATGCATTTTTGAATGGACATATGTATATATCAATTCTATACCAGGTCCTCGAATTTTGAATGCAACAATACATTTGCTTCAGATCCAAAGATCAACTCTAAGTCGCATATATTTAGAAGAGATTGAATGTTGTGGGGATACTGTAAATGTAAGTATCTGCTAGTTTACTTAGGCCAACAGAGGAACAAAGCGAGTGTTTAGACAATGAGCAGTTCCCATTTTAAGAATTTATCTTCTCAGGCACTTGTCGTTTAAGATCCTTGAAACGAAAGTTGACCCTAAACCTCTACCCTTTGAAGGCACTCTCAGGACATCTGTGAATTTGACCACGAATGATATTCTTTTACTTTACCCGAAGACAGAAATGAGTCCAGACAGATTGGATACGAAGATCAGAAAATCATCAGAAGAAAGTGGTTGAAAACAAGAATATGTCCAAACGAAAAACAAAAGAAGAGAAGAGAAATGGTAATCAGAAGGCCGAAGCAATCCAGATCGAGTAAATATCAGAAGAGCTGCAAGAGGCAAGTAACTTCGAGCAGAAGATATCATCAATACCCAGTATAGATACGTGTTGATTCGAGGATACATTCATAGACTCGAATAAGAAGAAAGAGATTCAAGGCTAAAAACCCAAAATGGGTAGTCTAAAACAAAAAAGAACAAGAAAACAAAACAAAAAGAGAAAAAAAGAAAAGAAAATAAGAAATAAAATAATAAAAAAAGAAGAAAGAGAAAGAAAAAAGAAGAAAAAAAGAGAAAAGAAAAAAGAAAAAGAAAGAAAGAATATTGTATATGTTTCACACACAGATCAAACAATACAAGAACGAGACTTCAACTATGAGCAAGAGACAGAAGGAATCCACATTTCAAGTAAACATCAGTTTTGAAAATTAGTATAGAAGCTCGAATTGAAGCCAAGTCAAGACAAGTCAGCCCGAAGATTGCCAATTTCGAAAAAGGAAATGACCTCTAGGGTGAAAACCCAAAAATGGGCAGTCTAGAGTGATCCTAAAAATGAAGAAAAAGAGTAGTCTGCCTGAGCCTGCTGGCATCAATATCCAACCAAGATACACTGAAGAAAGTGACCTCTAGGGTGAAAACCTAAAAATGGGCAGTCTAGAGCGATCCAAGAGAAAAGTGAAAAAGAAGAAAAAAAAGAAAAAAAGAGAAAAAAGAAAGCAAGAATAACATTTCATCTGGGCGTGCCAATCACAAGAATTCCTAGAAATGTATTCATAGTCTTTTATTCAAGAAATCTCAGTTTCGAGGAGTTTTGGAGGATCAAACATTCTTGAACAGAAAACGAACATCAGGATATAGCCAGAATGCAAGGCAGCCTACAATAAAAAGAAAGGAAATAAACTCTAGGGTGAAAACCCGAAAACGGGCAGTCTAGAGTGATCCAAAAAAGGGAAGGAATAATGGGCATATCCAAGTTACACAATTACAGAAATACTGTTCCACTTAACCATAAACCAAAGGCCTACATTACAAGCCCCAAAGACCATTCTGGTCATCCATAGATATCCAAGTTGAATGAGAATGTCTTCAGATTTCATTCCGCCTATAAGGGTTAACTTTGCTTCAAGGAACGTCAAACTTCTAAGTGCTTGATCGACACCCAAATGAGGGAAGGATAGGGCATGGTGAGATAGTGAGATTAAGAGAGCCACCTTAAACGGGGTAGAAACTAGGTAGGGTTGTTCCTCTCAAAAGCATATTAGACCAGAAGAAACTCTACATTGGCATATATCTCCACAAATGGTCAAGATCTTCTAAATATGCCTTCATTAGAGTTGATCTCTGGCAACTTGAAGCAGATGCGCTATGGTGTTTGATATTTCGGGGGTAAACAGGTTTTAAAAGGTTTGACATTTTTTCCCAAAGTTTTGATGTTTACCATTTCCCCCAAATATTAGTTTTTAAAAAATGTTTGGCAATACACTTCGAATTTTGTTTACCATTCTCCAAGCATTATTTTATAAAAATGTTTGGTCCTTAAAAAAAGAAGAAGAAAAGAGAAAGATGTTTACCATTTGTTCC
The DNA here is from genome assembly GCA_019671005.1 of Hibiscus mutabilis. Lineage (NCBI taxonomy): Eukaryota > Viridiplantae > Streptophyta > Magnoliopsida > Malvales > Malvaceae > Hibiscus > Hibiscus mutabilis. Next base: position 44,688,709 of record CM033725.1, read on the forward strand.
AAACAATGTTTTCAAAATGTCTGGTATCCCGTCCAAGTTGTGATTTTCGAAATGACTGTTATCTTTTCAAATAATCATTATTTTTTGAAATATACACAAGTAAATTGCCTTTTGCATTACTTTAAAAATGAATGATGATGAGATTTAAAGCATAGGGACCGAAAGTTAGTTCATGTCGAAATGCTACGATAAGCTTAAGGATGAGTGTTGCGCGTAATAAGTGCTATGCAAATGTGCAAGTATACACGTCGCAAGTTATAGTATAAAAGATATCGTCTCCACAGGGATTGGTGCCACTTCAAGAATCTAGTCTCTTGCACTGTAAAAAGTAAAAACACAAATAAAGGATTATAGAAGTTTAACTAATAACTAATCTTAGAAAGCAAATAAAGTAAAAGAAAAGATGAATTCAAATGAGAGAGATAGGCCAGGTTATTGTAAGTTGAGGTGTGATAGCCGATTGGATCGTCTTGGTAAAAGAGTGCACAGGCAACTCAGTTGCCGTGGCAACTTGCACAACGGGGTTGCCTTGGCAACTAATCGATGGTTGCCTGGGCGACTAGTTGGGCAACTACTTGGGCTTCTGGGCAGCAACCTTCAAGGTTCGGCAGAGCGTTCTTCAATGGTTTCTTCTTATCCCTAAGTCGAAACTCTAGCTACTTGTGCATGCCTTGATAATACATCCCTGCGTGAATCAAGGGTGAACAACAACCAATCTTGCGCTCCTCCTAGCCGTTGAAATCCTTAACTTATTCCTAAGCCGGATTAATCTTCACCATCATTGGATTGAATAAAGATCATATTCATTCGTTTCTTGAATCTAACTCTCCCGATATTAGATAAATAGATGAAATCATGAGATCCTCTCCCAATTCACTCGCAAACAAGAATAAGAACCAAGAATGAATAAACCTTGAAATAGAAAAGTACAAACTCTTATTACCTAAACAAAAACCAATAAGTTCTCACAACCACAAAACATAATAACCATAGCCAAGTAAATTTAGTTCATGGCTAGGTTCCAAAGAAACACAAGATAAACACTCCCTAGCATGAACCCAATCGAACAAGGAAGAAAAGATGAAGCTTGTCGAAAATCCCTTGCCCTAGATGCTTGTCGAAAATTCCCCTTTGCTTCCTCTCTTGGTCTTGTCGAAATTCCCTCTTGCTCTCCCTATATGGATTGTCGAAATCTCCTTGCTATTTATAGGGCTAGGCCAAAGTCCTTCTTTGAGGAGGAGTTTGAGTTGGAATTAAATTATCTTTTAAAGAATATAATTCTTTATTATAATTTTATTCCTATTAGAACTTCTCCTATCTTCTTGGAATTTAATTCTTCTTTAATCTCTGCATGGCAATCAAATTCCTTTGGGCTTGGGCCTTGCTCCATGTCATCTTGGGCTTGTAAAGTCATTAATTTCGACATCCCTATTGCATTTTCTCTTTGTCGACAAATGCCATGGCAACTGGCTCGGCGTCTCCTTCATGCATTGCCCTGGCAACTAGCTCGGCGTCTCCTTCATGCATTGCCCTGGCAACTAGCTCGGCATTGCTTTGGCAAGTGATCCTGCACATACATACACAAAGCACACCAAAGCAGCATCTTTTCCACAAAACTACCAAGTTATGTAGTCAAGCTTAACGATGGAAGGAAACATGGATTAATGCATGAATAACTAATTATGCAACTAATATGAGCCTAAGTCTAACAATAATATGAGTAAAAAGGGTAAGAAAAATAGTACTTTTGAACACTTATCACACCCCCAAACTTGAACTATTGCTTGTCCTCAAGCAATGCAAACTCATAATTACCTGCCAAGACTTCAATTTTCACAAACTTAGCTTTGAACTTGATTTCAATTCTCTAAACCGGGGCACAAAGTATGATTGGCTTTTTATTTTTCGGAAAACTGAGGAGTTACTCGGAATCAAACTATAATGCTTGTGAGTGTGTGCGGAGTTGTGTGCAAGTTGATTTTTTGGATCCTATGCAAACAATAGGTTTTCAAATTACTTTATTGGGTTCTTTTTAACATGTTTTAACTAGAGCCAGTTTTGGGCACCTCTAGTGTTTTGTTTTTAGTTTTCTTAAGTTAATTTAATCGACTAGAGCCGGTTTCGGGCACCTCTAGTTAAATTTTTTTTAACCTATACTAGAGCCAGTTTTGGGCACCTCTAGTGATCCTAAGTTTTAGCACATGCTAGAGCCAATTTCGGGCACCTCTAACATTCATCCAATTTTTATTCTAATCCCCCAATTTGTTAATTATCAACCTATGTTTACTAGAATTCCTTAAATCAATCAAACCACAATAGTGTTTTAGCAAATTTAGCATCATAGCAAAATTCTAAGTTTTTCCATGGTTATCCTAGAATAAAAATTCTATCAATTAAGTGCATTGGCAAAGTCATCATCGAATATTCATCAAATCTAAGCAATTCTTGTTTCAATTAAAGGCATGGCAAGCAATTTAGGTATCTTAAATGTAATACTTAAGATGAATGTAATTAAACATGGTCACTACTAATAACAATCCCCCCCCAACTCGAGTGAGGCATTGTCCTCAATGCATGCATAAAAATAACAAAAAATAAAAAAAATGCATACGAGGACTTACTCCGAGAGTTCATCATCGTAGATGATTAGTTTCCTTCTAGTCGGTGTCTTGATTTTCTTGCTTGAACGTGATGGTTGTTTTCTTGTTGCCGGTGGTGGAATCGATCCTCGTACGGGGATGTCCTCATCGTCCTCTTCATCAATGTCAATGGCTTTTCGCTTGGAGGATTCAATTGGTGCGATCTTTATTGGTTCAATGGAGGACTCGTCCGAATCTGAAAAATCAGAAAATGATTCCGTAGGAGTTGATTCGGGCATAGGTGCTTTACCTTTGGCTTTTGCAGTGGTTGTCGGGATGTCTTTAGCTTTGGTTGCCGTGGCATCTTCAGGGTTGGTTGCCATGGCGTCAGCTTCCTTGGTTGCCGTGGCGACTGCTTCATTGGTTGCCGGGGCAAGAATCTCGGCGGGAAAGATTGGGAACGGCACACGATTGTCCGGGTACTTTTCTAGGATGACTTGGGTGATGGCATTGTTGTGCTCCTTCATGTACCGCATGAACATTAGTTGCCGATCTTCAATTTGCCTTAGGCGGCTTGCCAATGGGTGCAAAAGTGCTTCAAAGTGTCCCGGGATTAATGGCCGAATTGCCCTAGCGTTAAGTGCTTGGGCATTAGGGATTGTCGCGGCGGCAGGGGTTGCCGTGGAAATTGGAGGCCTTGAAGAATCTTCCGGTGCCTCTCCCATTAGCTTCTGGATTAGTGCTTGATTCCAACCAAACTTGGGTAGGGCCTTTTCATCGGTGGACTCACTCGGGACATGCATCTCCTTGCAAAGATTAGAAATTAAGCAAGGGAAGAAAAGATAACCCTTATCTTTTGAGCTGCATACAAAAATCTCATCACAAATAAATTTTCCAATGTTAATGATGCGATTATGCAAAATAGAATGTATGAGCAAAAGACGTCGTATATCAACGGTAGTATTGTGTGTGGAGGGCATTAAAGAAGTTTTAACAAACTTATTCCATAGTTTTGCCTCGGGTTTAAGCCGAAGGCGATTTACCGTGCCCTTGTATTTACCGTTGTTCCAATGAGTTCCCGGTTGAGTGAGTTCTTGAAGCACCTTGTCGAGTTGCTTGGGATTGATTTGGTCAACGAAGGCTTGATGCTCGTCCTTCTCAATGTAAAGTCCGTAAAAGGTGTTGATGCTTTAGGGACTTATAAGTATGGCCTTGTCACAAACAAAAACATAAGGATTATCCGGGTTAGGTGAGTGAGCATAGAATTCTCTTACCCATGAGATGTTACCCGGTTCCGGTTGATGGCAAAAGATTTGCCACTTTTGATGTGCAATCCTCTTGAAGATGAATGGTTCAAGGCCGAAATCTTGATGAGAGTTGGAGTATTCAAAGCCTTGTTCTTCATGAATCTTCCGGCTTTCAAACTTGGATTGAAATCTTTCTTGAACCGCCGGTGTAGCAAACTTCTTGTATCTTGGTTCTTTGGAGGAACTTGGATGAACTAAAAGTTTAATCTTGGATGCCATGTATGATCTTGGTTGTGAGTAAAAACAAAGAAAAGAAAAGAAAAGAAACTAAAAAGTTGCAAGATAGAAAGTAGGAATAGGTTAAGGGTGATGGGTTTTATAGAAAAGATAGGTGGGTGGGATTGGGGGAAAATGAAAAAAGGGTTTAGGGTTTGGTAGGAATTTTCGACAAAGGGGTTTTGGTTAGGATGAATTGGAGGCTTTATATAAGCTTTAGATTCAGCCTCTTAGTTTCCTTGTTGAAGATGTTTTCTTATTTGGTTTAGAATTCCTTCTTTATCTTGAACTTCTTTTCCTACAATTCAAAAACAAATCAAATAAGGATTAAAATTAAATATAAACTAATAGAGAAAATAAATAAAGATGTGTAATAGGATTCTTAAACTTGAATAAAAAAATCTATCCTAAAACTACTAATAATCGAAAAAAATAAAAATAAAAAAAAATCGGAAAAAATAAAAAAATACTTAAATAGTCGGAAAAAAAATAAAAATAAAAATATAAAAAGGGAGAGCATGCTCATGCATCTCCTAAATTGACCACTTCCTTGTTACGTTCCACATGGGCACCATTGTAGTGCTTCAATCTTTGTCCATTAACTTTGAATTCATGGTTGTCAGAGATGGACTTGATTATCACGGCACTATGGGAGAATGGTTTGACGACTTCAAATGGTCCCGACCATCTTGATTTCAGCTTTCCCGGGAAGAGTTTTAGCCGAGAATTGAATAGGAGAACTAGTTGCCCTGGCGTGAATTGTCGTGGCAATAGTTTCTTGTCGTGCCATCGCTTTGTTTTCTCCTTGTAAATTCGTGCATTGTTATAGGTGAGTGCACAGAATTCTTCTATCTCATTGAGATCCATCAAGCGCTTTTGTCCGGCACTTTCCCAATCCATATTCACAGTCTTGATTGCCCAGTACGCCTTGTGCTCGATTTCCACCGGTAGATGACATGTTTTACCATAGACAAGTCGGAAGGGAGACATACCTAAGGGTGTTTTGAATGCAGTGTGATATGCCCAAAGTGCGTCATCTAGTCTTAATGACCAATCCTTCCTTGAGGGATTTACAACTTTCTCGAGTATTCCCTTCAACTCCCGGTTGGAAATTTCTGCTTGCCCGTTGGTTTGTGGGTGATATGCCGTGGTGATCTTGTGTGATATGCCGAAGCGTTGCAACATCTTGGCAATTAGTCTGTTGTCAAAATGCTTGCCTTCGTCGCTGATAATTGCTCTCGGCATCCCAAACCGTGTAAATATGTTTTTCTGCAAGAATCTTTGCACGGTCTTGGAATCGTTGTTGGGAACTGCAGCTGCCTCAACCCATTTAGACACGTAGTCGACGGCAAGTAGAATGTAGAGGTTTCCGAATGAAGATGGGAAAGGTCCCATAAAATCGATCCCCCATACATCGAACAGTTCTACCTCGATGATGTTCTAGAGTGGCATCTCATGTCGTCTAGAGAGATTGCCCATCCTCTGGCAACGATCACATTGCTTGTAAAAGTCTTGGGCATCTTTGTACAATGTTGGCCAATACAAACTGGATTGCAAGACTTTGGCCGCGGTACGAGTTCCTCCAAAATGTCCTCCATAGGGTGAAGAATGGCATTGCCGGAGTACATTCTGTTGCTCTTCTTCAGGGACACATCGGCGTATAACCTGATCTGCACATTGTTTGAACAAAAGAGGCTCGTCCCAAAAGTAATGCTTAGCATCATGGCGGAACCGCTTCTTCCCTTGGTGAGTAATGCCATAAGGAAAAATACTACAAACAAGGAAGTTAACTAAATCCGCGTACCAGGGTATTGCCGAGGCATGTGCTACCGTGGCGACTGCTCCCAAGATTGCCGAGGCGTGCGCGTCAAAGGCTGCTGCGACATCGAGAGTTGCCGAGGCGTGTGCATCCATGGTTGCCGAGGCGTCGTGGGTTGCCGAGGCGACTAGGGTTGCCGAGGCGTCGAGGGTTGCCGAGGCGTCTAGGGTTGCCGAGGCGTCTAGAGTTGCCGAGGCAACTAGGATTTGTTCATCCGGGAATGCATCGCATATCTCTAGATCCGCGTCCTCCTCCCTATTGCGTTCCAGACGTGATAAGTGATCGGCCACTTGATTTTCTGTTCCTTTCCTGTCCTTAATTTCAATATCAAATTCTTGTAAAAGTAATATCCAACGAATCAAACGAGGTTTAGCATCCTTTTTAGCAAATACGTATTTGATTGCCGAATGGTCCGTATGAACAATTACCTTTGTACCAATTAAATAGGATCGGAACTTGTCAAATGCGAAAACTACAGCTAGTAACTCTTTCTCCGTTGTTGTGTAATTCACTTGAGCATCATTAAGAGTTTTACTAGCGTAGTATATCACATGGAAGGTCTTACCTGTGCGTTGGCCTAGGACTGCTCCTACCGCGAAATCACTTGCATCAAACATGAGCTCAAAAGGTAGCGTCCAATCTGGTGGAACGACAATGGGTGCCGAGGCAAGCTTTTTCTTTAGGGTTTTGAATGCTTGAGTGCAAGAATCATCGAAATCGAAGACTTTATCCTGATCAAGCAGATTACACAAGGGTTTAGTGATTTTAGAAAAATTATGAATGAACCTCCTGTAAAAACCTGCATGTCCGAGAAAACTTCGAATTCCTTTAACCAAATTTGGTGGGGGTAATCTCTCGATCATGTTCACCTTGGCTTTGTCAACTTCAATTCCCTTGGATGAAATCTTGTGGCCGAGCACTATTCCTTCATCTACCATAAAGTGGCATTTCTCCCAATTGAGGACTAAATCCGTTTCTTCGCATCTTGCTAACACCCTCTCTAAATTGCCGAGACAACCGTCGAAGTCATTACCAAAAACCGAAAAATCATCCATGAAGATCTCAAGGAAGTCTTCGACCATGTCTGAAAAGAGTGCCATCATGCATCTTTGGAAGGTTGCCGGGGCGTTACACAATCCGAACGGCATCCTTCGGAAGGCATAAGTACCGTATGGGCATGTGAAGGTTGTCTTTTCTTGATCTTCTGGTGCTATGGCAATCTGATTGTAACCTGAATAACCATCAAGAAAACAATAAAAGGGTTTACCTGCAAGACGGTCAAGCATTTGATCAATAAAGGGTAATGGGAAGTGATCTTTCCTAGTGGCTTTGTTTAGCTTTCGATAGTCTATACAAACCCTCCAACTGGTCACAGTCCTGGTTGGGATAAGTTCATTATTTTCATTGCTTACCACTGTTATACCTCCCTTTTTCGGTACACATTGTACCAGACTTACCCACGTACTATCAAAGATAGGGTATATAATGCCGGCGTCAAGCCACTTGATGATTTCTTTCATTACAACCCCTTTCATGGCATGATTCAGTCTCCTCTGGGCCTCAATTGAAGGTTTGTGATCATCTTCCAACAAGATCTTGTGCATGCACACCACCGGGCTAATTCCCTTCAAGTCGGCAATTGTCCACCCTATTTCCTTTTTGTGTAGCTTCAACATCTTGATCAGCTTCTTTTCTTGCTCAGGTTGTAACTTAGAAGAAATAATTACAGGCAAAGTATTATCGGTCCCTAAGTATACATATTTTAGTTGCTCTGGCAATTGTTTCAACTCAAGAATTGGTGGTTGTTCAATAGAGGGTTTTTCGAGCTTACCTTCCTTACCTGAGTAGTCCAGTGGTTCAAAGTATGTACCTGGTCGGTTGACTAGCCAATTTGCCTCTTCTTGTTGTTCCTCATCAACCGGTTCTTCATACTCCTCAGGTTCCTCTTGGTCGGCAATGTAGTTGCCGAGGCAACTAAATTCCTCATCGAAGTTAAACTCTGTCGTGGCATGAAGTAGTTGGCATTCTTCTAGATCATCGGCATGCCTTAGTGTTTGGAACACATTTAGTTTAACTTGCTGGTCATTCACCCTCATTGTGAGTTCTCCCTTTTCAACGTCGATCAAGGTTCTCCCTATTGCTAGGAATGGTCTCCCGAGAATGATAGGTGCATGCTCATCTGCTTCACAATCCAAAACAATAAAGTCAGCGGGAAAAATAAATTTATCGACTTTTACCAGTATGTCTTCGATTTTTCCCTCTGGATGCACATAGGATCTGTCGGCTAGCTGTAGCATGACTGTTGTAGGTCTTGCCTTCCCAATTCCTAGTTTTTGGAAAACCGATTTAGGCATCAAGTTTATGCTAGCCCCAAGGTCGCATAATGCTTTCCCGACATAGTGATTTCCAATGGAACAGGGTATCGTGAAACTTCCGGAATCCTTCAACTTAGGTGGCATACGATTGTGCAACAATGCCATGCATCCCTCTGTCGCGGCAACTGTTTCAAACTCTCCTAGCCTTGTTCTCTTGGACACAATGTCTTTAAGAAACTTGGCATAGTTTGGCATTTGTTCAATTGCTTCCACCAATGGCAAGTTGATGTGGACTTGCTTTAGGATATCAAGAAACTTCTTGAATTGGTATTCATGCTTTTGTCGCTTCAACCTTTTTGGGAATGGTGGTGGAGGTCGGATATCTTCGATCCTTTCATTAGTTTGAAACCTGATTGACGGCATTACCGGGACATCTGGAGTTGCCGAGGCGTTATCAACTGGGTTGCCGAGGCATGCTTATCGCAAGTCGCCGAGGCGTCGTCGGTTGCCGAGGCATGCTTATTGCCGGTTGCCGCGGCAATTCCTGGTTCAGCGTCTGAGGCTTTGCCGCTAGGTTCGTCCTGATCTTTTTGTGGAGTTTTGTTTGACGAGCGGGTTTGAACCTTTGTAAGTTGTTGGCCACTTCTAGTGGTGATCGCCTTACATTGCTCATGGCCAGTTCCTCTTGCGACTTCAGTATCGCTAGGTAAACCTCCTTGTGGTCTAGTATTCAGATTCTGAGCAAACTGTCCGACTTCATTTTCCAATGATTTGATTGTCGCCTCTTGGTTTTGCAATCTCATCTCGGTCCTGTTAATAAAAGCATCAGTTCTTTTTATGAAATTACTATTCTCAGCCATATAAGATTCAATTTTCATCATAAAAGCATTTAAAGAATTTTCCAAAGAACTAGATGTCGTCGGCTGTTGCTGCGGCATCTGTTGCCGTGGCATATTTTGCTGGAATCCCGATGCTTGTGCATTCTGATTGTTCTGGTTTAGAGCATTGTTGGGATTACTCCATGAAAAATTCGGGTGCTTCTTCCAAGCTGGATTGTATGTATTTGACATCACGTTATTGCTCCGATTGTAATTCCCCACATAGAAGCTGGATTCCGGATTCTGCATACATTCAGAAGAATTATGGTTATCACCACATAACTCACAAAAAGAATCCATTACCTTGACTTCATGTGTGTTGTTTGGTTTTTGCATGTTCTGGACCATCTTGGTTAAAGCGGCCAATTGTGCCGAAATTGAATCTGATGATCCTAGTTCATGTATTGTGGCTTGGCGTCTAACTCCTCCTCTTCTAGTAGATGGGAATTGATAATCATTCTTGGCCAGCCTGTTTAAAATTTGCATCGCTTCCTCCGGCGACTTATCTAAGAGTATGCCGTTTGCCGAGGCATCTAGCATCATCCTTGTTGGTGTATTCACGGCGTTGTAAAACATCGTTACTTGAGTCCACACCGGGAATAAGTGTAGGGGGCATTTGTGTAGAAGTTCTCTATATCGCTCCCAAGCCTCGTACATGGATTCATCATCTGCCTGCCGAAAAGTAGTAATGTCGTTACGAAGCTTATCAGTTAAATTTGTAGGATTAAATCTAGCAAGGAAATCTCGACAAAGATCAATCCAAGATGCTATGGATCCGGCAGGAATGCTATTCAACCATGCTTTCGCCCTATCCCTCGGTGAATAGGGGAATAATATTAATCGTAGGACATCGGGGGTGACTCTGTGTATCTTGAAAGAGTTGCAAATCTCGAGGAAAGATTTCAGATGTTGTCGTGCGTCTTCAGTTGCTGAGCCGCCAAATTGACCTATTGTGTTGATCATATTAAACATTACCATTTTCAACTCAAAGTGGTCGGCTTCAATTTCAGGTGCGACAACTCCTGGGTTAAGTCCATCAAGATCTTCTTCAAGATAGTCTCGAATAGTTCTGTTTCGTGCAAGAATCACTCCTCCTCTTTCTCGAACATCTTGATTCATATTGCCGTCTTGATTTGCCATTGCTTCTCTTATCCTTCGTCTAAGTCTTTGTAAGGTTCGTTCGATTTCTGGATCAAAGGGATATTCTGGTGAAGTCGGTCTCGCCCTGGTCATATACCAATGCAAAACCAAAGTTTGTTAGCCCTTTGAATTTTAAACAAGAAAAATAAAAAGAAAATGCAAGAAAGTAAAAACAAAGTCGCTATTGCCAATCCCCGGCAACGACGCCAAAAACTTGTTGCGCGTAATAAGTGCTACGCAAATGTGCAAGTATACACGTCGCAAGTTATAGTATAAAAGATATCGTCTCCACAGGGATTGGTGCCACTTCAAGAATCTAGTCTCTTGCACTGTAAAAAGTAAAAACACAAATAAAAGATTATAGAAGTTTAACTAATAACTAATCTTAGAAAGCAAATAAAGTAAAAGAAAAGATGAATTCAAATGAGAGAGATAGGCCAGGTTATTGTGAGTTGAGGTGTGATAGCCGATTGGATCGTCTTGGTAAAAGAGTGCACGGGCAACTTAGTTGCCGTGGTAACTTGCACAACGGGGTTGCCTTGGCAACTAATCGATGGTTGCCTGGGCGACTAGTTGGGCAACTACTTGGGCTTCTGGGCAGCAACCTTCAAGGTTCGGCAGAGCGTTCTTCAATGGTTTCTTCTTATCCCTAAGTCGAAACTCTAGCTACTTGTGCATGCCTTGATAATACATCCCTGCGTGAATCAAGGGTGAACAACAACCAATCTTGCGCTCCTCTTAGCCGTTGAAATCCTTAACTTATTCCTAAGCCGGATTAATCTTCACCATCATTGGATTGAATAAAGATCATATTCATTCGTTTCTTGAATCTAACTCTCCCGATATTAGATAAATAGATGAAATCACGAGATCCTCTCCCAATTCACTCGCAAACAAGAATAAGAACCAAGAATGAATAAACCTTGAAATAGAAAAGTGCAAACTCTTATTACCTAAACAAAAACCAATAAGTTCTCACAACCACAAAACACAATAACCATAGCCAAGTAAATTTAGTTCATGGCTAGGTTCCAAAGAAACACAAGATAAACAATCCCTAGCATGAACCCAATCGAACAAGGAAGAAAAGATGAAGCTTGTCGAAAATCCCTTGCCCTAGATGCTTGTCGAAAATTTCCCTTTGCTTCCTCTCTTGGTCTTGTCGAAATTCCCTCTTGCTCTCCCTATATGGATTGTCGAAATCTCCTTGCTATTTATAGGGCTAGGCCAAAGTCCTTCTTTGAGGAGGAGTTTGAGTTGGAATTAAATTATCTTTTAAAGAATATAATTCTTTATTATAATTTTATTCCTATTAGAACTTCTCCTATCTTCTTGGAATTTAATTTTCTTTAATCTCTGCATGGCAATCAAATTCCTTTGGGCTTGGGCCTTGCTCCATGTCATCTTGGGCTTGTAAAGTCATTAATTTCGACATCCCTATTGCATTTTCTCTTTGTCGACAAATGCCATGGCAACTGGCTCGGCGTCTCCTTCGTGCATTGCCTTGGCAACTAGCTCGGCGTCTCCTTCATGCATTGCCCTGGCAACTAGCTCGGCATTGCTTTGGCAAGTGATCCTGCACATACTACACAAAGCACACCAAAGCAGCATCTTTTCCACAAAAACTACCAAGTTATGTAATCAAGCTTAACGATGGAAGGAAACATGGATTAATGCATGAATAACTAATTATGCAACTAATATGAGCCTAAGTCTAACAATAATATGAGTAAAAAGGGTAAGAAAAATAGTACTTTTGAACACTTATCAATGAGCTCATGGGATGAAAGCATTTTGGCTCACCCTGGTGACTAGAAATAGATCAAGGCTCTGTATGATGGGCCAGAAAATTCAAAGCAGTGGAGCCCGTGGTTGAAAGGGGCAACGCCAAGCGAAGAAGATGACAAGGGTTCTTATAAGAATAATATAAGAACCAGAAGATCATTTATGAAGACGAGTGATAACCCTGAAGACAAGAAAGCCTTCTGCACAAAAGGTTTAAAAGCAGGTTCAAATGAGGATTTAAGAGCATACAGTGAAGCAGTAAATAGATGAAGAAATCTGAGGAATGACCTTTCAAGGGATAAGACTTTGGAACAAGAAGGGGCTGAAAGAAAAAAGAAGAAAAAGAGAGAAAGAAAGAGAAAGTGAAAAAGAAAAAAAGAAGAAAATAAAAAGAAAAAGAAAATGAGAAGAGAGAAAAGAGAAAAAAAAGAAAAAGAGGAGAAAAAAAGCATTACATTGCATGCATCATATAGATAGGGGCATGTCAATTTTTGCTTGGACAGGTACTTGAAGAATTATCAAAGAGTATTAAGAAGTGGATTTCGAGTTTGGCAGCCATTTTCGGCGTGAGTCCCCAAATTGAAGAAAGATTGGCAGCCATTTTCGGCGTGAGTCCCCAAATTGAAGAAAGTTTTGGCAGCCACCTCCGGCGTGAGTCCCTAAATTTGAAGAAAGTTTGGCAGCCACCTTCGGCGTGAGTCCCTAAAATTTGAAGAAAGTTTGGTAGCCACCTTCGGCGTGAGTCCCTAAAATTTGAAGAAAGCTTGGCAGCCACCTTCGGCGTGAGTCCCTAAAATTTGAAGAAAGTTTTGGCAGCCACCTTCGGCGTGAGTCCCTAAAGTTTGAAGAAAGTTTTGGCAGCCACCTTCGGCGTGAGTCCCTAAAATTTGAAGAAAGTTTGGCAGCCACCTTCGGAGTGAGCCCCTAAAGTTTGAAGAAAGTTTGGCAGCCACCTTCGGCGTGAGTCCCAAAAATCTGAAGAAAGTTTGGCAGCCACCTTCGGCGTGAGTCCCTAAAATTTGAAGAAAGTTTTGGCAGCCACCTTCGACGTGAGTCCCTAAAGTTTGAAGAAAGTTTTGGCAGCCACCTTCGGCGTGAGTCCCTAAAATTTGAAGAAATATTGGTAGCCACCTTAGGCGTGAGTCCCTAAAGTTTGAAGAAAGTTTGGCAGCCACCTTCGGCGTGAGTCCCTAAAATTTGAAGAAAGTTTTGGCAGCCATTTTCGGCGTGAGTCCCCAAATTGAAGAAAGATTGGCAGCCACCTTCGGCGTGAGTCCCTAAAGTTTGAAGAAAGTTTTGGCAGCCACCTTCGGCGCGAGTCCCTAAAATTTGAAGAAAGTTTGGCAGCCACCTTCGGCGTGAGTCCCTAAATTTGAAGAAGTTTTGGCAGCCATTTTCGGCGTGAGTCCCTAAATTTGAAGAAGTTTTGGCAGCCATTTTCGGCGTGAGTCCCCAAATTTGAAGAAAAATTGGCAGCCACCTTCGGCGTGAGTCCCTAAAGTTTGAAGAAAGTTTGGTAACCACCTTCGGCGTGAGTCCCTAAAATTTAAAGAAAGTTTTGGCAGCCACTTTCGACGTGAGTCCCTAAAATTTGAAGAAAGTTTTGCCAGCCACCTTCGGCATGAGTCCCTAAAGTTTGAAGAAAGTTTGGCAGCCACCTTCGGCGTGAGTACCTAAAGTTTAAAGAAAGTTTGGAAGCCACCTTCGGCGTGAGTCCCTAAAATTTGAAGAAAGTTTTGGCAGCCACTTTCGGCGTGAGTCCCTAAAATTTGAAGAAAGTTTTGGCAGCCACATTCGGCGTGAGTCCCTAAAATTTGAAGAAAGTTTTGGCAGCCACCTTCGGCGTGAGTCCCTAAAGTTTGAAGAATGTTTGGCAGCCACATTCGGCGTGAGTCCCTAAAATTTGAAGAAAGTTTTGGCAGCCACTTTCGGTGTGAGTCCCTAAAATTTGAAAAAAGTTTTGGCAGCCACCTTCGGCGTGAGTCCCTAAAGATTGAAGAAAGTTTTGGCAGCCACCTTCTGCGTGAGTCCTTAAAATTTGAAGAAAGTTTTGGCAGCCACCTTCGGCGTGAGTCCCTAAAATTTGAAGAAAGTTTGGCAGCCACCTTCGGCGTGAGTCCCTAAAATTTGAAGAAAGTTTGGCAGCCACCTTCGGCGTGAGTCCCTAAAATTTGAAGAAAGTTTGGCAGCCACCTTCGGCGTGAGTCCCTAAAATTTGAAGAAAGTTTGGCAGCCACCTTCGGCAAGAGTCCCCAAAATTTGAAGAAAGTTTTGGCAGCCACCTTCGGCGTGAGTCCCCAAAATTTGAAGAAAGTTTGGCAGCCACCTTCGGCGTGAGTCCCCAAAATTTGAAGAAAGTTTGGCAGCCACCTTTGGCGTGAGTCCCCAAATTTGAAGAAAGATCGGTAGCCATTTTCGGCGTGAATCCCCAAATTGAAGAAAAATTTCGGCAGCCTTAGTAGCATAAGTCCAAAGATATCAACAGCCTTGTAAAAAATGATGAAAATGAGATAGAAAAAAGAGAGAGAAAAAGTGTCGAAAAAGAAGGAAAAAGAAAAAAGGAAAAAGAGAAAAAAAATCGAAGATAAATGTTCTATATAGAAAGGGCCTATATTTTCAAGCTCCCGTAGCGAGAGGTTCTATGTAGGAAGAATCTGCCGCTCCGAGGCTTCAGGAGCTGAAAGTTTTATATAGGAAGGGCTTGCAGCTCCAGGGTGAAGACTAGCAGTTCTATATAGGAAGAACTCTCAGTCGAAGGAATTCACCCATGACACATAAGGTTTTATATAGGGAAAACTTGTTGTGTTGAAAGCGAAGAGTCTTATATAGGAAGGGCTCCGAGCTTCACTGTCTTAGAGTGAAAGATTCTATATAGGAAGAACCCGTAGCTCCGAGATTTCAGAAGCTGAAAGTTTTATATAGGAAGGGCTTGCAGCTCCAGGGTGAAGACTAGCAATTCTATATAGGAAGAACTCCCAGCCGAAGGAATTCACCCATGACACACAAGGTTTTATATAGGGAAAACTGTTGTGTTGAAAGCGAAGAGTCTTATATAGGAAGGGCTCAGAGCTTTACTGTCTTAGAGTGAGAGGTTTTATATAGGAAGAACCTGTAACTCTGAGATTTCAAAAGCTAAGAGTTCTATACAGGAAGGACTTGCGGCTCCAGGGTTTGAAGACTAACAGTTCTATATAGGAAGAACTCACAGTCGAAAGAATCCGTCAGTAACGCAGAAGGTTTTATATAGGAGAAACCAGCGTTGAAGGCGAAGAGTTCTATATAGGAAGGACTCCAAGCTTCACCGTCTCAGAATGAAAAGTTCTATATAGGAGGGACTCATAACTCGAGGCTTCAGAGTGAAGGGTTCTATCTACAAAGAGCCTATAGCTCCAAGATCGGACGGTGACGAAGCTCTATATAGGAAGAACTTACGAGCCTGAAGATTCAGCTAAGGAAAAGCGGAGAGTTCCAGAAGAGCACGTGATTCCGAAGCCAAAGACAAGAAAGTAGGTCAAAAATGAGTGCTTTTGATCTTTGCTTTGTCCTCGTTTCACAAGAACAAGCAAAGAGGGGCAACTGTAATCACTCATTTTTTACCGGGTTTTAGTGTATTTTTATAATAATATTATTAATATAAAATTAATGAAAAAATAATAATAATAAATATATTATCAAAAATAAATAAATAAATATTAAATATTAAAAAAAGGAAAAAATACGTGGAGCATGTTGCTCCACGTCACCCCATTTCACCCACCCCATGCCTATAAATACAAGGCATGGGGACAGCCAATTTCACTCCCAAAAATTACACGCCAATTGGCCAAGGAATTTCACGCCAAATTTGCCAACAAATTGGCAAGAGAATTGGCACCCAATTCGTGGGAGCCATGGCCGGCCTCAAGGCTGGCCGGGGTTGGGGGCAGTGCCCTCGGTCCCAGTTGGTTCGATCCAACGTTCGATCGAGGTCTTATTTTGGATCCGATCTAGTTAATATTTTTGGAGAGGTCGTGGTAGATCTCGGTGAGGTTCAGTCGGGGTTCGTCATTCGAGCTCCTAGTTAGGTATATTTTATTCCCTTTTTATTAGTGTTGTAATTTTTATAATTTAATGAAGTATTAGTTATTTTAAAATTGTAGTCTTATTTTTTAGTTTGTATGTTTATGTTTTAGATTAGTATTTAATATGTTTTAAATTTGTGTTTTATATTAATATTTTATTTATGTTAGATTCGTTTTTATTTATGTGTTAGAATAATATTTATTTGTGTTTTAAATTAATATTTATGAATGTTAGTATTTTATTTATGTTAGATATGTTTTTATTTATGAGTTAGATTAATATTTATGTATGTATGTTTTAGAATAGTATTTTATTTATGTTGAATTTGTTTTTATTTATGTGTTAGATTAATATTTATGAATGCTAGTATTTTATTTATGCTAGATATGTTTTTATTTATGAGTTAGATTAATATTTATGTATGTATGTTTTAGATTAATATTTTATTAGATTAGTATTTTATTATGTTAATATTTATTTGTATTGTATTTAAATTATTTGCCATGTTTTATATTTTGCTCACTAAGTTTGCATAATGGAATATATAATGTCAATGCGGTGCCCTTTTATCCGAGCGTAAACGGGGCCAGTATCAGGCGTAGTGATAGTGGTTGGGCGTTTACTCTCGGATAACGGTGCCTTTAAAATTTATTCGCAATTATAACCGAATTTTAAATTAATCGTCACTTTAATCCGGAAAATCTAATATTAATAAAGCGGTAATTATTAAAGTACCAATTTTGGGCGGTGTGGGGGTGCTAATCCTTCCCCATCCGTAACCGACTCCCGAACCCAACAGTTTTTAAATCTCTGGTTTTATGGTATCCGGCCTACCTCAGTGGCCGGTGGCGACTCCGATTTTTAATAAAATGCGGTTTTTTTAAAAGAAAACCCCACGGAATAAACGTTTTATATCCGAAAAATCACAAACACTTCGAAACCACGTTTTTAGCGAAAAGGGGACATCACTACAGTGTTGCAACACGCTATCTAGGTATCCAGATCCTATCATTCAAGGTTACTCTAATAATAAACTGCCCATACGATACACAACATCATTATTGGGGGTGATAATGAGCCTGACCGGCTCACAAGCTACTTGAACTCGACTCGGTCAGAGCTCGGCTCGAGTAAGCTCAACTCAAGACCTTAACAAGTGGAGCGGAGCTAACCCAAGCTCGAATCAAAAAGCTCGTGAACATGCTCAAAATAATTATATATAATATATATACTACAAATGAACTAAAGCAATCTGCTTAGGAAAAGAAAAGCAATAAAGGAAATTAGGGAGAAAAAATCCACTAAAAAAATTAACTAAAGTAAATTGGGTATGATCATTTAAAGAAAATTTATAGAACCACAAATAAAAAAATAAAAAATAAACCACATATAAATAAATTTAAAATAAACCACAAAACCCACTTCTAGTCGAGTCGAGCTAAGCTCAAATTGTTCACTTTGAGCTTGAGCCTAAAATTTTGAGCTTGATGAGCTTCGAGGTCGAGCCTACAATTTTGAGCTCGATGAGCTTCGAGCTTGAGCCCAGTAGTATTGTTTCCAAGTCGAGCCCGAGCGTAGCACGTTATCACGCCTAATCATCATGTTTTCAAACGACTCTATGGTTGCTAATAATTAACAAGTTATCCATTATGGTTACCAAGTTGTTACGTATTATGCTTGTATATGGGAGTGAAATCTTGATTTCTGAGTTATCTATGTCATACCACATCAGAGAAAGTATATTGGATCATAGTCCATAATTTTCCAACCCCTCTAGCTCAAAATGAAGTTTCTTGGGCAAAATGCTCAATACGTACCAGTACTCGACTTTAAGTATCGTTATAGTACCTTGGGTATCTGTACTCTCATACGCGTACTGATACAAGGTGCCTAAAAGAGAAGCTCAAGAGACTATCGAGTACCGATTCTCGAGTCTGAGCATCGGTACAGTACCCTTGGTACGGATACGCCTCTTCTGTACCGATACAAATTTTGCTCACTAGAATTTTATGAGACTTTGTGTATCGATACATGTCGATTTATACCGATACTGACTTGAACAATGTACTGGTACAAGAATCAAAACGAAGATGGAAGGGTGAAAAATACCAACTAAAAAACATGGCTAAATCTCCCATTAACTCCATCTCTTCCAAACCCTTTTAAAGAACCACACTAGAATTTTGAAAATTGTCCTTGAGTTAACAAAGATTCAATCTTTGTCTTGGTGTTGGAAGAAAGGAAACATAGAGAGAAGGGAAGGGTACTTTAAGAAGTTGATGGAAGTATGCCTTCCTTTTTTCATGCCCAACACATGGGTCTTTAAGAATCACCAGCCTTATTTCAAGCAATGGTTTAATTGCCATGCAAGACCCTCCATGACATCTCTTATTCCCAAAACCATCCTCCCACCAAGCCCAAAAAATAAGCAAAAAAGGCCTACTAAGGCTCCATTTGAGCTATATGGGCTCAATATTTTGGCCCAACACCAGAGGCCTAAGTTCGGGTGAGGCCAACTCATGGATCTAAAATCCGGGTCGTTACACTTTTAAGATGGAAATTACTTTTGAAACTATCTTATTTGTCATATTTTGTAATTAATTATACTTACCCTCCTATGATTAAAATAGACATTTTAACACAATTTTTTAACGACAATGTCAAACTAACAAACCACACCTTCCCACATTACTTTTCTATCACATTTTTTTAAAAGTAGTTATTCAAAAAGTATTTTTCAATCCAACAACAATGAAGAATTAAGCCTAAAGGACGGTTCTCCATTGCTTTTCTAACTACTTTTTGGAGTCATGCGCTTTCGGGACTAAAAACAATAAAGAACAAGGTTAAAAATAGATTTTTGGAATAAAAAAACTTTTCAAATCAAAATTTTAGCTTTCAAATATAAACTTATCAAAATATCATTTAAGTTACCTTATTTTTTTACTTTTTAAAACTTTTCCACGCCATTTTTTTATAGTAATGACAAACACTTTAAATTAACAGAATACATTTTTTTCACAACAATATTCAGAAAAAAATTAAGTGCTTTTTAATCTATCAGCAATGATAATATGACCTTAATTCAAATCGATCATGTTTGAATAACTAGTTCTTGAAATTAGTTTTCTAAATCCTTACTTGAGTTTGATCCATATATAGATCTGATATTAATTGGACTATATAATAGTATATTTATTTAAAGCGTTGAAATTGATAGATATTAAATTTACTAATGATTGTATATAAAATAATGTTACTATTAATTATATTATATTAACATAATTTGAAAAAAAATTATATGCAATACACTGACGGTAGAAATTTTTAGTTTCTACAAACATTTTTAGAGTTTAGAGACTTAGCTTAGGATATAGAGTTTATAGATTTAGAATTTAGGGGTTAGGGTTAAGATTTAGTGTTTAAAGATTAGGATTTAAGTTTTAATGTAATATGTTAAAGATATGGGTTTTAACTTATAAATCATAAATTTTAACCCAAAACTTAAATTATATTCATAGTCACTAAATTTTAAATTATTAAACTTAAACCCCTAAACCCTACACCCTAAACTAAATCTCTAAACTCTAAAATTAAGATGCTTGTAAAAACTTTAAGTTTCTACCACCACCGCCAGTATATTAAATAATTATCCTTAAAATAAACCTCGAGAATTCGATAACAGAACCCTTTAAAATCCTTCTCGGCTGTAACAAATAGTTAACTACTATGTCCTAACATAATTTATTCGTCCAACCACATTAAAATTGCCACTAAATTGGGAACAACCTTCTGTTCTTATCAATTCTAATTTCGCTATCTATCACGTCTAAAAAGATTTTTGGTACTATGAGTTCATCTACTTATGATCCTAAATAGAAAGTGTTAGAAATTAAAAACAACTCAGAGAAAAATAAATTGTTGGGGTCGGATCTGTATTTGTTAAAAGCGATGACCGACATCCAACCACTATTTTTTTAACTCATTTGAAACGTTGTTTTTTCTCGAATTATATATATATATATATATGGGGTTAGGATTCACTTACTTTGTATAAAATTTAATTATTTTTACAGTTTTTATATCGTTGGATGATGAAAATAGATGACTGGGATTAACTCTCTTTTTTCAAGTGATAATCTTCAATTACTTTTTGAATCGTTGGATGGGAAAAAAGTAAGGAATTAATTTCAGTTATCTATTTCCCTCATCTACAAAAAGCATGTAAAACTTAAATATATGGCTAAAATCTACTTACACTGTGTAAAATTCAATTACTTTGCACTTTTTTTGAACCGTTAGATGGTGATAATAAATAACTAAGATTATTTCCTTATTTTTTCCAAGTGATAATCTTAACATTTTCTACTGTTAATCTCTTCTATCCATTTACCTTCGTCCAACAACCCAAAAAAGTGTAAAACTTTCAAGTTTTACATTGACCATGTTTGGTAAACAACTTTTTAAGCTTAAATTAGAGATTTGACTAGTCAAATCAACTAATTTAGATGTTCGGTAAATAGAGAATTGTAATAGTGGATTGAGGTGAAACCTCTCATTTTGAAAAAAAATTCCTTTTATGAGCTTTTTAAGTTAGAGGTTTGGATAAAAAAACTTGTAAAGATTATTTTATCCTTGATAATTATAAAAAATTTCTCTAAATAAAATAAATTTCATTAACTAATAAAATTAAAAAATAATAATTTTTTAAGTAAGAAATTGATATATAAATTAATAAATATCTATAAATTTAATAATTAATAAAATTATATTCAAAATATAATTTCGTAGATAAAAAATTAATATATACATCTAAATTTAATAATTATTAAAATTAAATTAAATATATAATTTTACAAATAAAAAATAATATGTACATCCTCATATATGCTCAGTAATGGTATTAAAAAATTAATTTTCATAATCTAATTAATATTAATAGATACAAAAGGTTAATTACTAATATGTTGGATTAAAATACGTAATTGTGAGCACATATATAAAATGTATGTTGCTATTATAAAGTATCACACAAAATCAAGTAACCAATTATGTCAGGCGTGTCATAGGTATTAAAGTATCATGGAAATAAAAGTGTAGATACCGTAAGTTATATTTATAATTCAATGAGGGACAGAGTTATAAATATTTAATAGTTAATTTAATAATCAACTATATAAAGAGGTAGTGGTCCCCAAGAAATAGGTTAACTTGTATTACTCTTGTCCCGTCAGAAAACTTTTACGGCAATGGCTAACTTGTCTTCTTGGAAGATCACAACCATCTTTTAGGCGATCTTCATCAAAAGATTCAAGGTTTTCATCTATCGATTAATTCAGGTACGCTTCCGCATTCAGTTTATTGTTCTTGATGATTTAACATGATAGATCATGGGTTTAAATTTTATATTTATTATGATTTGGTTCTTACAAGTGGCATCAGAGACTGGTTATGTTAAATCATTGAATACAGATTAATTTTATATAGATAATCATAATCGCAATTTTTTCCATATTGCCGCAACACTTTGGATTGATTTTCCTTTGGAATTTTAGGTTCAATTATATTGAATATATTTTGTTTATGCGGCCACGAATATAAGGTTCACTTTTGTTATTGATCTTCTATTACTATTTTTTGATTTACTATAATATATGATCTTCCATCATTGTTTGCCGTAGGTTTCATTATTTAATTGACAATTGAAAAAGTTCAATTTGGAAGATTATAGTAGTTGACATTTGTTTTATACGCGATAACCTAATCCACTGTATTTAAACCGTTGAATTTGGTTTTTCTTGTTTATAAATACGCGTGCTCTATATCAAGACTTTGAGGAATTCATTAGTTACCCTAAACAACTTTTGAATATTAATTTATTTTTAATTTTTGATATTGTTTTTGTGTATGGATTCAGTAATTGCATATCTAGTTTATTGTTATGATATATATTTGATTTAAAATATATATTTAATTCGATCTATTCAAAATTTTAGTTTTGATTATTAGTAATTAAAAGAAAAATAAAGTTGACTTGGGCTTTATTTTGATAAATTTACCGTGACTTAGAAACTTTATAATCAGGTTAGCTCTCGAAGCTTTATATTCGGTTTATGTCTTAAAATTATGGTTGAATTTTGTTGAATCATGTTTAGTTTTGCACAAAATATTTTGCTTAAATTTGTTTGACATTATGCCATTAATGTTATCTACGAAATATACATTTGGTTTTGGTTTTAGAAAGTATTCCATTAATCTTATGAAATTCACATCCTATTAAAGTTGATCAAGAATTTTAATTTTGATCATTAGGTTATTATGGATATATTAAAGTTTCATGTGATCATTTTATGAATTGTTCATTTAAGTTAAAGATTGGTTGTTTTGAATTCAACTTTTATTTTGGTAAATGCATGTTTAAGGAATTTTTTGAGAAACAGTCAAAAAAAATTTAGGTTTTGAGATTTCTGATAGCCTCATTCAGACAACCTTATTTGGGTTATTTCGAAAACTTAATTGTTATCATAAATTTTAGTTTTGACTGTTACAAAATTTTTAATTTGAATATTGGTATATTTATATTATATATTTTAAGATAAAATAATTGAAGCATTAAGTCACCAAAGTGACCTCTATTGTGGAAATTATTTTATTTTAAAATATAGAAAGTTTGTGCATGTAAGTCGGATTATGTTAGTATAAATCGGCCCAAAAGAAGGTTAATAATTAACATTATTACATGTGCATCTGTGGTAATAAACATGTGATAATTATTTAGTTTTATATGTGAGCAAATAAATCGGCCCAAAGGAAGATTTATGTTTGACATGTTTTTATTATCAATGTTTGATTACTATACAAAGATATCACTTGCAAGTTAATGTTTTGTCCAAGGATGAAATATTAATGGAGTGTCTGGTATCTTGATATGAGGTTTACCTTTATTTAAATTTATTATTATTTTGGTTTAGGGTTCGGATGTCTAATAATTAAGACAAATATAGTGAAATAATTAATGGATTAATTAAGACAAATATAGTGAAATAATTAAATTCATATTTTGGCTTCGGATGTCTAATATTTTAATGGATTAATTAAAACATAATGTCACCAAAGTGACCACTTTTGTGTAGATTAGTTTATTTAAAATATTAAGATAATTATGGGTTTTTGTAATTCATGCGTTTATTAATTGGCCCAAAAGAAAGTTAATATTTGGCAGAATTACAATGAAAACTGTGGCGATAAATGTGTGACAATTATAAGGTGTTTTATGTGAGCAAAACGTCGCAATTTCGATAAGGGTATAAATACCCAACTTTCGACAAAAAAATCATTATGTGTTTGAATTTTAAAAAATAAACTTCCCCAAATGCTCTCAACTATTCTCTCCCTCAATTCTCTCTGCCCGATAACCGAACTCCCGTTAGCTGCGAGCTTCGCCACGTGCCGCCGCTCGCCGACGACAGCCACCGCCGACCACATTGGCCAAAACTCAAAAGAGGCTATTTTTCGGCGCACTGAGTTCGAATCTAAGGTCAGTTTCTCGAACAAACGCTCCAGGAAAGTGAGAACACCAAAAAATCTTTCGGTTTCCTTATTTTTTTTTGGTTTTTTTTTTGTTATTTTCGATTGATTTTGGATTATATGATACACTGAATTTTTTTGAATCTCTTTTTTATTTCCTCTCAAAAATCGACCCCCCAAATTAAAATGTAGATTTGAGTTTTTATAACCCAGAGATATGCATAAAATAATAAGATCTAATGATGTTTTCCCTTTTTCAGGCGGTGGCGCAGTACAGCGATGGTAGAATGGGCGGTGAAAGTGGCCAATAGTGTCGCGCGTGGCCGCCACGCGCGGGGAGCTAGAAAGTCAAAAGGCGGCGGCGGTAGTAGGGTTAGAGCAGGTAGGTGTTTTAGGTTAGATTGGGCTTGGGTTGTTGGGCCGGTTATTTATTGTAAAACGGGTATTAGGTATTATTATTTAATTTTTGGGTTGGGTTTATGGGATTGACAGATTTGGTGTTGTGTATTTGGGGTATGGGCTTGTAGGGGTTAAATTGTAATTGGACTTTTAAAATAAATAGATTGTTTTGGTTATAATGGATCTAGTTATTTATTTTTAGATTGGGTTTAATTTTGGGTTCAGGCTTGGGTTAATAAAAACAGGTTTGGCTTTAGGTCTGAAAAAAACGGGTATTATAGCTGCCCCTCTTTGCTCATTGTTGTGTAAAAGGAATAGAGCAAAGACAAAGAATAGTCATTTTTGTCCAGTCAGGTTTGGGTTCCTTCTCCGGTCATCATTTTTCTTGGGCTTCACTTGATCTGCTTGGGCGCTCTTGTAGGCAAAATATTTAAACTTGAGGGTTCGTTGGGAAAGCGAAATCTTCAACTTTATGGTGATCCGATGCGGGAGCAAAATGAGTTATGTTTACTACGACTTTGACGACAATGCAATACCTGGAGAAAATCTGACCTAGCTACAACACTAACGAAGGGGCGTGGTCTGTAAAACTTGATCCAGCTGCAACACTAACGAAGAGACAAGATCGAATGATGAAGGTTTTGATATTTGATCTAGCTGCAACACTGACGAAGAGGCATGATCGAAGAAAGCTCTTATATTTGATTTAGCTCCAACACTGACGAAGAGACAAGATCGATAGAATTTTCTTTTTTTTCTCTCTTTTTTTCTTTTTTCTTCTTTTTACTGACTACAACATTTACGAGGAGAAGAATTTAAAATTTAGTAAATTTTGACCCAGCTACAACACCAACGAAGAGGCAGGATTAGGAGTTAGTGCATTTGGTCTAACTACAACACCGAAGAAGAGGAAAGACCAAAAGTTAGTAAGGTTAGACCCAGCTACAACACCGACGAAGAGGCAGGGTCTGAAGTTAAATTTTTTTATCCAGCTGCAACACCAATAAAGAGGCAGGATCGGGAGTTAGTGCATTTGGTCTAGCTACAACACTGATGAAGAGGCAAGACCAAAAGTTAATAAGGTTTGACCTAGCTACAACACCGGCGAAGAGGTAGGGTCTAAAGTTAAAATTTTTGATCCAGCTGCAACACTGATGAAGAGGTATGATCAGGATTTGACCGAGCTAAAACGCTGATGAAGAGGCAATGTCTAATGGTAAAAGTTTTGATTCAGCTTCAACACTGATGAAGATGCATGATCAAAATTTTAGCACATTTGGTCTAGCTACAACACCGACGAAGAGGCAAGAACAGGATTTGACTGAGCTTCAACACTGACAAAGAGACAAGGTCTAAAGGTTAAAATTTTGATCCAGCTGCAACACCAACGAAGAGGCAAGATTTTAAAAAAATTACTTTTTATTTTGATTTTGTTTTTTGTTATTTTGAATATTTAATTTTTTTCTTTTTTTTGATTTTTTTGAACCTAGCTATGATTTTGAGGTGATATCTGAGGAGAAAAGTTTGGTCTAGCTGCAACACCGACGGAGAGGCAAGACATGAAAATGGTTTGATCTGCTGCACCACTGACGGAGAGACTAGATCAGGAAGAAGTTTGATCTTGCTACACCACTGACGGAGATGCGAGATCTGGTAATTATATTTGATTCGCTACAACACCGATAGAGACATGATCTAAAAAAGGATTTTTGATCTTCTACACCACTGACGGAGACAAGATTTGATAATTAGATTTTATCCGCTACACCACTAACAGAGGCAGGATCTAAAAAATATTTTGATCCGCTACACCACTGGTGGAGGAAAGATCGGGAAAAAAGTTGGTTCTACTACTTCATAGCAGGGAATATTGACCTAAAAATGAAAGAAATCATTAGTTAGTAATTGTTCAAAGAATTTTACCATTGTTATCTAGATGTTTAAGCTTTTTGTGTATTCAGCCTCCAGGGTTAAAGATTGGTCATCATGTCGTTGCCCTCATGGTCGAGGTTCTTCGGTCTGTTTCTTGGACCTGTTTGTACGTTCAAGTCAAAAGTAGATGTGTTATGAATGCACCTAACTTTGAGTTTAATGCATGTGTCGAGCCTAAATGCATGATGATTTAAATGCATATACGACGTATATAATTAATAAAGAATACTCTCAATGAATGTGTGGATGACAGATTCTGTTTTGCCCCTCAAAAGGATGCCCCATGATTCTATGGGGGGTCAGATATTTGCTTTTGATTAAATAGTGCTCGATTCCTTGTATGTAAGGATGCCCCAACCTTCCTTGGTTTCGATCATCTTTTAGATTACTTCCTCGAGTGAATGCCCCAACATTTTCATCTAATACTTCTCTTGAAGCAAACTTGAAGCTTGAAGTATGTTTTCGCCTTTTCTCGAATGGCTTTCATTGTTCTTAGAAACACGTTATGTTGCCCCCGGTCGGATCTATAAATTTGCTGTGTTGGTGCATTGCAGCTCGTTACTTTCGGCTTTGGCAAAGTGTTATGGTTGATAATTTATGTAGTTTTCTAGGATGCAGAAGTCTGACTTGGCATCGGAGGCTCGCTTCCTGAACTCGTCGGGGAATGCCCTCAGATTGGGGCCTTGTAGAGGCATGGTGTTTGTATGAACGAGAAGGTTATTCTCAAAAATGCC